>JAVHZZ010000193.1:35000-47500 GCA_036250195.1 Mixophyes australis | reverse complement strand
GAAAAAAAAACCCTACATCACCTGGTGTTCCCAGGTGGTCTCCCATCCAAGTACTAACCAGCAGCAACCCTGCTTAGCTTCCAAGATCAGATTAGATAGGGCTTGTTCAGGGTGGTGTTGCTGTACATATTACTTGCTTACTGACCTACATCTCTTATACATCCCAACACCAGCATTGAAGGAAGCAGGAACAAGAGAGAAAAAAAAACCCTACAGCACCTTGTATTCCCAGGTGGTCTCCCATCCAAGTACTAACCAGGCCTGGCCCTGCTTATTTTCCAAGATCAGATGAGATTGGGCTTTTTCAGCGTAGTGTGGCTGTAGGTAGTGCTTGTTTACTTACTGACCTACATCTCTTATAGATCTCAACACCAGCATTGAAGGAAGCAGGAACAACAGAGAAAAAAAAACACCTACAGCACCTGCTATTCCCAGGTGGTCTCCCATCCAAGTACTAACCAGGCCCGACCCTGCTTAGCTTCCAAAATCAAATGAGATTGGGCTTGTTTAGGGTGGTGTGACTGTACGTATTGCTTGCCTACTGACCTACATCTCTTATACATCTCAACACCAGCATTGATGGAAGCAGGAAGAAGAGAGAAAAAAAAACGAAAAAAAAAAAAACCTACAGCACCTGGTATTCCCAGGTGGTCTCCCATCCAAGTACTAACCAGGCCCGACCCTGCTTAGCTTCCAAGATCAGACGAGATAGGGCTTGTTCAGGGTGGTGTGGCTGTAGGTATTGTTTGCCTACTGACCTACATCTCTTATACATCTCAACAGCAGCATTGAAGGAAGCAGGAACAACAGAGAAAAAAAAAAAAAACAGGACCTTGTATTCCCAGGTGGTCTCCCATCCAAGTCCTAACCAGGCCCAGCCCTGCTTAGCTTCCAAGATTAGGCTTGTTCAGGTTAATGTGACTGTAGGTATTGCTTGTGTACTGACCTACATCTCTTATACATCTCAACACCAGCATTGAAGGAAGCAGGAACAAGAGAGAAAAAAAAAACCTACAGCACCTGGTATTCCCAGGTGGTCTCCCATCCAAGTACTAATCAGGCCCGGCCCTTCTTAGCTTCCAAGATCAGATGAGATTGGGCATGTTCAATGTGGTATACTGTAGGTATTCCTTGCCTACTGACCTACATCTCAACACTAGCATTGAAGGAAGTAGGAACAAGAGAGAAAAAAATTGAAAAAAAACAAAAACCTACAGCATATGGTATTCCCAGGTGGTCTCCCATCCAAGTACTAACCAGGCCCAGCCCTGCTTAACTTCCAAGATCTGACAAGATTGGGCTTGTTCAGGGTTGTGTGGCTGTAGGTATTGCTTCCCTACTGACCTACATCTCTTATACATTTTAATACCAGCATTGAAGGAAGCAGGAACAAGAGAGAAAAAAAAAACCTACAGCACCTGGTATTCCCAGGTGGTCTCCCATCCAAGTACTAATCAGGCTTGGCCCTGCTTAGCTTCCAAGAGCAGATGAGATTGGGCATGTTCAGGGTGGTTTACTGTAGGTATTGCTTGCCTACTGACCTACATCTCTTATACATCTCAACACCAGCATTGAAGGAAGCAGGAACAACAGAGAAAAAAAAAACTTACAGGACCTTGTATTCCCAGGTGGTCTCCCATTTAAATACTAACCAGGCCCAGCCCTGCTTAGCTTCCAAGATCAGGCTTGTTCAGGTTGGTGTGACTGTATGTATTGCTTGTGTAATGACCAACATCGCTTATACATCTCAACAATAGCATTGAAGGAAGCAGGAACAAGAGAGAAAAAAAAATGAAAAAAAAAAACCTACAGCACCTGGTATTCCCAGGTGGTCTCCCATCCAAGTACTAATCAGGCCCGGCCCTGCTTAGCTTCCAAGATCAGATGAGATTGGGCTTGTTCAGGGTGGTTTACTGTAGGTATTGCTTGCCTACTGACCTACATCTCAACACTAGCATTGAAGGAAGCAGGAACAAGAGAGAAAAAACCCCCCCAAAAAAAAAACCTGCAGCATTTGGTATTCCCAGGTCGTCTCCCATCCAAGTACTAACCAAGTCCAGCCCTGCTTAGCTTCCAAGATCAGACAATATTGAGCTTGTGCAGGGTGGTGTGGTTGTAGGTATTGCTTGCCTACTGACTTACATCTCTTATACATTTCAATACCAGCATTGAAGGAACCAGGAATAAGAGAGAAAAAAAAAACCAAAAAAAAAAAAAACCTAAAGCACCAGGTATTCCTAGTTGTTCTACCATCCAAGTACTAATCAGGCCCGGCCCTGCTTAGCTTCCAAGATCAGATAAGATTGGGCATGTTCAGGGTGGTTTACTGTAGGTATTGCTTGCCTACTGACCTACATCTCTTATACATCTCAACAGCAGCATTGAAGGAACCAGGAACAAGAGAGAAAAAAAATGAAAAAAAAAACCTATAGCACCTGGTATTCCCAGGTGGTCCCCCATCCAAGTACTAACCAGGCCCAGCACTGCTTAACTTTCAAGATCAGATGAGATTAGATATGTTCAGGGTGGTGTGGCTGTAGGTATTGCTTGCCTACTGACCTACATCTCTTATACATCTCAACACCAGCATTGAAGGAAGCACGAACAAGAGAGAACAAAAAAACGAAAAAACGAAAAAAACGAAGAAAAAAAAACCTACAGCACCTGGTATTCCTCGGTGGACTCCCATCCAAGTACTAACCAAGCTTAGCCTGCTTAGCTTCCAAGATTAGACGAGATTGGGCTTGTTCAGGGTGGTGTGGCTGTAGGTATTGTTTGCATACTGACCTACATCTCAACACCAGCATTGAAGGAAGCAGGAACAAGAGAGAAAAAAAATTGAAAAGAAAAACCTACAGCACCTGGTATTCCCAGGTGGTCTCCCATCCAAGTACTAATCAAGCCCAGCCCTGCTTAGCTTTCAAGATCTGACGAGATTGGGCTTGTTCAGGGTGGTGTGGCTGTAGGTATTGCTTGCCTACTGACCTACATCTCAACACTAGCATTGAAGGAAGCAGGAACAAGAGAGAAAAAAAAAAGAAAAAAAAAAAACCTACAGCACCTGGTATTCCCAGGTGGTCTCCCTTCCAAATATTACCCAGGCCCTGCCCTGCTTAGCTTCCAAGATCAGACGAGATTGGGCTTGTTCAGTGTGGTGTGGCTGTAGGTGTTGCTTGCCTACTGACCTACATCTCTTATACATCTCAATACCAGCATTGAAGGAAGCAGGAACAAGAGAGAAAAAAAAACCTACAGTACCTGGTATTCCCAGGTGGTCTCCCATCCAGATATTAACCAGGCCCTGCCCTGCTTAGCTTCCAAGATCAGACGAGATTGGGCTTGTTCAGTGTGGTGTGGCTGTAGGTATTGCTTGTCTACTGACCTACATCTCTTATACACTGACCTACATCTCTTATACATCTCAACACCAGCATTGATGGAAGCAGGAACAAGAGAGAAAAAAAAACGAAAAAAAAAAACCTACAGCACCTGGAATTCCCAGGTGCTCTCCCATCCATGTACTAACAAGGCCTGGCCCTGCTAAGCTTCAGAAATCAGATGAGATTGGTCTTATTCAGGGTAGAGTTGCTGTAGCTATTGCTTGCCTACTGACCTACATCTCTTATACATCTCAACACCAGCATTGAAGGAAGCAGGAACAAGAGGGAAAAAAAAATGAAAAAAAAAACCCTACAGCACCTGGTATTCCCAGGTGGTCTCCCATCCAAGTACTAACCAGGCCTGGCCCTGCTTAGCTTCCAAGATCAGATCAGATTGGGCATGTTCAGGGTGGTTTACTGTAGGTATTGCTTGCCTACTGACGTACATCTCTTATACATCTCAATACCAGCATTGAAGGAAGCAGGAACAAGAGAGAAAATAAAATGAAAAAAAACAACCTACAGCACCTGGTATTCCCATGTGGTCTCCCATCCAAGTACTAACCAGGCCCAGCCCTCCTTAGCTTCAAAGATCAGACGAGATTGGGCTTGTTCAGGGTGGTGTGGCTTCCAAGATCAGGCTTGTTCAGGTTGGTGTGACTGTACGTATTGCTTGCGTAATGACCTACATCGCTTATACATCTCAACAATAGCATTGAAGGAAGCAGGAACAAGAGAGAAAAAAAAATGGAAAAAAAAAACCTACAGCACCTGGTATTCCCAGGTAGACTCCCATCCAAGTACTAATCAGGCCCGGCCCTTCTTAGCTTCCAAGATCAGGTGAGATTGGGCATGTTCAGGGTGGTTGACTGTAGGTATTGCTTGCCTACTGACCTACATCTCAACACTAGCATTGAAGGAAGTAGGAACAAGAGAGAATAAAAAATGAAAAAAAAAAACAAACCTACAGCATATGGTATTCCCAGGTGGTCTCCCATCCAAGTACTAACCAGGACCAGCCCTGCTTAACTTCCAAGATCAGACAAGATTGGGCTTGTTCAGGGTGGTGTGGCTGTAGGTATTGCTTCCCTACTGACCTACATCTCTTATACATTTCAATACCAGCATTGAAGGAAGCAGGAACAAGAGAGAAAAAAAAACGAAAAAAAAAACAACCTACAGCACCTGGTATTCCCAGGTGGTCTCCCATCCAAGTACTAATCAGGCCCGGCCCTGCTTAGCTTCCAAGATCAGATGAGATTGGGCATGTTCAGGGTGGTTTACTGTAGGTATTGCTTGCCTACTGACCTACATCCCTTATACATCTCAACACCAGCATTGAAGGAAGCAGAAACAAGAGAGAAACAAAAACGAAAAAACAAAACCTACAGCACCTGGTATTCCTAGTTGTTCTACCATCCAAGTACTAAGACCAAGTATCAAGATCAGATGAGATTGGGCTTGTTCAGTGTGGTGTGGCTGTAGGTATTGCTTGCCTACTGACCTACATCTCTTATACATCTCAACCCCAGCATTGAAGGAAGCAGAAACAAGAGAGAAAAAAAAACCTACAGCACCAGATATTCCCAGGTGGTCTCCCATCCAAGTACTAACCAGGCTCAGCCTGCTTAGCGTCCAAGACCAGATGAGATTGGGCATGTTCAGGGTGGTTGACTGTAGGTATTGCTTGTTTACTGACCTACATCTCTTCTACATCTAAACACCGGCATTGAAGGAAGCAGAAACAAGAGAGAAAAAAACCCATAAAAAAACCTACAGCACCTGGTATTCCCAGGTCGTCTCCCATCCAAGTACTAACCAGGCCTGGCGTGCTTAGCTTTTAATATCAGACAAGATTGGGCTTGTTCAGGGTGGTGTGGCTGTAGGTATTGCTTGCCTACTGACCTACATCTCTTATACATCCGAACACCAGCATTGAAGGAAGCAGGAACAAGAGAGAAAAAAAAATGAAAAAAAAAAAACCTGCATCACCTGGTATTCCCAAATGGTCTCCCATCCAAGTACTAACCAGGCTCAGCCTGCTTAGCTTCCAAGATCAGAACAGATTGGGCTTGTTCAGGGTGGTGTGGCTGTAGGTATTGCTTGCCTACTGACCTACATCTCTTATACATGTCAACACCAGCATTGAAGGAAGCAGGAACAAGAGAGAAAAAAAAATGGAAAAAAAAACCTACAGCACCTGGTATTCCCAGGTAGTCTCCCATCCAAGTACTAATCAAGCCCGGCCCTTCTTAGCTTCCAAGATCAGGTGAGATTGGGCATGTTCAGGGTGGTTGACTGTAGGTATTGCTTGCCTACTGACCTACATCTCAACACTAGCATTGAAGGAAGTAGGAACAAGAGATAATAAAAAATGAAAAAAAAAAAAAAAAACCTACAGCATATGGTATTCCCAGGTGGTCTCCCATCCAAGTACTAACCAGGCCCAGCCCTGCTTAACTTCCAAGATCAGACAAGATTGGGCTTGTTCAGGGTGGTGTGGCTGTAGGTATTGCTTACCTACTGACCTACATCTCTTATACATTTCAATACCAGCATTGAAGGAAGCAGGAACAAGAGAGAAAAACAAACGAAAAAAAAAACAACCTACAGCACCTGGTATTCCCAGGTGGTCTCCCATCCAAGTACTAATCAGGCCCGGCCCTGCTTAGCTTCCAAGATCAGATGAGATTGGGCATGTTCAGGGTGGTTTACTGTAGGTATTGCTTGCCTATTGACCTACATCCCTTATACATCTCAACACCAGCATTGAAGGAAGCAGAAACAAGAGAGAAACAAAAACGAAAAAACAAAACCTACAGCACCTGGTATTCCTAGTTGTTCTACCATCCAAGTACTAATCAGGCCCGGCCCTGCTTAGCTTCCAAGATCAGATGAGATTGGGCTTGTTCAGTGTGGTGTGGCTGTAGGTATTGCTTGCCTACTGACCTACATCTCTTATACATCTCAACCCCAGCATTGAAGGAAGCAGAAACAAGAGAGAGAAAAAAACCTACAGCACCAGATATTCCCAGGTGGTCTCCCATCCAAGTACTAACCAGGCTCAGCCTGCTTAGCGTCCAAGATCAGATGAGATTGGGCATGTTCAGGGTGGTTGACTGTAGGTATTGCTTGTTTACTGACCTACATCTCTTCTACATCTAAACACCGGCATTGAAGGAAGCAGAAACAAGAGAGAAAAAAACCCATAAAAAAACCTACAGCACCTGGTATTCCCAGGTGGTCTCCCATCCAAGTACTAACCAGGCTTAACCTGCTTAGCGTCCAAGATCAGATGAGATTGGGCATGTTCAGGGTGGTTGACTGTAGGTATTGCTTGTTTACTGACCTACATCTCTTCTACATCTAAACACCGGCATTGAAGGAAGCAGAAACAAGAGAGAAAAAAAACCATAAAAAAACCTACAGCACCTGGTATTCCCAGGTGGTCTCCCATCCAAGTACTAACCAGGCCAGGCCTGCTTAGCTTTTAAGATCAGACAAGATTGGGCTTGTTCAGGGTGGTGTGGCTGTAGGTATTGCTTGCCTACTGACCTACATCTCTTATACATCCGAACACCAGCATTGAAGGAAGCAGGAACAAGAGAGAAAAAAAAAAGAAAAAAAAACCTACATCACCTGGTATTCCCAGGTGGTTTCCCATGCAAGTACTAAATAGGCCGGCCCTGCTTAGCTTCCAAGTTTTGATGAGATTGGGCTTGTTTAGGGTGGTGTGGCTGTAGATATTGCTTGCCTACTGACCTACATCTCTTATACATCTCAACACCAGCATTGAAGGAAGCAGGAACAAGAGAGAAAAAAAAACCTACAGCACCAGATATTCCCAGGTGGTCTCCCATCCAAGTACTAACCAGGCTCAGCCTGCTTAGCGTCCAAGATCAGATGAGATTGGGCATGTTCAGGGTGGTTGACTGTAGATATTGCTTGTTTACTGACCTACATCTCTTCTACATCTAAACACAGGCATTGAAGGAAGCAGAAACAAGAGAGAAAAAAACCCATAAAAAAACCTACAGCACCTGGTATTCCCAGGTGGTCTCCCATCCAAGTACTAACCAGGCCTGGCGTGCTTAGCTTTTAATATCAGACAAGATTGGGCTTGTTCAGGGTGGTGTGGCTGTAGGTATTGCTTGCCTACTGACCTACATCTCTTATACATCCGAACACCAGCATTGAAGGAAGCAGGAACAAGAGAGAAAAAAAAATGAAAAAAAAAAAAACCTGCATCACCTGGTATTCCCAAATGGTCTCCCATCCAAGTACTAACCAGGCTCAGCCTGCTTAGCTTCCAAGATCAGAACAGATTAGGCTTGTTCAGGGTGGTGTGGCTGTAGGTATTGCTTGCCTACTGACCTACATCTCTTATACATGTCAACACCAGCATTGAAGGAAGCAGGAACAAGAGAGAAAAAAAACCGAAAAAAAACAACCTACAGCACCTGGTATTCCCAGGTGGTCTCCCATCCAAGTACTAACCAGGTTTAACCTGCTTAGCGTCCAAGATCAGATGAGATTGGGCATGTTCAGGGTGGTTGACTGTAGGTATTGCTTGTTTACTGACCTACATCTCTTCTACATCTAAACACCGGCATTGAAGGAAGCAGAAACAAGAGAGAAAAAAAAACATAAAAAAACCTACAGCACCTGGTATTCCCAGGTGTTCTCCCATCCAAGTACTAACCAGGCCAGGCCTGCTTAGCTTTTAAGATCAGACAAGATTGGGCTTGTTCAGGGTGGTGTGGCTGTAGGTATTGCTTGCCTACTGACCTACATCTCTTATACATCCGAACACCAGCATTGAAGGAAGCAGGAACAAGAGAGAAAAAAAAAAGAAAAAAAAACCTACATCACCTGGTATTCCCAGGTGGTTTCCCATGCAAGTACTAAATAGGCCGGCCCTGCTTAGCTTCCAAGTTTTGATGAGATTGGGCTTGTTTAGGGTGGTGTGGCTGTAGATATTGCTTGCCTACTGACCTACATCTCTTATACATCTCAACACCAGCATTGAAGGAAGCAGGAACAAGAGAGAAAAAAAAACCTACAGCACCAGATATTCCCAGGTGGTCTCCCATCCAAGTACTAACCAGGCTCAGCCTGCTTAGCGTCCAAGATCAGATGAGATTGGGCATGTTCAGGGTGGTTGACTGTAGGTATTGCTTGTTTACTGACCTACATCTCTTCTACATCTAAACACCGGCATTGAAGGAAGCAGAAACAAGAGAGAAAAAAACCCATAAAAAAACCTACAGCACCTGGTATTCCCAGGTGGTCTCCCATCCAAGTACTAACCAGGCCTGGCGTGCTTAGCTTTTAATATCAGACAAGATTGGGCTTGTTCAGGGTGGTGTGGCTGTAGGTATTGCTTGCCTACTGACCTACATCTCTTATACATCCGAACACCAGCATTGAAGGAAGCAGGAACAAGAGAGAAAAAAAAATGAAAAAAAAAAAACCTGCATCACCTGGTATTCCCAAATGGTCTCCCATCCAAGTACTAACCAGGCTCAGCCTGCTTAGCTTCCAAGATCAGAACAGATTGGGCTTGTTCAGGGTGGTGTGGCTGTAGGTATTGCTTGCCTACTGACCTACATCTCTTATACATGTCAACACCAGCATTGAAGGAAGCAGGAACAAGAGAGAAAAAAAACCGAAAAAAAAACAACCTACAGCACCTGGTATTCCCAGGTGGTCTCCCATCCAAGTACTAACCAGGTTTAACCTGCTTAGCGTCCAAGATCAGATGAGATTGGGCATGTTCAGGGTGGTTGACTGTAGGTATTGCTTGTTTACTGACCTACATCTCTTCTACATCTAAACACCGGCATTGAAGGAAGCAGAAACAAGAGAGAAAAAAAAACATAAAAAAACCTACAGCACCTGGTATTCCCAGGTGGTCTCCCATCCAAGTACTAACCAGGCCAGGCCTGCTTAGCTTTTAAGATCAGACAAGATTGGGCTTGTTCAGGGTGGTGTGGCTGTAGGTATTGCTTGCCTACTGACCTACATCTCTTATACATCCGAACACCAGCATTGAAGGAAGCAGGAACAAGAGAGAAAAAAAAAAGAAAAAAAAACCTACATCACCTGGTATTCCCAGGTGGTTTCCCATGCAAGTACTAAATAGGCCGGCCCTGCTTAGCTTCCAAGTTTTGACGAGATTGGGCTTGTTTAGGGTGGTGTGGCTGTAGGTATTGCTTGCCTACTGACCTACATCTCTTATACATCTCAACACCAGCATTGAAGGAAGCAGGAACAAGAGAGAAAAAAAAAAGAAAAAAAAACCTACATCACCTGGTATTCCCAGGTGGTTTCCCATCCAAGTACTAACCAGGCCCGGCCCTGCTTAGCTGCGAAAATCAGACAAAATTGGGCTTGTTCAGGGTGGTGTGACTATACGTATTGCTTGCCGACTGACTTACATCTCTTATACATCTCAACACCAGCATTGATGGAAGCAGGAACAAGAGAGAAAAAAAAACGAAAAAAAAAAAACCTACAGCACCTGGAATTCCCAGGTGCTCTCCCATCCATGTACTAACAAGGCCTGGCCCTGCTAAGCTTCCAAAATCAGATGAGATTGGTCTTATTCAGGGTGGAGTTGCTGTAGGTATTGCTTGCCTACTGACCTACATCTCTTATACATGTCAACACCAGCATTGAAGGAAGCAGGAACAAGAGAGAAAAACAAATGAAAAAAAAAAAAACCTACATCACCTGGTATTCCCAGATGGTCTCCCATCCAAGTACTAACCAGGCTCAGCCTGCTTAGCTTCCAAGATCAGAACTGATTGGGCTTGTTCAGGGTGGTGTGGCTGTAGGTATTGCTTGCCTACTGACCTACATCTTTTATACATCTCAACACCAGCATTGAAGGAAGCAGGAACAACAGAGAAAAAAAAAACCTACAGCACCTTGTATTCCCAGGTGGTCTCCCATCCAAGTACTAACCAGGCCCAGCCCTGCTTAGCTTCCAAGATCAGACGAGATTGGGCTTGTTCAGGTTGGTGTGGCTGTAGGTATTGTTTGCTTACTGACCTACATCTCTTATTAATCTCAACACCAGCATTGAAGGAAGCAGGAACAAGAGAGAAAAAAAAACGAAAAAAAAAAAACCTACAGCACCTGCTATTCCCAGGTGGTCTCCCATCCAAGTACTAACCAGGCCCAGCCCTGCTTAACATCCAAGATCAGACAAGATTGGGCTTTTTCAGGGTGGTGTGGCTGTAGGTATTGCTTCCTTACTGACCTACATCTCTTATACATTTCAATACCAGCATTGAAGGAAGCAGGAACAAGAGAGAAAAAATTGAAGGAAGCAGGAACAAGAGAGAAAAAAAAATGAAAAAAAAACCCTACAGCACCTGGTATTCCCAGGTGGTCTCCCATCCAAGTACTAACCAGGCCCAGCCCTGTTTAGCTTCCAAGATCAGATGATATTGGGCTTATTCAGGGTGGTGTGGCTGTAGCTATTGCTTGCTTACTGACCTACATCTCTTATACACTGACCTACATCTCTTATACATCTCAACACCAGCATTGATGGAAGCAGGAACAAGAGAGAAAAAAACCCGAAAAAAAACAACCTACAGCACCTGGTATTCCCAGGTGCTCTCCCATCCAAGTACTAACAAGGCCTGGCCCTGCTAAGCTTCCAAAATCAGATGAGATTGGGCTTATTCAGGGTGGAGTTGCTGTAGCTATTGCTTGCCTACTGACCTACATCTCTTATACATCTCAACACCAGCATTGAAGGAAGCAGGAACAAGAGGGAAAAAAAAATGAAAAAAAAAAACCCTACAGCACCTGGTATTCCCAGGTAGTCTCCCATCCAAGTAATAATCAAGCCCAGCCCTGCTTAGCTTCCAAGATCAGATGAGATTGGGCTTGGCTTGTTCAGGTTGGTGCGGCTGTAGGTATACTTTGCTTTCTGACCTACATCTCTTATACATCCTAACACCAGCATTGAAGGAAGCAGGAACAACAGAGAAAAAAAAAAACCTACAGCACCTTGTATTCCTAGGTGGTCTCCCATCCAAGTACTAACCAGGCTCGGCTCTGCTTAGCTTCCAAGACCAGACGAGATTGGGCTTGGCTTGTTCAGGTTGGTGCGGCTGTAGGTATTCCTTGCTTTCTGACCTACATCTCTTATACATCTCAACACCAGCATTGAAGGAAGCAGGAACAAGAGAGAAAAAAAAAATGAAAAAAAAATCCTACAGCACCTGGTATTCCCAGGTGGTCTCCCATTCAAGTACTAACCAGGCCTGGCCCTCCTTAGCTTCCAAGATCAGACGAGATAGGGCTTGTTCAGGGTGGTGTGGCTGTATGTATTACTTGCTTACTGACCTACATCTCTTATACATCTCAACACCAGCATTGAAGGAAGCAGGAACAACAGAGAACAAAAAAACCTACAGCACCTTGTATTCCCAGGTGGTCTCCCATCCAAGTACTAACCAGGCTGGGCCCTGCTTAGCTTCCAAGATCAGATGAGATTGGGCTTTTTCAGGGTGGTGTGGCTGTAGGTATTGGTTGCTTGCTTACTGACCTACATCTCTTATACATCTCAACACCAGCATTGAAGGAAGCAGGAACAACAGAGAAAAAAAAAACCTACAGCACCTTGTATTCCCAGGTGGTCTCCCATCCAAGTACTAACCAGCCCCAGCCCTGCTTAGCTTCCAAGGTCAGATGAGATTGAGCTTGTTTAGGGTGGTGTGGCTGTAGGTATTGCTTGCTTACTGCCCTACATCTCTTATACATCTCAACACCAGCATTGAAGCAAGCAGGAACAAGAGAGAAAAAAAAAACCTACAGCACCTTGTATTCCCAGGTGGTCTCCCATCCAAGCACTAACCAGGCCCGACGCTGCTTAGCTTCCAAGATCAGATGAGATATGGCTTGTTCAGGGTGGTGTGGCTGTAGATATTGTTTGCCTACTGACCTACATCTCTTATAGATCTCAACACCAGCATTGAAGGAAGCAGGAACAACAGAGAAAAAAAAAACCTACAGCACCTTGTATTCCCAGGTGGTCTCCCAGCCAAGTACTAACCAGGCCTGGCCCTGCTTAGCTTCCAAGATCAGACGAGATTGGGC
>JAVHZZ010000193.1:22500-30000 GCA_036250195.1 Mixophyes australis | reverse complement strand
AGGCAAACAACACCTACAGCCACACCACCCTCAACAAGCCCTATCTTGTCTGATCTTGGAAGCTAAGCAGTGCTGGGCCTGCTTAGTACTTGGATGGGAGACCACCTGGGAATACCAGGTGGTGTAGGTTTTTTTTTTTTCGGTTTTTTTTCTCTCTTGTTCCTGCTTCCTTCAATGCTGGTGTTGAGATGTATAAGAGATGTAGGTCAGTAAGTAAGCAAGCAATACCTACAGCCACACTACCCTGAAAAGCCCAATCTCATCTGATCTTGGAAGATAAGCAGCGCCAGGCCTGGTTAGTACTTGGATGGGAGACCACCTGGGAATACAAGGTGCTGTAGGTTTTTTTTTTTCTCTCTTGTTCCTGCTTCCTTCAATGCTGGTGTTGAGATGTATAAGAGATGTAGGTCAGTAAGCAAGTAATACGTACAGCAACACCACCCTGAACAAGCCCTATCTAATCTGATCTTGGAAGCTAAGCAGGGTTGCTGCTGGCTAGTACTTGGATGGGAGACCACCTGGGGACACCAGGTGATGTAGGGTTTTTTTTTCGTTTTTTTTTCTCTCTTGTTCCTGCTTCCTTCAATGCTGGTGTTGAGATGTATAAGAGATGTAGGTCAGTAGACAAGCAATACCTACAGCCACACCACTGTGAACAAGCCCAATCTCGTCTGATCTTGGAAGCTAAGGAGGGCAGCGCCTGGTTAGTACTTGGATGGGAGACCACCTGGGAATACCAGGTGCTGTAGGTTTTTTTTTTCATTTTTTTTTTCTCTCTTGTTCCTGCTTCCTTCAATGCTGGTGTTGAGATGTATAAGAGATGTAAGTCAGTATGCAAGCAATACCTACAGTAAACCAGCCTGAACAAACCCAATCTCGTCTGATCTTGGAAGCTAAGGAGGCCTGGGCCTGGTTAGTACTTGGATGGGAGACCACCTGGGAATACCAGGTGCTGTAGCTTTTTTTTTTCATTTTATTTTCTCTCTTGTTCCTGCTTCCTTCAATTCTTTTGTTGAGATGTTTAAGAGATGTAGGTCAGTAGGCAAGCAATACCTACAGCAACTCCACCCTTAATAAGCCCAATCTCATCTGATTTTGGCAGCTTAGCAGGGCCAGGCCTTGTTAGTACTTGGATGGGAGACCACCTGAGATTACAAGGTGCTGTAGGTTTGTTTGTTTTTTCATTTTTTTTTCTCTCTTGTTCCTGCTTCCTTCAATGCTGGTGTTGAGATGTATAAGAGATGTAGGTCAGTAGGCAAGCAATATGTACAGCCACACCACCCTGAACAAGCTTAATCTCGTCTGATTTTGGAAGTTAAGCAGGGCCTGGTTAGTACTTGGATGGTAGACCACCTGGAAATACAAGGTGCTGTAGGGTTTTTTTTTCTCTGTTGTTCCTGCTTCCTTCAATGCTGGTGTTGAGATGTATTAGAGATGTAGGTCAGTAGGCAAGCAATACCTACAGCCACACCACCCTGAACAAGCCCAATCTCGTCTGATCTTTGAAGCTAAGGAGGGCCGGGCCTGGTCAGTACTTGGATGGGAGACCACATGGGAATACCAGGTGCTGTAGGTTGTTTTTTTTTATTTTATTTTCTCTCTTGTTCCTGCTTCCTTCAATGCTGGTGTTGAGATGTATAAGAGATGTACGTCAGTAGGCAAGCAATACCTACAGTAAACCACCCTGAACATGCCCAATCTGATCTGATCTTGGAAGCTAAGCAGGGCCGGGCCTGGTTAGTACTTGGATGGGAGACCACCTGGGAATACCAGGTGCTGTAGGTTTTTTTTTTCATTTTATTTTCTCCGTTGTTCCTGCTTCCTTCAATGCTGGTGTTGAGATGTATAAGAGATGTAGGTCAGTAGGCAAGAAATACCTGCAGCCACACCACCCTGAACAAGTCCAATCTTGTCTGATCTTGGAAACTAAGCAGGGCTGGGCTTGGTTAGTACTTGGATGGGAGACCACATGGGAATACCAGGTGCTGTAGGTTTTTTTTTTTCATTTTATTTTCTCTCTTGTTCCTGATTCCGTCAATGCTGGTGTTCAGATGTATAAGAGATGTACGTCAGTAGGCAAGCAATACCTACAGTAAACCACCCTGAACATGCCCAATCTGATCTGATCTTGGAAACTAAGCAGAGCCGGGCCTTGTTAGTACTTGGATGGGAGACCACCTGGGAATACCAGGTGCTGTAGGTTTTTTTTTTCATTTTATTTTCTCCGTTGTTCCTGCTTCCTTCAATGCTGGTGTTGAGATGTATAAGAGATGTAGGTCAGTAGGCAAGAAATACCTGCAGCCACACCACCCTGAACAAGTCCAATCTTGTCTGATCTTGGAAACTAAACAGGGCTGGGCTTGGTTAGTACTTGGATGGGAGACCACCTGGGAATACCATTTGCTGTAGGTATTTTTTTTGGTTTTTTTATCTCTCTTGTTCCTGCTTCCTTCAATACTAGTGTTGAGATGTAGGTCAGTAGGCAAGCAATACCTACAGCCTCCCCACCCTGAACAAGCCCAATCTCATCTGATCTTAGAAACTAAGCAGGCCGGGTCTGGTTAGTACTTGGATGGGAGACCACCTGGGAATGCAAGGTCCTGTAGTTTTTTTTTCTCTGTTATTCCTGCTTCCTTCAGTGCTGCTGTTGAGATGTATAAGAGATGTAGGTCAGTAGGCAAACAATACCTACAGCCACACCACCCTGAACAAGCCCTATCTCGTCTGATCTTGGAAGCTAAGCAGTGCTGGGCCTGCTTAGTACTTGGATGGGAGACCACCTGGGAATACCAGGTGGTGTAGGTTTTTTTTTTTTCGGTTTTTTTTCTCTCTTGTTCCTGCTTCCTTCAATGCTGGTGTTGAGATGTATAAGAGATGTAGGTCAGTAAGTAAGCAAGCAATACCTACAGCCACACTACCCTGAAAAAGCCCAATCTCATCTGATCTTGGAAGATAAGCAGCGCCAGGCCTGGTTAGTACTTGGATGGGAGACCACCTGGGAATACAAGGTGCTGTAGGTTTTTTTTTTCTCTCTTGTTCCTGCTTCCTTCAATGCTGGTGTTGAGATGTATAAGAGATGTAGGTCAGTAAGCAAGTAATACGTACAGCAACACCACCCTGAACAAGCCCTATCTAATCTGATCTTGGAAGCTAAGCAGGGTTGCTGCTGGCTACTACTTGGATGGGAGACCACCTGGGGACACCAGGTGATGTAGGGTTTTTTTTTCGGTTTTTTTTCTCTCTTGTTCCTGCTTCCTTCAATGCTGGTGTTGAGATGTATAAGAGATGTAGGTCAGTAGGCAAGCAATACCTACAGCCACACCACTGTGAACAAGCCCAATCTCGTCTGATCTTGGAAGCTAAGGAGGGCCACGCCTGGTTAGTACTTGGATGGGAGACCACCTGGGAATACCAGGTGCTGTAGGTTTTTTTTTTCATTTTTTTTTTCTCTCTTGTTCCTGCTTCCTTCAATGCTGGTGTTGAGATGTATAAGAGATGTAAGTCAGTATGCAAGCAATACCTACAGTAAACAAGCCTGAACAAACCCAATCTCGTCTGATCTTGGAAGCTAAGGAGGCCTGGGCCTGGTTAGTACTTGGATGGGAGACCACCTGGGAATACCAGGTGCTGTAGCTTTTTTTTTTCCATTTTATTTCCTCTCTTGTTCCTGCTTCCTTCAATTCTTTTGTTGAGATGTTTAAGAGATGTAGGTCAGTAGGCAAGCAATACCTACAGCAACTCCACCCTTAATAAGCCCAATCTCATCTGATTTTGGCAGCTTAGCAGGGCCAGGCCTTGTTAGTACTTGGATGGGAGACCACCTGAGATTACAAGGTGCTGTAGGTTTGTTTGTTTTTTCATTTTTTTTTCTCTCTTGTTCCTGCTTCCTTCAATGCTGGTGTTGAGATGTATAAGAGATGTAGGTCAGTAAGCAAGCAATATGTACAGCCACACCACCCTGAACAAGCTTAATCTCGTCTGATTTTGGAAGTTAAGCAGGGCCTGGTTTGTACTTGGATGGTAGACCACCTGGAAATACCAGGTGCTGTAGGGTTTTTTTTTCTTTGTTGTTCCTGCTTCCTTCAATGCTGGTGTTGAGATGTATAAGAGATGTAGGTCAGTAGGCAAGCAATACCTACAGCCACACCACCCTGAACAAGCCCAATCTCGTCTGATCTTTGAAGCTAAGAAGGGCCGGGCCTGGTTAGTATTTGGATGGGAGACCACATGGGAATACCAGGTGCTGTAGGTTGTTTTTTTTTATTTTATTTTCTCTCTTGTTCCTGCTTCCTTCAATGCTGGTGTTGAGATGTATAAGAGATGTACGTCAGTAGGCAAGCAATACCTACAGTAAACCACCCTGAACATGCCCAATCTGATCTGATCTTGGAAGCTAAGCAGGGCCGGGCCTGGTTAGTACTTGGATGGGAGACCACCTGGGAATACCAGGTGCTGTAGGTTTTTTTTTCATTTTATTTTCTCTGTTGTTCCTGCTTCCTTCAATGCTGGTGTTGAGATGTATAAGAGATGTAGGTCAGTAGGCAAGCAATACCTGCAGCCACACCACCCTGAACAAGTCCAATCTTGTCTGATCTTGGAAACTAAGCAGGGCTGGGCTTGGTTAGTACTTGGATGGGAGACCACATGGGAATACCAGGTGCTGTAGGTTTTTTTTTTCCATTTTATTTTCTCTCTTGTTCCTGATTCCGTCAATGCTGGTGTTCAGATGTATAAGAGATGTATGTCAGTAGGCAAGCAATACCTACAGTAAACCACCCTGAACATGCCCAATCTGATCTGATCTTGGAAACTAAGCAGAGCCGGGCCTTGTTAGTACTTGGATGGGAGACCACCTGGGAATACCAGGTGCTGTAGGTTGTTTTTTTTTATTTTATTTTCTCTCTTGTTCCTGCTTCCTTCAATGCTGGTGTTGAGATGTATAAGAGATGTACGTCAGTAGGCAAGCAATACCTACAGTAAACCACCCTGAACATGCCCAATCTGATCTGATCTTGGAAGCTAAGCAGGGCCGGGCCTGGTTAGTACTTGGATGGGAGACCACCTGGGAATACCAGGTGCTGTAGGTTTTTTTTTTCATTTTATTTTCTCCGTTGTTCCTGCTTCCTTCAATGCTGGTGTTGAGATGTATAAGAGATGTAGGTCAGTAGGCAAGAAATACCTGCAGCCACACCACCCTGAACAAGTCCAATCTTGTCTGATCTTGGAAACTAAGCAGGGCTGGGCTTGGTTAGTACTTGGATGGGAGACCACATGGGAATACCAGGTGCTGTAGGTTTTTTTTTTTCATTTTATTTTCTCTCTTGTTCCTGATTCCGTCAATGCTGGTGTTCAGATGTATAAGAGATGTACGTCAGTAGGCAAGCAATACCTACAGTAAACCACCCTGAACATGCCCAATCTGATCTGATCTTGGAAACTAAGCAGAGCCGGGCCTTGTTAGTACTTGGATGGGAGACCACCTGGGAATACCAGGTGCTGTAGGTTTTTTTTTTCATTTTATTTTCTCCGTTGTTCCTGCTTCCTTCAATGCTGGTGTTGAGATGTATAAGAGATGTAGGTCAGTAGGCAAGAAATACCTGCAGCCACACCACCCTGAACAAGTCCAATCTTGTCTGATCTTGGAAACTAAACAGGGCTGGGCTTGGTTAGTACTTGGATGGGAGACCACCTGGGAATACCATTTGCTGTAGGTATTTTTTTTGGTTTTTTTATCTCTCTTGTTCCTGCTTCCTTCAATACTAGTGTTGAGATGTAGGTCAGTAGGCAAGCAATACCTACAGCCTCCCCACCCTGAACAAGCCCAATCTCATCTGATCTTAGAAACTAAGCAGGCCGGGTCTGGTTAGTACTTGGATGGGAGACCACCTGGGAATGCAAGGTCCTGTAGTTTTTTTTTCTCTGTTATTCCTGCTTCCTTCAGTGCTGCTGTTGAGATGTATAAGAGATGTAGGTCAGTAGGCAAACAATACCTACAGCCACACCACCCTGAACAAGCCCTATCTCGTCTGATCTTGGAAGCTAAGCAGGGCCGGGCCTGGTTAGTACTTGGATGGGAGACCACCTGGGAATACCAGGTGGTGTAGGTTTTTTTTTTTTTCGGTTTTTTTTCTCTCTTGTTCCTGCTTCCTTCAATGCTGGTGTTGAGATGTATAAGAGATGTAGGTCAGTAAGTAAGCAAGCAATACCTACAGCCACACTACCCTGAAAAAGCCCAATCTCATCTGATCTTGGAAGATAAGCAGCGCCAGGCCTGGTTAGTACTTGGATGGGAGACCACCTGGGAATACAAGGTGCTGTAGGTTTTTTTTTCTCTCTTGTTCCTGCTTCCTTCAATGCTGGTGTTGAGATGTATAAGAGATGTAGGTCAGTAAGCAAGTAATACGTACAGCAACACCACCCTGAACAAGCCCTATCTAATCTGATCTTGGAAGCTAAGCAGGGTTGCTGCTGGCTACTACTTGGATGGGAGACCACCTGGGGACACCAGGTGATGTAGGGTTTTTTTTTCGGTTTTTTTTCTCTCTTGTTCCTGCTTCCTTCAATGCTGGTGTTGAGATGTATAAGAGATGTAGGTCAGTAGGCAAGCAATACCTACAGCCACACCACTGTGAACAAGCCCAATCTCGTCTGATCTTGGAAGCTAAGGAGGGCCACGCCTGGTTAGTAATTGGATGGGAGACCACCTGGGAATACCAGGTGCTGTAGGTTTTTTTTTTCATTTTTTTTTTCTCTCTTGTTCCTGCTTCCTTCAATGCTGGTGTTGAGATGTATAAGAGATGTAAGTCAGTATGCAAGCAATACCTACAGTAAACCAGCCTGAACAAACCCAATCTCGTCTGATCTTGGAAGCTAAGGAGGCCTGGGCCTGGTTAGTACTTGGATGGGAGACCACCTGGGAATACCAGGTGCTGTAGCTTTTTTTTTTCATTTTATTTTCTCTCTTGTTCCTGCTTCCTTCAATTCTTTTGTTGAGATGTTTAAGAGATGTAGGTCAGTAGGCAAGCAATACCTACAGCAACTCCACCCTTAATAAGCCCAATCTCATCTGATTTTGGCAGCTTAGCAGGGCCAGGCCTTGTTAGTACTTGGATGGGAGACCACCTGAGATTACAAGGTGCTGTAGGTTTGTTTGTTTTTTCATTTTTTTTTCTCTCTTGTTCCTGCTTCCTTCAATGCTGGTGTTGAGATGTATAAGAGATGTAGGTCAGTAAGCAAGCAATATGTACAGCCACACCACCCTGAACAAGCTTAATCTCGTCTGATTTTGGAAGTTAAGCAGGGCCTGGTTTGTACTTGGATGGTAGACCACCTGGAAATACCAGGTGCTGTAGGGTTTTTTTTCTTTGTTGTTCCTGCATCCTTCAATGCTGGTGTTGAGATGTATAAGAGATGTAGGTCAGTAGGCAAGCAATACCTACAGCCACACCACCCTGAACAAGCCCAATCTCGTCTGATCTTTGAAGCTAAGGAGGGCCGGGC
>JAVHZZ010000193.1:10000-17500 GCA_036250195.1 Mixophyes australis | reverse complement strand
TTTTTTTATTTTATTTTCTCTCTTGTTCCTGCTTCCTTCAATGCTGGTGTTGAGATGTATAAGAGATGTACGTCAGTAGGCAAGCAATACCTACAGTTAACCACCCTGAACATGCCCAATCTGATCTGATCTTGGAAGCTAAGCAGGGCCGGGCCTGGTTAGTACTTGGATGGGAGACCACCTGGGAATACCAGGTGCTGTAGGTTTTTTTTTTCATTTTATTTTCTCCATTGTTCCTGCTTCCTTCAATGCTGGTGTTGAGATGTATAAGAGATGTAGGTCAGTAGGCAAGCAATACCTGCAGCCACACCACCCTGAACAAGTCCAAGCTTGTCTGATCTTGGAAACTAAGCAGGGCTGGGCTTGGTTAGTACTTGGATGGGAGACCACATGGGAATACCAGGTGCTGTAGGTTTTTTTTTTTCATTTTATTTTCTCTCTTGTTCCTGATTCCGTCAATGCTGGTGTTCAGATGTATAAGAGATGTACGTCAGTAGGCAAGCAATACCTACAGTAAACCACCCTGAACATGCCCAATCTGATCTGATCTTGGAAACTAAGCAGAGCCGGGCCTTGTTAGTACTTGAATGGGAGACCACCTGGGAATACCAGGTGCTGTAGGTTTTTTTTTTTCATTTTATTTTCTCCGTTGTTCCTGCTTCCTTCAATGCAGGTGTTGAGATGTATAAGAGATGTAGGTCAGTAGGCAAGCAATACCTACAGTAAACCACCCTGAACATGCCCAATCTGATCTGATCTTGGAAGCTAAGCAAGGCCAGGCCTGGTTAGTACTTGGATGGGAGACCACCTGGGAATACCAGGTGCTGTAGGTTTTTTTTTTCATTTTATTTTCTCTCTTGTTCCTGCTTCCTTCAATGCTGGTGTTGAGATGTATAAGAGATGTAGGTCAGTAGGCAAGCAATACCTGCAGCCACACCACCCTGAACAAGTCCAATCTTGTCTGATCTTGTAAGCTAAGCAGGGCTGGGCTTGGTTAGTACTTGGATGAAGACCACCTGGGAATACCATTTGCTGTAGGTTTTTTTTTTTGTTTTTTTATCTCTCTTGTTCCTGCTTCCTTCAATACTAGTGTTGAGATGTAGGTCAGTAGGCAAGCAATACCTACAGCCTCCCCACCCTGCACAAGCCCAATCTCATCTGATCTTAGAAACTAAGCAGGCCGGGCCTGGTTAGTACTTGGATGGGAGACCACCTTGGAATACCAGATGCTGTAGGTTTTTTTTTTTCATTTTATTTTCTCTTTTGTTCCTGCTTCCTTCAATGCTGGTGTTGAGATGTAGGTCAGTAGGCAACCAATACCTACAGTCAACCACCCTGAACATGCCAAATCTCATCTGATCTTAGAAGGTAAGCAGGGCCAGGCCTGATTAGTACTTGGATGGGAGACCACCTGGGAATACTAGGAGCTGTAGGGGTTTTTTTTTCCGGTTTTATTTTCCCTCTTGTTCCTGCTTCCTTCAATGCTAGTGTTGAGATGTAGGTCAGTAGGCAAACAACACCTACAGCCACACCACCCTGAACAAGCCCAATCTCATCTGATCTTAGAAGCTAAGCAGTGCCAGGCCTGGTTAGTACTTGGATGGGAGACCACCTGGGAATACCAGGTGCTGTAGGTTTTTTTTTTTTCATTTTATTTTCTCTCTTGTTCCTGCTTCTTTCAATGCTGGTGTTGAGATGTATAAGAGATGTAGGCAGTAGGCAAGCAATACCTACAGCCACACCTTGAATGTGAAGCCACACCTTGAATGATCTTGGAAGCTAAGAAGGGCTTATATCATCTCTTATACATCTCAACACCAGCATTGAAGGAAGCAGGAACAAGAGAGAAAAAAAACCGGAAAACAAAAACCTACAGCACCTGGTATTTCCAGGTGATCTCCCATCCAAGTACTAACCAGGCCCTGCCCTGCTTAGCTTCCAAAAGCAGACGAGATTAATCTTGCTCAGGGTGGTGTGGCTGTACATATTGCTTGCCTACTGACCTACATCTCTTATACATCTCAACACCAGCATTGAAGGAAGCAGGAACAAGAGGGAAAAAAAAAATGAAAAAAAAATCCCTACAGCACCTGGTATTCCCAGTTAGTCTCCCATCCAAGCACTAATCAGGCCCGGCCCTGCTTAGCTTCCAAGATCAGATGAGATTGGGCATGTTCAGGGTGGTTGACTGTAGATATCGTTTTTTTTTCTCTCTTCTTCCTGCTTCCATCAATGCTGGTGTTGAGATGTATAAGAGATGTAGGTCAGTAAGCAAACAATACGTACAGTCAAACCACCCTAAACAAGCCCAATCTCGTCTGATTTTGGAAGCTAAGCAGGGCTGGTCCTGGTTAGTACTTGGATGGGAAACCACCTGGGAATACCAGGTGCTGTAGGTTTTTTTTTTTTCGGTTTTTTTTCTCTATTGTTCCAGCTTCCTTCAATGCTGGTGTTGAGATGTATAAGAGATGTAGGTCAGTAAGCAAACAATACCAACAGCCACACAAACCTGAACAAGCCCAATCTCGTCTGATCTTGGAAGCTATGCAGGGCCAGGCCTTGTTACTACTTAGATGGGAGACCACCTGGGAATACAAGGTGCTGTAGGTTTTTTTTTTCTCTGTTGTTCCTGCTTCCTTCAATGCTGGTGTTGAGATGTATAAGAGATGTAGGTCAGTAAGTAAGCAAGCAATACCTACAGCCACACTACCCTGAAAAAGCCCAATCTCATCTGATCTTGGAAGATAAGCAGGGCCAGGCCTGGTTAGTACTTGGATGGGAGACCACCTGGGAATACAAGGTGCTGTAGGTTTTTGTATAAGAGATGTGGGTCAGTAGGAAAGCAATACCTACAGCCACACCACCCTGCACAAGCCCAATCTTGTCTGATCTTGGAAGCTAAGCAGAATGGACTTGGTTAGTACTTGGATGGGAGACCACCTGGGAATACCATATGCTGTAGGTTTTTTTTTTGGTTTTTTTTTTCTCTCTTGTTCCTGCTTCCTTCAATGCTAGTGTTGAGATGTAGGTCAGTAGGCAAACAATACCTACAGCCACACCACCCTGAACATGCCCAATCTCGTCTGATCTTGGAAGCTAAGCAGGCTGAGCTTGGTTAGTACTTGCATGGGAGTCCACCTGGGAATACCAGGTGCTGTAGGGTTTTTTTTTTCATTTTTTTTCTCTCTTGTTCCTGCTTCCTTCAATGCTGGTGTTGAGATGTATAAGAGATGTAGGTCAGTAGGCAAGCAATACCTACAGCCATACCACCCTGAACATGCCCAATCTCATCTGATCTTGGAAGCTAAGCAGGGCTGGGCCTGATTAGTGCTTGGATGGGAGAACAACTGGGAATACCAGGTGCTTTAGGTTTTTTTTTTTTTTCGTTTTTTTTTCTCTCTGTTGTTCCTGCTTCCTTCAATGCTGGTGTTGAGATGTATAAGAGATGTGGGTCAGTAGGAAAACAATACCTACAGCCACTCCACCCTGCACAAGCCCAATCTTGTCTGATCTTGGAAGCTAATCAGAATGGACTTGGTTAGTACTTGGATGGGAGACCACCTGGGAATACCATATGCTGTAGGTTTTTTTTTTGGTTTTTTTTTTCTCTCTTGTTCCTGCTTCCTTCAATGCTAGTGTTGAGATGTAGGTCAGTAGGCAACCAATACCTACAGCCACACCACCCTGAACATGCCCAATCTCGTCTGATCTTGGAAGCTAAGCAGGCTGAGCTTGGTTAGTACTTGCATGGGAGTCCACCTGGGAATACCAGGTGCTGTAGGGTTTTTTTTTCATTTTTTTTTCTCTCTTGTTCCTGCTTCCTTCAATGCTGGTGTTGAGATGTATAAGAGATGTAGGTCAGTAGGCAAGCAATACCTACAGCCATACCACCCTGAACATGCTCAATCTCATCTGATCTTGGAAGCTAAGCAGGGCTGGGCCTGATTAGTGCTTGGATGGGAGAACAACTGGGAATACCAGGTGCTTTAGGTTTTTTTTTTTTCGTTTTTTTTTCTCTCTGTTGTTCCTGCTTCCTTCAATGCTGGTGTTGAGATGTATAAGAGATGTGGGTCAGTAGGAAAACAATACCTACAGCCACACCACCCTGCACAAGCCCAATCTTGTCTGATCTTTGAAGCTAAGCAGAATGGACTTGGTTAGTACTTGGATGGGAGACCACCTGGGAATACCAGGTGCTGTAGGTTTTTTTTTTTTTTTTCTCTCTTGTTCCTGCTTCCTTCAATGCTAGTGTTGAGAGGTAGGTCAGTAGGCAACCAATACCTACAGCCACACCACCCTGAACAAGCCCAATCTCATCTGATCTTGGAAGCTAAGCAGGCTGGGCCTGGTTAGTACTTGGATGGGAGACCACCTGGGAATACCAGGTGCTGTAGGTTTTTTTTTTAATTTTTTTTTTTCTCTCTTGTTCCTGCTTCCTTCAATGCTGGTGTTGAGATGTATAAGAGATGTAGGTCAGTAGGCAAACAATACCTACAGTCAACCACCCTGAAAATGCCCAAACTCATCTGATCTTGGAAGCTAAGCAGGGTCGGGCCTGATTCGTACTTGGATGGGAGACTACCTGGGAATACCAGGTGCTGTAGGGTTTTTTTTTTTCATTTTTTTTTCCCTCTTGTTCCTGCTTCCTTCAATGCTGGTGTTGAGATGTATAAGAGATGTAAGTCAGTAGGCAAGCAATAGCTACAGCAACTCCACCCTGAATAAGCCCAATCTCATCTGATTTTGGAAGCTTAGCAGGGCCAGGCCTTGTTAGTACTTGGATGGGAGAGCACCTGGGAATACCAGGTGCTGTAGGTTTTTTTTTTTCATTTTTTTTTCTCTCTTGTTCCTGCTTCCATTAATGCTGGTGTTGAGATGTATAAGAGATGTAAGTCAGTCGGCAAGCAATACGTATAGTCACACCACCCTGAACAAGCCCAATTTCGTCTGATTTTCGAAGCTAAGCAGGGCCGGGCCTGGTTAGTACTTGGATGGGAGACCACCTGGGAATACCAGGTGATGTAGGTTTTTTTTTCTTTTTTTTTTCTCTCTTGTTCCTGCTTCCTTCAATGCTGGTGTTGAGATGTATAAGAGATGTAGGTCAGTAGGCAAGCAATACCTACAGCCACACCACCCTAAACAAGCCCAATCTCGTCTAATCTTGGAAGCTAAGCAGGCCAGGCCTGGTTAGTATTTGGATGGGAGACCACCTGGGAATACCAGGTGCTGTAGGTTTTTTTTTTAATTTTTTTTTTTCTCTCTTGTTCCTGCTTCCTTCAATGCTGGTGTTGAGATGTATAAGAGATGTAGGTCAGTAGGCAAACAATACCTACAGTCAACCACCCTGAAAATGCCCAAACTCATCTGATCTTGGAAGCTAAGCAGGGTCGGGCCTGATTCGTACTTGGATGGGAGACTACCTGGGAATACCAGGTGCTGTAGGGTTTTTTTTTTTCATTTTTTTTTCCCTCTTGTTCCTGCTTCCTTCAATGCTGGTGTTGAGATGTATAAGAGATGTAAGTCAGTAGGCAAGCAATAGCTACAGCAACTCCACCCTGAATAAGCCCAATCTCATCTGATTTTGGAAGCTTAGCAGGGCCAGGCCTTGTTAGTACTTGGATGGGAGAGCACCTGGGAATACCAGGTGCTGTAGGTTTTTTTTTTTCATTTTTTTTTCTCTCTTGTTCCTGCTTCCATTAATGCTGGTGTTGAGATGTATAAGAGATGTAAGTCAGTCGGCAAGCAATACGTATAGTCACACCACCCTGAACAAGCCCAATTTCGTCTGATTTTCGAAGCTAAGCAGGGCCGGGCCTGGTTAGTACTTGGATGGGAGACCACCTGGGAATACCAGGTGATGTAGGTTTTTTTTTCTTTTTTTTTTCTCTCTTGTTCCTGCTTCCTTCAATGCTGGTGTTGAGATGTATAAGAGATGTAGGTCAGTAGGCAAGCAATACCTACAGCCACACCACCCTAAACAAGCCCAATCTCGTCTAATCTTGGAAGCTAAGCAGGCCAGGCCTGGTTAGTATTTGGATGGGAGACCACCTGGGAATACCAGGTGCTGTAGGTTTTTTTATGTTTTTTTTTCTCTCTTGTTTCTGCTTCCTTCAATGCCGGTGTTTAGATGTAGAAGAGATGTAGGTCAGTAAACAAGCAATACCTACAGTCAACCACCCTGAACATGCCCAATCTCATCTGATCTTGGACGCTAAGCAGGCTTAGCCTGGTTAGTACTTGGATGGGAGACCACCTGGGAATACCAGGTGCTGTAGGTTTTTTTTTCTCTCTTGTTTCTGCTTCCTTCAATGCTGGGGTTGAGATGTATAAGAGATGTAGGTCAGTAGGCAAGGAATACCTACAGCAACACCACACTGAACAAGCCCAATCACGTCTGATCTTGGAAGCTAAGCAGGGCAGGGCCTGGTTAATATTTGGATGGAAGACCACCTGGGAATACCAGGTGCTGTAGGTTTTTTTTTTTCGTTTTTTTTCTCTCTTGTTCCTGCTTCCTTCAATGCTAGTGTTGAGATGTAGGTCAGTAGGCAAGCAACACCTACAGCCACACCACACTGAACAAGCCCAATCTTGTCTGATCTTGGAAGCTAAGCAGGGCAGCGCCTGGTTAATATTTGGATGGAAGACCACCTGGGAATACCAGGTGCTGTAGGTTTTTTTTTTTCTTTTTTTTTTCTCTCTTGTTTCTGCTTCCTTCAATGCTGGTGTTGAGATGTATAAAAGATGTAGGTCAGAACGCAAGCAATACCTACAGCCACACCACCCTGAACAAGCACAATCTGTTCTGATCTTGGAAGCTAAGCAGGCTGAGCCTTGTTAGTACTTGGATGGGTGACCATCTGGGAATACCAGGAGATGCAGGTTTTTTTTTTTTCATTTTTTTTTCTCTCTTGTTCCTGCTTCCTTCAATGCTGGTGTTGACATGTATAAGAGATGTAGGTCAGTACGCAAGCAATACCTACAGCCACACCACCCTGAACAAGCACAATCTGTTCTGATCTTGGAAGCTAAGCAGGCTGAGCCTGGTTAGTACTTGGATGGGAGACCATCTGGGAATACCAGGTGATGTAGGTTTTTTTGTTCAGGGTGGTGTGGCTGTATGTATTACTTGCTTACTGACCTACATCTCTTATACATCTCAACACCAGCATTGAAGGAAGCAGGAACAAGAGAGAAAAAAAACCGAAAAAAAAAAAACCTACAGCACCTGGTATTCCCAGGTGGTCTCCCATCCAAGTACTAACCAGGCCCAGCCCTGCTTAGCTTCCAAGTTTAGACGAGATAGGGCTTGTTCAGGGTGGTGTGGCTGTATGTATCACTTGCTTACTGACCTACATCTCTTATACATCTCAACACCAGCATTGAAGGAAGCAGGAACAACAGAGAAAAAAAAAACCTACAGCACCTTGTATTCCCAGGTGGTCTCCCATCCAAGTACTAACAAGGCCTGGCCCTGCTTAGCTTCCAAAATCAGATGAGATT
>JAVHZZ010000193.1:0-2500 GCA_036250195.1 Mixophyes australis | reverse complement strand
CTTGCCTACTGACCTACATCTCTTATACATCTCAACACCATCATTGAAGGAAGCAGGAACAAGAGAGAAAAACAAACAAAAAAAAAAACCCTACAGCACCTGGTATTCCCAGGTGGTCTCCCATCCAAGTACTAACCAGGCCTGGCCTGCTTAGTTTCTAAGATCAGATTAGATTGGGCTTGTTCAGGGTGGGGAGGCTGTAGGTATTGCTTGCCTACTGACCTACATCTCAACACTAGTATTGAAGGAAGCACTAACAAGAGAGATAAAAAAACCCAAAAAAAAAACCTACTGCAAATGGTATTCCCAGGTGGTCTCCCATCCAAGTACAACCAAGCCCAGCCCTGCTTAGTTTCCAAGATCAGACAAGATTGGACTTGTTCAGGGTGGTGTGGCTGCAGGTTTTGCTTGCCTACTGACCTACATCTCTTATACATCTCAACACCAGCATTGAAGGAAGCAGGAACAAGAGAGAAAATAAAATGAAAAAAAAACCTAGAGCACCTGGTATTCCCAGGTGGTCTCCCATCCAAATACTAACCAGGCCCGGCCCTGCTTAGCTTCCAAGATCAGATCAGATTGGGCATGTTCAGGGTGGTTTACTGTAGGTATTGCTTGCCTACTGACGTACATCTCTTATACATCTCAACACCAGCATTGAAGGAAGCAGGAACAAGAGAGAAAATAAAATGAAAAAAAAACCTAGAGCACCTGGTATTCCCAGGTGGTCTCCCATCCAAATACTAACCAGGCCCGGCCCTGCTTAGCTTCCAAGATCAGATCAGATTGGGCTTGTTCAGGGTGGTGTGGCTGTAGGTATTACTTGCCTACTGACCTACATCTCTTATACATCTCAACACCAGCATTGAAGGAAGCAGGAACAAGCGAGAAAAAAAACGAAAATAAAACCTACATCACCTGGTGTTCCCAGGTGGTCTCCCATCCAAGTACTAACCAGGCCCGACCCTGCTTAGCTTCCAAGTTTAGACGATATAGGGCTTGTTCAGGGTGGTGTGGCTGTACGTATCACTTGCTTACTGACCTACATCTCTTAAACATCTCAACACCAGCATTGAAGGAAGCAGGAACAACAGAGAAAAAAAAAACCTACAGCACCTTGTATTCCCAGGTGGTCTCCCATCCAAGTACTAACAAGGCCTGGCCCTGCTTAGCTTCCAAAATCAGATGAGATTGGGCTTATTCAGGGTGGAGTTGCTGTAGGTATTGCTTGTCTACTGACCTACATCTCTTATACATCTCAACACCAGCATTGAAGGAAGCAGGAACAAGAGAGAAAAAAAAACGAAAATAAAACCTACATCACCTGGTGTTCCCAGGTGGTCTCCCATCCAAGTACTAACCAGAAGCGACCCTGCTTAGCTTCCAAGATCAGATGAGATTGGGCATGTTCAGGGTGGTTTACTGTAGGTATTGCTTGCCTACTGACCTACATCTCTTATACATCTCAACACCAGCATTGAAGGAAGCACGAACAAGAGAGAAAATAAAATGAAAAAAAACAACCTAATGCACCTGGTATTCCCAGGTGGTCTCCCATCGACGTACTAACCAGGCCCTGCCCTGCTTAGCTTCCAAGATCAGATTAAATTGGGCATGTTCAGGGTGGTTTACTGTAGGTTTTGCTTGCCTACTGAACTACATCTCTTATACATCTCAACACCAGCATTGAAGGAAGCAGGAACAAGAGAGAAAAAAAAACGGAAAAAAAAAACCTACAGCACCTGGTATTTCCAGGTGGTCTCCCATCCATGTACTAACCAGGCCCGGCCCTCCTTAGCTTCCAAGATCAGATGAGATTGGGCTTGTTTACGGTGGTGTGGCTGCAGGTATTGATTGCCTACTGACCTACATCTCTTATACATCTCAACACCAGCATTGAAGGAAGAAAGAACAAGAGAGAAAAAAAAATGGAAAAAAAAACCTACATCACCTGGTATTTCCAGGTGGTCTCCCATCCAAGTACTAACCAGGCCCGACGCTGCTTAGCTTCCAAGTTCAGACGAGATAGGGCTTGTTCAGGGTGGTGTGGCTGTATGTATTACTTGCTTACTGACCTACATCTCTTATACATCTCAACACCAGCATTGAATGAAGCAGGAACAACAGAGAAAAAAAAAACCTACAGCACCTTGTATTCCCAGGTGGTCTCCCATCCAAGTACTAACCAGGCCCTGCCCTGCTTAGCTTCCAAGATCAGATGAGATTGGGCTTTTTCAGGGTGGTGTGGCTGTAGGTATTGCTTGCTTGCTTACTTACTGACCTACATCTCTTATACATCTCAACACCAGCATTGAAGGAAGCAGGAACAACAGAGAAAAAAAAAGCCTACAGCACCTTGTATTCCCAGGTGCTCTCCCATCCAAGTATTAACCAGGCCCAGCGCTGCTTAGCTTCCAAGGTCAGATGCGATTGGGCTTGTTCAGGGTGGTGTGGCTGTAGGTATTGCTTGCTTGCTTACTGACCTACATCTCTTATACAT
>JAVHZZ010000192.1:0-169000 GCA_036250195.1 Mixophyes australis | reverse complement strand
ATCATGAATTATGAATCATGAATTGAATCATGAATCATGAATTGATTCATGAATCATGAATCATGAATCATGAATGAATCATGAATCATGAATCATGAATCGAATCATGAATCATGAATTGAATCATGAATCATGAATTGAATCATGAATCATGATTCATGAATCATGAATCATGAATCATGAATCATGAATTGAATCATGAATCATGAATTATGAATCATGAATTGATTCATGAATCATGAATCATGAATTGAATCATAAATCATGAATCATGAATCGAATCATGAATCATGAATCATGAATCGAATCATGAATCATGAATCATGAATTGAATCATGAATCATGATTCATGAATCCAATCATGAATCATGAATCATGAATTGAATCATGAATCATGAATCATAAATTGAATCATGAATCATGAATCATGAATTGAATCATGAATCATGAATCATGAATTGAATCATGAATCGAATCATGAATCATGAATTGAATCATGAATCATGAATCATGAATTGAATCATGAATTGAATCATGAATCACGAATCATGAATTGAATCATGAATCATGAATTCAATCATGAATCATAAATTGAATCATGAATCATGAATCATGAATTGAATCATGAATCGAATCATGAATCATGAATTGAATCATGAATCATGAATTGAATCATGAATCATGAATTGATTCATAAATCATGAATTGAATCATGAATCATGAATTGAATCATGAATCATGAATTATGAATCATGAATTGAATCATGAATCATGAATCATGAATTGAATCATGAATCATGAATCATGAATTGAATCATGAATCGAATCATGAATCATGAATTGAATCATGAATTGAATCATGAATCACGAATCATGAATTGAATCATGAATCATGAATTGAATCATGAATCATAAATTGAATCATGAATCATGAATCATGAATTGAATCATGAATCATGAAATGAATCATGAATCATGATTTGAATCATGAATCTTGAATCATGAATTGAATCATGAATCATGAATCATGAATCATGAATTGAATTATGAATCATGAGTCATGAATCGAATCATGAATCATGAATCAAGAATCATTAATCGAATCTTGAATCATGAATTGAATCATGAATCATGAATCATGAATTATGAATTGAATCATGAATCATGAATCATGAATTGAATCATGAATCATGAATCATGAATCATGAATTGAATCATGAATCATGAATCATGAATCTTGAATCATGAATTGAATCATGAATCATGAATCATGAATCGAATCATGAATCATGAATAAAGAATCATGAATCGAATCTTGAATCATGAATTGAATCATGAATCATGAATCATGAATTATGAATTGAATCATGAATCATGAATCATGAATCATGAATCATGAATCATGAATCATGAATCATGAATTGAATCATGAATCATGAATCATGAATCATGAATCGTGTATTGAATCATGAATCATGAATCATTAATCGAATCATGAATCAAGAATCATGAATCGAATCATGAATCATGAATTGAATCATGAATAATGAATTGAATCATGAATCATGAATTGAATTATGAATCATGAATCATGAATCGAATCATGAATCATTAATCATGAATCATGAATTGAATCATGAAACATGAATCAAGAATTGAATCATGAATCATGAATCATGAATTGAATCATGAATCATGAATCATAAATCAAATCATGAATCATGAATTGAACTAGGATTCGAATCATGAATTGAATCATGAATCATGAATTGAATCATGAATCATGAATCTTGAATCATAAATCATGAATTCAATCAGGAATCATGAATTATGAATCATGAATTGAATCATGAATCATGAATTGATTAATAAATCATGAATCATGAATCGAATCATGAATCATGAATTGAATCATGAAACATGAATTGAATCATGAATCATGAATCATGAATTGAATCATGAATCATGAATCATGAATCATAAATCGAATCATGAATCATGAATCATAAATCGAATTATGAATCATGAATTGATTAATGAATCATGAATCATGAATCGAATCATGAATCATGAATTGAATCATGAATCATGAATCATGAATCATGAATTGAATCATGAATTATGAATCATGAATTGAATCATGAATCATGAATTGATTAATGAATCATGAATCATGAATCGAATCATGAATCATGAATTGAATCATGAATCATGAATTGAATCATGAATCATGAATCATAAATCGAATCATGAATCATGAATCATAAATCGAATCATGAATCATGAATTGATTAATGAATCATGAATCATGAATCGAATCATGAATCATGAATTGAATCATGAATCATGAATTGAATCATAAATCATGAATCATGAATTGAATCATGAATCATGAATCATGAATCATGACATGAATCATGAATCATGAATCATGACATGAATCATGAATCATGAATTGAATCATGAATTGAATCATGAATCATGAATTGAATCATGAATCATGAATTATGAATCATGAATTGAATCATGAATCATGAATTGAATCATGAATCATGAATCATGAATTATAAATTGAATCATGAATCATGAATTGAATCATGAATCATGAATCATGAATTGAATCATGAATCATGAATCATGAATTGAATCATGAATCATGAATCATAAATCGAATCATGAATCATAAATTGAATCAGGATTCGAATCATGAATTGAATCATGTATGATGAATTGAATCATGAATCATGAATCTTGAATCATGAATCATGAATGAATCATGAATCATGAATCATGAATCGAATCATGAATCATTAATTGAATCATGAATCTTGAATTGAATCATGAATCATGATTCATGAATCATGAATCATGAATCATGAATCATGAATTGAATCATTAATCATGAATTATGAATCATGAATTGATTCATGAATCATGAATCATGAATTGAATCATAAATCATGAATCATGAATCGAATCATGAATCATGAATCATGAATCGAATCATGAATCATGAATCATGAATTGAATCATGAATCATGATTCATGAATCCAATCATGAATCATGAATCATGAATTGAATCATGAATCATGAATCATAAATTGAATCATGAATCATGAATCATGAATTGAATCATGAATCATGAATCATGAATTGAATCATGAATCGAATCATGAATCATGAATTGAATCATGATTCATGAATCATGATTTGAATCATGAATTGAATCATGAATCACGAATCATGAATTGAATCATGAATCATGAATTCAATCATGAATCATAAATTGAATCATGAATCATGAATCATGAATTGAATCATGAATCGAATCATGAATCATGAATTGAATCATGAATCATGAATTGAATCATGAATCATGAATTGATTCATAAATCATGAATTGAATCATGAATCATGAATTGAATCATGAATCATGAATTATGAATCATGAATTGAATCATGAATCATGAATCATGAATTGAATCATGAATCATGAATCATGAATTGAATCATGAATCGAATCATGAATCATGAATTGAATCATGAATCATGAATCATGAATTGAATCATGAATTGAATCATGAATCACGAATCATGAATTGAATCATGAATCATGAATTGAATCATGAATCATAAATTGAATCATGAATCATGAATCATGAATTGAATCATGAATCATGAAATGAATCATGAATCATGATTTGAATCATGAATCTTGAATCATGAATTGAATCATGAATCATGAATCATGAATCATGAATTGAATTATGAATCATGAGTCATGAATCGAATCATGAATCATGAATCAAGAATCATGAATCGAATCTTGAATCATGAATTGAATCATGAATCATGAATCATGAATTATGAATTGAATCATGAATCATGAATCATGAATCATGAATTGAATCATGAATCATGAATCATGAATCATGAATTGAATCATGAATCATGAATCATGAATCTTGAATCATGAATTGAATCATGAATCATGAATCATGAATCATGAATTGAATTATGAATCATGAGTCATGAATCGAATCATGAATCATGAATCAATAATCATGAATCGAATCTTGAATCATGAATTGAATCATGAATCATGAATCATGAATTATGAATTGAATCATGAATCATGAATCATGAATCATGAATTGAATCATGAATCATGAATCATGAATCATGAATTGAATCATGAATCATGAATCATGAATCGAATCATGAATCATGAATCGAATCATGAATCATGAATCAAGAATCATGAATCGAATCATGAATCATGAATTGAATCATGAATAATGAATTGAATCAGGATTCGAATCATGAATTGAATCATGAATCATGAATTGAATCATGAATCATGAATTATGAATCATGAATTGAATCATGAATCAGGAATTGAATCATGAATCATGAATCATGAATCGAATCATGAATCTTGAATCATGAATTGAATCATGAATCATGAATCATGAATTGATTCATGAATCAGGAATCATGAATTGAATCATGAATTGAATCATGAATCACGAATCATGAATTGAATCATGAATCATGAATTGAATCATGAATCATAAATTGAATCATGAATCATGAATCATGAATTGAATCATGAATCATGAATTGAATCATGAATCATGAATCGAATCATGAATCTTTAATCATGAATTGAATCATGAATCATAAATCATGAATCATGAATTGAATTATGAATCATGAATCATGAATCGAATCATGAATCATGAATCAACAATCATGAATCGAATCTTGAATCATGAATTGAATCATGAATCATGAATCATGAATCATGAATTGAATCATGAATCATGAATCATGAATCATGAATCGAATCATTAATCATGAATCAAGAATCATGAATCGAATCATGAATCATGAATTGAATGATGAATAATGAATTGAATCATGAATCATGAATCATGAATTGAATTATGAATCATGAATCATGAATCGAATCATGAATCATGAATCATGAATTGAATCATGAAACATGAATCATGAATTGAATCATGAATCATGAATCATGAATTGAATCATGAATCATAAATCGAATCATGAATCATGAATTGAATCAGGATTCAAATCATGAATTGAATCAGGATTCGAATCATGAATTGAATCATGAATCATGAATTATGAATCATGAATTGAATCATGAATCATAATTTGAATCATGAATCATGAATTGATTAATGAATCATGAATCATGAATCGAATCATGAATCATGAATTGAATCATGAATCATGAATTGAATCATGAATCATGAATCATGAATTGAATCATGAATTGAATCATGTATCACGAATCATGAATTGAATCATGAATCATGAATCATGAATTGAATCATGAATCATGAATTATGAATCGAATCATGAATCATGAATTATGAATTGAATCATGAATCATGAATCATGAATTGAATCATGAATCATGAATCATCAACCAAATCATAAATCATGAATTATGAATCATGAATTGATTCATGAATCATGAATTATGAATCATGAATTGAATCATGAATCATGAATCATGAATTGAAACATGAATTGAATCAGGAATCATGATTTGAATCATGAATCATAAATTAAATCATGAATCATGAATCATGAATTGAATTATGAATCAAATCATGAATCATGAATCATGAATTGAATCATGAATCATGAATCGAATCATGAATCTTGAATCATGAATTGAATCATGAATCATGAATCATGAATCATGAATTGAATCATGAATCATGAATTGATTCATGAATCATGAATTGAATCATGAATCATGAATTGAATCATGAATCATGAATTATGAATCATGAATTGAATCATGAATCATGAATCATGAATTGAATCATGAATCGAATCATGAATCATAAATTGAATCATGAATCATGAATCATGAATTGAATCATGAATTGAATCATGAATCACGAATCATGAATTGAATCATGAATCATGAATTGAATCATAAATTGAATCATGAATCATGAATCATGAATCGAATCATGAATCGAATCATGAATCATGAATCATGAATTGAATCATGAATCATGAGTCGAATCATGAATCTTGAATCATGAATTGAATCATGAATCATGAATTGAATCATGAATCATGAATTGAATCTTGAATTGAATCATGAATCACGAATCATGAATTGAATCATGAATCATGAATTGAATCATGAATCATAAATTGAATCATGAATCATGAATCATGAATTGAATCATGAATCATGAATTGAATCATGAATCATGATTTGAATCATGAATCTTGAATCATGAATTGAATCATGAATCATGAATTGAATTATGAATCATGAGTCATGAATCGAATCATGAATCATGAATCAAGAATCATGAATCGAATCTTGAATCATGAATTGAATCATGAATCATGAATCATGAATTATGAATTGAATCATGAATCATGAATCATGAATTGAATAATGAATCATGAATCATGAATCATGAATTGAATCATGAATCATGAATCATGAATCGAATCATGAATCATGAATCGAATCATGAATCATGAATCAAGAATCATGAATCGAATCATGAATCATGAATTGAATCATGAATAATGAATTGAATCAGGATTCGAATCATGAATTGAATCATGAATCATGAATTGAATCATGAATCATGAATTATGAATCATGAATTGAATCATGAATCATGAATTGAATCATGAATCATGAATTGAATCATGAATCATGAATCATGAATCGAATCATGAATCTTGAATCATGAATTGAATCATGAATCATGAATCATGAATCATGAATTGAATCATGAATCAGGAATCATGAATTGAATCATGGATTGAATCATGAATCACGAATCATGAATTGAATCATGAATCATGAATTGAATCATGAATCATAAATTGAATCATGAATCATGAATCATGAATTGAATCATGAATCATGAATTGAATCATGAATCATGAATCGAATCATGAATCTTGAATCATGAATTGAATCATGAATCATAAATCATCAATCATGAATTGAATTATGAATCATGAATCATGAATCGAATCATGAATCATGAATCAACAATCATGAATCGAATCTTGAATCATGAATTGAATCATGAATCATGAATCATGAATCAACAATCATGAATCAAATCTTGAATCATGAATTGAATCATGAATCATGAATCATGAATCATGAATCATGAATTGAATCATGAATCATGAATCATGAATCATGAATCATGAATTGAATCATGAATCATGAATCATGAATCGAATCATGAATCATGAATCAAGAATCATGAATCGAATCATGAATCATGAATTGAATCATGAATAATGAATTGAATCATGAATCATGAATCATGAATTGAATTATGAATCATGAATCATGAATCGAATCATGAATCATGAATCATGAATTGAATCATGAAACATGAATCATGAATTGAATCATGAATCATGAAACATGAATTGAATCATGAATCATAAATCGAATCATGAATCATGAATTGAATCAGGATTCGAATCATGAATTGAATCAGGATTCGAATCATGAATTGAATCATGAATCATGAATTATGAATCATGAATTGAATCATGAATCATAATTTGAATCATGAATCATGAATTGATTAATGAATCATGAATCATGAATCGAATCATGAATCATGAATTGAATCATGAATCATGAATTGAATCATGAATCATGAATCATGAATTGAATCATGAATTAAATCATGTATCACGAATCATGAATTGAATCATGAATCATGAATCATGAATTGAATCATGAATCATGAATCATGAATCGAATCATGAATCATGAATTATGAATTGAATCATGAATCATGAATCATGAATTGAATCATGAATCATGAATCATCAACCAAATCATAAATCATGAATTATGAATCATGAATTGATTCATGAATCATGAATTATGAATCATGAATTGAATCATGAATCATGAATCATGAATTGAATCATGAATCATGAATTGAATTATGAATCATAAATTAAATCATGAATCATGAATTGAATCATGAATCATGAATTGAATTATGAATCATAAATTAAATCATGAATCATGAATCATGAATTGAATTATGAATCAAATCATGAATCATGAATCATGAATTGAATCATGAATCATGAATCGAATCATGAATCTTGAATCATGAATTGATTCATGAATCATGAATCATGAATCATGAATTGAATCATGAATCATGTATCAAGAATCATGAATCGAATCATGAATCATGAATTGAATCATGAATCATGAATCATGAATCATGAATTAAATCATGAAACATGAATCATGAATCTTGAATCATGAATCATGAATTGAATCATGAATCTTGAATCATGAATCATGACATGAATCATGAATCATGAATCATAAATCGAATCATGAATCATGAAATTAATCAGGATTCGAATCATGAATTGAATCATGAATCATGAATCTTGAATCATGAATCATAAATTGAATCATGAATTATGAATCATGAATTATGAATCATGAATTGAATCATGTATCATGAATTGAATCATGAATCATGAATTGAATCATGAATCATGAATTATGAATCATGAATTGAATCATGAATCATGAATCATGAATTGAATCATGAATCATGAATCATGAATTGAATCATGAATCGAATCATGAATCATGAATTGAATCATGAATTGAATCATGGATTGAATCATGAATCACGAATCATGAATTGAATCATGAATCATGAATTGAATCATGAATCATAAATTGAATCATGAATCATGAATCATGAATTGAATCATGAATCGAATCATGAATCATGAATCATGAATTGAATCATGAATCATGAATTGAATCATGAATCATGAATTGATTCATGAATCATGAATTTAATCATGAATCATGAATTGAATCATGAATCATGAATTATGAATCATGAATTGAATCATGAATCATGAATCATGAATTGAATCATGAATCATGAATCATGAATTGAATCATGAATCGAATCATGAATCATGAATTGAATCATGAATCGAATCATGAATCATGAATTGAATCATGAATTGAATCATGAATCACGAATCATGAATTGAATCATGAATCATGAATTGAATCATGAATCATAAATTGAATCATGAATCATGAATCATGAATTGAATCATGAATCGAATCATGAATCATGAATCATGAATTGAATCATGAATCATGAGTCGAATCATGAATCTTGAATCATGAATTGAATCATGAATCATGAATCATGAATCATGAATTGAATCATGAATCATGAATTGAATCATGAATTGAATCATGAATCACGAATCATGAATTGAATCATGAATCATGAATTGAATCATGAATCATAAATTGAATCATGAATCTTGAATCATGAATTGAATCATGAATCATGAATCATGAATCATGAATTGAATTATGAATCATGAATCATGAATCGAATCATGAATCATGAATCAAGAATCATGAATCGAATCTTGAATCATGATTTGAATCATGAATCATGAATCATGAATCATGAATCAAGAATCATGAATCGAATCTTGAATCATGATTTGAATCATGAATCATGAATCATGAATTATGAATTGAATCATGAATCATGAATCATGAATTATGAATTGAATCATGAATCATGAATCATGAATCATGAATTGAATCATGAATCATGAATCATGAATTGAATCATGAATCATGAATCATGAATTGAATCATGAATCGAATCATGAATCATGAATTGAATCATGAATCATGAATCATGAATTGAATCATGAATTGAATCATGAATCACGAATCATGAATTGAATCATGAATCATGAATTGAATCATGAATCATAAATTGAATCATGAATCATGAATCTTGAATTGAATCATGAATCGAATCATGAATCATGAATCATGAATTGAATCATGAATCATGAGTCGAATCATGAATCTTAAATCATGAATTGAATCATGAATCATGAATCATGAATTGAATCATGAATCATGAATCATGAATTGAATCATGAATTGAATCATGAATCACGAATCATGAATTGAATCATGAATCATGAATTGAATCATGAATCATAAATTGAATCATGAATCATGAATCATGAATTGAATCATGAATCATGAATTGAATCATGAATCATGATTTGAATCATGAATCTTGAATCATGAATTGAATCATGAATCATGAATCATGAATCATGAATTGAATTATGAATCATGAGTCATGAATCGAATCATGAATCATGAATCAAGAATCATGAATCGAATCTTGAATCATGAATTGAATCATGAATCATGAATCATGAATTATGAATTGAATCATGAATCATGAATTGAATCATGAATCATGAATTGAATCATGAATCATGAATTGAATCATGAATTATGAATTGAATCATGAATCATGAATCGAATCATGAATCAAGAATCATGAATTGAATCATGAATCATGAATTGATTCATGAATCATGAATTGAATCATGAATCATGAATTGAATCATGAATCATGAATTGAATCATGAATCATGAATTATGAATCATGAATTGAATCATGAATCATGAATCATGAATTGAATCATGAATCGAATCATGAATCATGAATCATGAATTGAATCATGAATTGAATCATGAATCACGAATCATGAATTGAATCATGAATCGAATCATGAATCATAAATTGAATTATGAATCATGAATCATGAATTGAATCATGAATCGAATCATGAATCATGAATCATGAATCGAATCATGAATCATGAATCATGAATCGAATCATGAATCATGAATCATGAATTGAATCATGAATCATGATTCATGAATCCAATCATGAATCATGAATCATGAATTGAATCATGAATCATGAATCATAAATTGAATCATGAATCATGAATCATGAATTGAATCATGAATCATGAATCATGAATTGAATCATGAATCGAATCATGAATCATGAATTGAATCATGATTCATGAATCATGATTTGAATCATGAATTGAATCATGAATCACGAATCATGAATTGAATCATGAATCATGAATTCAATCATGAATCATAAATTGAATCATGAATCATGAATCATGAATTGAATCATGAATCGAATCATGAATCATGAATTGAATCATGAATCATGAATTGAATCATGAATCATGAATTGATTCATAAATCATGAATTGAATCATGAATCATGAATTGAATCATGAATCATGAATTATGAATCATGAATTGAATCATGAATCATGAATCATGAATTGAATCATGAATCATGAATCATGAATTGAATCATGAATCGAATCATGAATCATGAATTGAATCATGAATCATGAATCATGAATTGAATCATGAATTGAATCATGAATCACGAATCATGAATTGAATCATGAATCATGAATTGAATCATGAATCATAAATTGAATCATGAATCATGAATCATGAATTGAATCATGAATCATGAAATGAATCATGAATCATGATTTGAATCATGAATCTTGAATCATGAATTGAATCATGAATCATGAATCATGAATCATGAATTGAATTATGAATCATGAGTCATGAATCGAATCATGAATCATGAATCAAGAATCATGAATCGAATCTTGAATCATGAATTGAATCATGAATCATGAATCATGAATTATGAATTGAATCATGAATCATGAATCATGAATCATGAATTGAATCATGAATCATGAATCATGAATCATGAATTGAATCATGAATCATGAATCATGAATCTTGAATCATGAATTGAATCATGAATCATGAATCATGAATCATGAATTGAATTATGAATCATGAGTCATGAATCGAATCATGAATCATGAATCAAGAATCATGAATCGAATCTTGAATCATGAATTGAATCATGAATCATGAATCATGAATTATGAATTGAATCATGAATCATGAATCATGAATCATGAATTGAATCATGAATCATGAATCATGAATCATGAATTGAATCATGAATCATGAATCATGAATCGAATCATGAATCATGAATCGAATCATGAATCATGAATCAAGAATCATGAATCGAATCATGAATCATGAATTGAATCATGAATAATGAATTGAATCAGAATTCGAATCATGAATTGAATCATGAATCATGAATTGAATCATGAATCATGAATTATGAATCATGAATTGAATCATGAATCAGGAATTGAATCATGAATCATGAATCATGAATCGAATCATGAATCTTGAATCATGAATTGAATCATGAATCATGAATCATGAATTGATTCATGAATCAGGAATCATAAATTGAATCATGAATTGAATCATGAATCACGAATCATGAATTGAATCATGAATCATGAATTGAATCATGAATCATAAATTGAATCATGAATCATGAATCATGAATTGAATCATGAATCATGAATTGAATCATGAATCATGAATCGAATCATGAATCTTTAATCATGAATTGAATCATGAATCATAAATCATGAATCATGAATTGAATTATGAATCATGAATCATGAATCGAATCATGAATCATGAATCAACAATCATGAATCGAATCTTGAATCATGAATTGAATCATGAATCATGAATCATGAATCATGAATTGAATCATGAATCATGAATCATGAATCATGAATCGAATCATTAATCATGAATCAAGAATCATGAATCGAATCATGAATCATGAATTGAATGATGAATAATGAATTGAATCATGAATCATGAATCATGAATTGAATTATGAATCATGAATCATGAATCGAATCATGAATCATGAATCATGAATTGAATCATGAAACATGAATCATGAATTGAATCATGAATCATGAATCATGAATTGAATCATGAATCATAAATCGAATCATGAATCATGAATTGAATCAGGATTCAAATCATGAATTGAATCAGGATTCGAATCATGAATTGAATCATGAATCATGAATTATGAATCATGAATTGAATCATGAATCATAATTTGAATCATGAATCATGAATTGATTAATGAATCATGAATCATGAATCGAATCATGAATCATGAATTGAATCATGAATCATGAATTGAATCATGAATCATGAATCATGAATTGAATCATGAATTGAATCATGTATCACGAATCATGAATTGAATCATGAATCATGAATCATGAATTGAATCATGAATCATGAATCATGAATCGAATCATGAATCATGAATTATGAATTGAATCATGAATCATGAATCATGAATTGAATCATGAATCATGAATCATCAACCAAATCATAAATCATGAATTATGAATCATGAATTGATTCATGAATCATGAATTATGAATCATGAATTGAATCATGAATCATGAATCATGAATTGAAACATGAATTGAATCAGGAATCATGATTTGAATCATGAATCATAAATTAAATCATGAATCATGAATCATGAATTGAATTATGAATCAAATCATGAATCATGAATCATGAATTGAATCATGAATCATGAATCGAATCATGAATCTTGAATCATGAATTGAATCATGAATCATGAATCATGAATCATGAATTGAATCATGAATCATGAATTGATTCATGAATCATGAATTGAATCATGAATCATGAATTGAATCATGAATCATGAATTATGAATCATGAATTGAATCATGAATCATGAATCATGAATTGAATCATGAATCATGAATTATGAATCATGAATTGAATCATGAATCATGAATCATGAATTGAATCATGAATCATGAATCATGAATTGAATCATGAATCGAATCATGAATCATAAATTGAATCATGAATCATGAATCATGAATTGAATCATGAATTGAATCATGAATCACGAATCATGAATTGAATCATGAATCATGAATTGAATCATAAATTGAATCATGAATCATGAATCATGAATCGAATCATGAATCGAATCATGAATCATGAATCATGAATTGAATCATGAATCATGAGTCGAATCATGAATCTTGAATCATGAATTGAATCATGAATCATGAATTGAATCATGAATCATGAATTGAATCTTGAATTGAATCATGAATCACGAATCATGAATTGAATCATGAATCATGAATTGAATCATGAATCATAAATTGAATCATGAATCATGAATCATGAATTGAATCATGAATCATGAATTGAATCATGAATCATGATTTGAATCATGAATCTTGAATCATGAATTGAATCATGAATCATGAATTGAATTATGAATCATGAGTCATGAATCGAATCATGAATCATGAATCAAGAATCATGAATCGAATCTTGAATCATGAATTGAATCATGAATCATGAATCATGAATTATGAATTGAATCATGAATCATGAATCATGAATTGAATAATGAATCATGAATCATGAATCATGAATTGAATCATGAATCATGAATCATGAATCGAATCATGAATCATGAATCGAATCATGAATCATGAATCAAGAATCATGAATCGAATCATGAATCATGAATTGAATCATGAATAATGAATTGAATCAGGATTCGAATCATGAATTGAATCATGAATCATGAATTGAATCATGAATCATGAATTATGAATCATGAATTGAATCATGAATCATGAATTGAATCATGAATCATGAATCATGAATCGAATCATGAATCTTGAATCATGAATTGAATCATGAATCATGAATCATGAATTGAATCATGAATCAGGAATCATGAATTGAATCATGGATTGAATCATGAATCACGAATCATGAATTGAATCATGAATCATGAATTGAATCATGAATCATAAATTGAATCATGAATCATGAATCATGAATTGAATCATGAATCATGAATTGAATCATGAATCATGAATCGAATCATGAATCTTGAATCATGAATTGAATCATGAATCATAAATCATCAATCATGAATTGAATTATGAATCATGAATCATGAATCGAATCATGAATCATGAATCAACAATCATGAATCGAATCTTGAATCATGAATTGAATCATGAATCATGAATCATGAATCAACAATCATGAATCAAATCTTGAATCATGAATTGAATCATGAATCATGAATCATGAATCATGAATCATGAATTGAATCATGAATCATGAATCATGAATCATGAATCATGAATTGAATCATGAATCATGAATCATGAATCGAATCATGAATCATGAATCAAGAATCATGAATCGAATCATGAATCATGAATTGAATCATGAATAATGAATTGAATCATGAATCATGAATCATGAATTGAATTATGAATCATGAATCATGAATCGAATCATGAATCATGAATCATGAATTGAATCATGAAACATGAATCATGAATTGAATCATGAATCATGAATCATGAATTGAATCATGAATCATAAATCGAATCATGAATCATGAATTGAATCAGGATTCGAATCATGAATTGAATCAGGATTCGAATCATGAATTGAATCATGAATCATGAATTATGAATCATGAATTGAATCATGAATCATAATTTGAATCATGAATCATGAATTGATTAATGAATCATGAATCATGAATCGAATCATGAATCATGAATTGAATCATGAATTGAATCATGAATCATGAATCATGAATTGAATCATGAATTAAATCATGTATCACGAATCATGAATTGAATCATGAATCATGAATCATGAATTGAATCATGAATCATGAATCATGAATCGAATCATGAATCATGAATTATGAATTGAATCATGAATCATGAATTGAATCATGAATCATGAATCATCAACCAAATCATAAATCATGAATTATGAATCATGAATTGATTCATGAATCATGAATTATGAATCATGAATTGAATCATGAATCATGAATCATGAATTGAATCATGAATCATGAATTGAATTATGAATCATAAATTAAATCATGAATCATGAATTGAATCATGAATCATGAATTGAATTATGAATCATAAATTAAATCATGAATCATGAATCATGAATTGAATTATGAATCAAATCATGAATCATGAATCATGAATTGAATCATGAATCATGAATCGAATCATGAATCTTGAATCATGAATTGATTCATGAATCATGAATCATGAATCATGAATTGAATCATGAATCATGTATCAAGAATCATGAATCGAATCATGAATCATGAATTGAATCATGAATCATGAATCATGAATCATGAATTAAATCATGAAACATGAATCATGAATCTTGAATCATGAATCATGAATTGAATCATGAATCTTGAATCATGAATCATGACATGAATCATGAATCATGAATCATAAATCGAATCATGAATCATGAAATTAATCAGGATTCGAATCATGAATTGAATCATGAATCATGAATCTTGAATCATGAATCATAAATTGAATCATGAATTATGAATCATGAATTATGAATCATGAATTGAATCATGTATCATGAATTGAATCATGAATCATGAATTGAATCATGAATCATGAATTATGAATCATGAATTGAATCATGAATCATGAATCATGAATTGAATCATGAATCATGAATCATGAATTGAATCATGAATCGAATCATGAATCATGAATTGAATCATGAATCATGAATCATGAATTGAATCATGGATTGAATCATGAATCACGAATCATGAATTGAATCATGAATCATGAATTGAATCATGAATCATAAATTGAATCATGAATCATGAATCATGAATTGAATCATGAATCGAATCATGAATCATGAATCATGAATTGAATCATGAATCATGAATTGAATCATGAATCATGAATTGATTCATGAATCATGAATTTAATCATGAATCATGAATTGAATCATGAATCATGAATTATGAATCATGAATTGAATCATGAATCATGAATCATGAATTGAATCATGAATCATGAATCATGAATTGAATCATGAATCGAATCATGAATCATGAATTGAATCATGAATCGAATCATGAATCATGAATTGAATCATGAATTGAATCATGAATCACGAATCATGAATTGAATCATGAATTGAATCATGAATCATAAATTGAATCATGAATCATGAATCATGAATTGAATCATGAATCGAATCATGAATCATGAATCATGAATTGAATCATGAATCATGAGTCGAATCATGAATCTTGAATCATGAATTGAATCATGAATCATGAATCATGAATCATGAATTGAATCATGAATCATGAATTGAATCATGAATTGAATCATGAATCACGAATCATGAATTGAATCATGAATCATGAATTGAATCATGAATCATAAATTGAATCATGAATCTTGAATCATGAATTGAATCATGAATCATGAATCATGAATCATGAATTGAATTATGAATCATGAATCATGAATCGAATCATGAATCATGAATCAAGAATCATGAATCGAATCTTGAATCATGATTTGAATCATGAATCATGAATCATGAATCATGAATCAAGAATCATGAATCGAATCTTGAATCATGATTTGAATCATGAATCATGAATCATGAATTATGAATTGAATCATGAATCATGAATCATGAATTATGAATTGAATCATGAATCATGAATCATGAATCATGAATTGAATCATGAATCATGAATCATGAATTGAATCATGAATCATGAATCATGAATTGAATCATGAATCGAATCATGAATCGAATCATGAATCATGAATTGAATCATGAATCATGAATCATGAATTGAATCATGAATTGAATCATGAATCACGAATCATGAATTGAATCATGAATCATGAATTGAATCATGAATCATAAATTGAATCATGAATCATGAATCTTGAATTGAATCATGAATCGAATCATGAATCATGAATCATGAATTGAATCATGAATCATGAGTCGAATCATGAATCTTAAATCATGAATTGAATCATGAATCATAAATCATGAATTGAATCATGAATCATGAATCATGAATTGAATCATGAATTGAATCATGAATCACGAATCATGAATTGAATCATGAATCATGAATTGAATCATGAATCATAAATTGAATCATGAATCATGAATCATGAATTGAATCATGAATCATGAATTGAATCATGAATCATGATTTGAATCATGAATCTTGAATCATGAATTGAATCATGAATCATGAATCATGAATCATGAATTGAATTATGAATCATGAGTCATGAATCGAATCATGAATCATGAATCAAGAATCATGAATCGAATCTTGAATCATGAATTGAATCATGAATCATGAATCATGAATTATGAATTGAATCATGAATCATGAATTGAATCATGAATCATGAATTGAATCATGAATCATGAATTGAATCATGAATTATGAATTGAATCATGAATCATGAATCGAATCATGAATCAAGAATCATGAATCGAATCATGAATCATGAATTGAATCATGAATAATGAATTGAATCAGGATTCGAATCATGAATTGAATCATGAATCATGAATTGAATCATGAATCATGAATTGAATCATGAATCATGAATTATGAATCATGAATTGAATCATGAATCATGAATTGAATCATGAATCGAATCATGAATCATGAATCATGAATTGAATTATGAATCATGAATTGATTCATGAATCATGAATTGAATCATGAATCATGAATTGAATCATGAATCATGAATTATGAATCATGAATTGAATCATGAATCATGAATCATGAATTGAATCATGAATCGAATCATGAATCATGAATCATGAATTGAATCATGAATTGAATCATGAATCACGAATCATGAATTGAATCATGAATCGAATCATGAATCATAAATTGAATTATGAATCATGAATCATGAATTGAATCATGAATCGAATCATGAATCATGAATCATGAATTGAATCATGAATCATGAGTCGTATCATGAATCTTGAATCATGAATTGAATCATGAATCATGAATCATGAATCATGAATTGAATCATGAATCATGAATTGAATCATGAATTGAATCATGAATCACGAATCATGAATTGAATCATGAATCATGAATTGAATCATGAATCATAAATTGAATCATGAATTATGAATCGTGAATTGAATCATGAATCATGAATTGAATCATGAATCATGATTTGAATCATGAATCATGATTTGAATCATGAATCTTGAATCATGAATTGAATCATGAATCATGAATCATGAATCATGAATTGAATTATGAATCATGAATCATGAATCGAATCATGAATCATGAATCAAGAATCATGAATCGAATCTTGAATCATGATTTGAATCATGAATCATGAATTATGAATTGAATCATGAATCATGAATCATGAATTATGAATTGAATCATGAATCATGAATCATGAATCATGAATTGAATCATGAATCATGAATCGAATCATGAATCATGAATCGAATCATGAATCATGAATCAAGAATCATGAATCGAATCATGAATCATGAATTGAATCATGAATAATGAATTGAATCAGGATTCGAATCATGAATTGAATGATGAATCATGAATTGAATCATGAATCATGAATTATGAATCATGAATTGAATCATGAATCATGAATTGAATCATGAATCATGAATCATGAATTGAATCATGAATCATGAATTGAATCATGAATCATGAATCATGAATTGAATCATGAATCATGAATCGTGAATTGAATCATGAATCATTAATCATGAATTGAATCATGAATTGAATCATGAATCATGAATTGAATCATGAATCATAAATTTAATCATGAATCATGAATCATGAATTGAATCATGAATCATGAATTAAATCATGAATCATGAATCGAATCATGAATCTTGAATCATGAATTGAATCATGAATCATGAATCATGAATCATGAATTGAATCATGAATCATGAATCATGAATTGAATCATGAATTGAATCATGAATCACGAATCATGAATTGAATCATGAATCATGAATTGAATCATGAATCATAAATTGAATCATGAATCATGAATTGAATCATGAATCATGAATTAAATCATGAATCATGAATCGAATCATGAATCATGAATTGAATCATGAATCATGAATCATGAATCATGAATCATGAATCATGAATCATGAATCAACAATCATGAATCTAATCATTCATCATGAATTGAATCATGAATCATGAATCATGAATTATGAATTGAATCATGAATCATGAATCATGAATTGAATCATGAATCATGAATCATGAATCATGAATTGAATCATGAATCATGAATCATAAATCATGAATCATGAATTGAATCATGAATCATGAATCGAATCATGAATCATGAATCAATAATCATGAATCGAATCATGAATCATGAATTGACTCATGAATAATGAATTGAATCATGAATCATGAATCATGAATTGAATTATGAATCATGAATCATGAATCGAATCATGAATCATGAATCATGAATCATGAATTGAATCATGAAACATGAATCATGAATTGAATCATGAATCATAAGTCATGAATCATTACATGAATCATGAATCATGAATCATAAATCGAATCATGAATCATGAATTGAATCAGGATTCGAATCATGAATTGAATCATGAATCATGAATTGAATCATGAATCATGAATTGAATCATGAATCATGAATCATGAATTGAATCAGGAATCATGAATTATGAATCATGAATTGAATAATGAATCATAATTTGAATCATGAATCATGAATTGATTAATAAATCATGAATCATGAATCGAATCATGAATCATGAATTGAATCATGAATCATGAATTGAATCATGAATTGAATCATGTATCACGAATCATGAATTGAATCATGAATCATGAATTGAATCATGAATCATAAATTGAATCATGAATCATGAATCATGAATTGAATTATGAATCGAATCATGAATCATGAATCATGAATTGAATCATGAATCATGAATCGAATCATGAATCTTGAATCATGAATTAAATCATGAATCATGAATCATGAATCATGAATTGAATTATGAATCATGAATCATGAATCGAATCATGAATCATGAATCAAGAATCATGAATCGAATCTTGAATCATGAATTGAATCATGAATCATGAATCATGAATTATGAATTGAATCATGAATCATGAATTATGAATCATGAATCATGAATCATGAATTGAATCATGAATCATGAATCATGAATCATGAATCATGAATCATGAATTGAATCATGAATCATGAATCATGAATCGAATCATGAATCATGAATCAAGAATCATGAATCGAATCATGAATCATGAATTGAATCATGAATAATGAATTGAATCATGAATCATGAATCATGAATTGAATTATGAATCATGAATCATAAATCGAATCATGAATCATGAATTGAATCATGAAACATGAATCATGAATCGAATCATGAATCATGAATTGAATCATGAATAATGAATTGAATCATGAATCATGAATCATGAATTGAATTATGAATCATGAATCATGACATGAATCATGAATCATAAATCGAATCATGAATCATGAATTGGATCAGGATTCGAATCATGAATTGAATCATGAATCATGAATTGAATCATGAATCATGAATCTTGAATCATAAATCATGAATTGAATCAGGAATCATGAATTATGAATCATGAATTGAATCATGAATCATAATTTGAATCATGAATCATGAATTGATTAATGAATCATGAATCATGAATCGAATCATGAATTATGAATTGAATCATGAATCATGAATTGAATCATGAATCATGAATCATGAATTGAATCATGAATCATGAATCATGAATCATAAATCGAATCATGAATCATGAATCATAAATCAAATCATGAATCATGAATTGAATCAGGATTCGAACCATGAATTGAATCATGTATCATCAATTGAATCATGAATCTTGAATCATGAATCATGAATTGAATCATGAATCATGAATTATGAATCATGAATTGAATCATGCATCAAGAATTGAATCATGAATCTTGAATCATGAATTATGAATTGAATCATGAATCATGAATTATGAATCATGAATTGAATCATGAATCATAAATTGAATCATGAATCATAAATCATGAATCATGACATGAATCATGAATCATGAATCATGACATGAATCATGAATCATGAATTGAATCAGGATTCGAATCATGAATTGAATCATGAATCATGAATTGAATCATGAATCATGAATTGAATCATGAATCATGAATTATGAATCATGAATTGAATCATGAATCATGAATCATAATTCATGAATCATAAATCATGAATCATGAATTGAATCATGAATCATGAATCATGAATCGAATCATGAATCATGAATCAAGAATCATGAATCGAATCATGAATCATGAAATGACTCATGAATAATGAATTGAATCATGAATCATGAATCATGAATTGAATTATGAATCATGAATCATGAATCGAATCATGAATCATGAATCATGAATCATGAATTGAATCATGAAACATGAATCATGAATTGAATCATGAATCATAAGTCATGAATCATTACATGAATCATGAATCATGAATCATAAATCGAATCATGAATCATGAATTGAATCAGGATTCGAATCATGAATTGAATCATGAATCATGAATTGAATCATGAATCATGAATTGAATCATGAATCATGAATCATGAATTGAATCAGGAATCATGAATTATGAATCATGAATTGAATCATGAATCATAATTTGAATCATGAATCATGAATTGATTAATGAATCATGAATCATGAATCGAATCATGAATAATGAATTGAATCATGAATCATGAATTGAATCATGAATCATGAATTGAATCATGAATTGAATCATGTATCACGAATCATGAATTGAATCATGAATCATGAATTGAATCATGAATCATAAATTGAATCATGAATCATAATTCATGAATTGAATTATGAATCGAATCATGAATCATGAATCATGAATTGAATCATGAATCATGAATCGAATCATGAATCTTGAATCATGAATTGAATCATGAATCATGAATCATGAATCGAATCATGAATCATGAATCAAGAATCATGAATCGAATCTTGAATCATGAATTGAATCATGAATCATGAATCATGAATTATGAATTGAATCATGAATTATGAATCATGAATCATGAATCATGAATTGAATTATGAATCATGAATCATGAATCATGAATCATGAATTGAATCATGAATCATGAATCATGAATTGAATCATGAATCATGAATCAAGAATCATGAATCGAATCATGAATCATGAATTGAATCATGAATAATGAATTGAATCATGAATCATGAATCATGAATTGAATTATGAATCATGAATCATGAATCGAATCATGAATCATGAATCATGAATCATGAATTGAATCATGAAACATGAATCATGAATCGAATCATGAATCATGAATTGAATCATGAATAATGAATTGAATCATGAATCATGAATCATGAATTGAACTATGAATCATGAATCATGACATGAATCATGAATCATAAATCGAATCATGAATCATGAATTGGATCAGGATTCGAATCATGAATTGAATCATGAATTATGAATTGAATCATGAATCATGAATCATGAATTGAATCATGAATCATGAATCATGAATTGAATCATGAATTGAATCAGGAATCATGAATTATGAATCATGAATTGAATCATGAATCATAATTTGAATCATGAATCATGAATTGATTAATGAATCATGAATCATGAATCGAATCATGAATTATGAATTGAATCATGAATCATGAATTGAATCATGAATCATGAATCATGAATTGAATCATGAATCATGAATCATGAATCATAAATCGAATCATGAATCATAAATCGAATCATGAATCATGAATTGAATCAGGATTCGAACCATGAATTGAATCATGTATCATCAAATGAATCATGAATCTTGAATCATGAATCATGAATTGAATCATGAATCATGAATTATGAATCATGAATTGAATCATGCATCAAGAATTGAATCATGAATCTTGAATCATGAATTATGAATTGAATCATGAATCATGAATTATGAATCATGAATTGAATCATGAATCATAAATTGAATCATGAATCATAAATCATGAATCATGACATGAATCATGAATCATGAATCATGACATGAATCATGAATCATGAATTGAATCAGGATTCGAATCATGAATTGAATCATGAATCATGAATTGAATCATGAATCATGAATTGAATCATGAATCATGAATTATGAATCATGAATTGAATCATGAATCATGAATTGAATCATGAATCATGAATCATGAATTGAATCATGAATCATGAATCATGAATTGAATCATGAATCATGAATTGAATCATCAATCATGAATTGAATCATCAATCATGAATCATGAATTGAATAATGAATTATGTATCATGAATTGAATCATGAATCATAATTTGAATCATGAATCATGAATTGATTAATGAATCATGAATCATGAATCGAATCATGAATCATGAATCATGAATTGAATCATGAATCATGAATCATGAATTGAATCATGTATCACGAATCATGAATTGAATCATGAATCATGAATTGAATCATGAATCATAAATTGAATCATGAATCATGAATCATGAATTGAATCATGAATCGAATCATGAATCATGAATCATGAATTGAATCATGAATCATGAATCGAATTATGAATCTTGAATCATGAATTGAATCATGAATCATGAATCGAATTATGAATCTTGAATCATGAATTGAATCATGAATCATGAATCATGAATCATGAATCATGAATTGAATTATGAATCATGAAGAATGAATCGAATCATGAATCATGAATCATGAATCATGAATTGAATCATGAATCATGAATCATGAATCATGAATCGAATCATGAATCATGAATCAAGAATCATGAATCGAATCATGAATCATGAATTGAATCATGAATAATGAATTGAATCATGAATCATGAATCATGAATCATGAATTGAATCATGAAACATGAATCAAGAATTGAATCATGAATCATGAATCGAATCATGAATTATGAATCATGAATTGAATCATGAATCATAAATTGAATCATAAATCATGACATGAATCATGAATCATGAATTGAATCAGGATTCGAATCATGAATTGAATCATGAATCATGAATTGAATCATGAATCATGAATTGAATCATGAATCATGAATCATGAATCATGAATTATGAATCATGAATTGAATCATGAATCATGAATTGAATCATGAATCATGAATCATGAATTGAATCATGAATCATGAATCATGAATTGAATCATGAATCATGAATTGAATCATCAATCATGAATTGAATCATGAATCATGAATCATGAATTGAATCATGAATCATGAATTATGAATCATGAATTGAATCATGAATCATAATTTGAATCATGAATCATGAATTGATTAATGAATCATGAATCATGAATTGAATCATGAATCATGAATTGAATCATGAATCATGAATTGAATCATGAATCATGAATCATGAATTGAATCATGAATTGAATCATGTATCACGAATCATGAATTGAATCATGAATTGAATCATGAATCATGAATTGAATCATGAATCATAAATTGAATCATGAATCATGAATTGAATCATGAATCGAATCATGAATCATGAATCATGAATTGAATCATGAATCATGAATCGAATTATGAATCTTGAATCATGAATTGAATCATGAATCATGAATCATGAATCATGAATTGAATTATGAATCATGAATCGAATCATGAATCATGAATCAAGAATCATGAATCGAATCTTGAATCATGAAATGAATCATGAATCATGAATCATGAATTGAATCATGAATCATGAATCATGAATTGAATCATGAATCATGAATTGAATCATAAATCATGAATCATGAATTGAATCATGAATCGTGAATTGAATCATGAATCATGAATCATGAATTGAATCATGAATCGTGAATTGAATCATGAATCATGAATCATGAACCAAATCATAAATCATGAATTATGAATCATGAATTGATTCATGAATCATGAATCATGAATTGAATCATAAATCATGAATTGAATCATGAATCATGAATTTAATCATGAATCATAAATAATGAATCATGAATCATGAATTGAATCATGAATCATGAATCATGAATCGAATCATGAATCATGAATCATGAATTGAATCATGAATCATGAATCATGAATCGAATCATGAATCATGAATCATAAATTGAATCATGAATCATGAATCATGAATCATGAATTGAATCATGAATCATGAATCATGAATTGAATCATGAATCATAAATCGAATCATGAATCTTGAATTGAATCAGGATTCGAATCATGAATTGAATCATGAATCATGAATTGAATCATGAATCATGAATCTTGAATCATAAATCATGAATTGAATCAGGAATCATGAATTTTGAATCATGAATTGAATCATGAATCATAATTTGAATCATGAATCATGAATTGATTAAAGAATCATGAATCATGAATCGAATCATGAATCATGAATTGAATCATGAATCATGAATTGAATCATGAATCATGAATCATGACATGAATCATGAATCATGAATCATAAATCGAATCATGAATCATGAATTGAATCAGGATTCGAACCATGAATTGAATCATGTATCATGAATTGAATCATGAATCTTGAATCATGAATCATTAATTGAATCATGAATCATGAATTATGAATCATGAATTGAATCATGTATCAAGAATTGAATCATGAATCTTGAATCATGAATTATGAATTGAATCATGAATCATGAATTATGAATCATGAATTGAATCATGAATCATAAATTGAATCATGAATCATGAATCATGAATTGAATCATGAATCATGAATCATGAATCATGACATGAATCATGAATCATAAATCATAAATCGAATCATGAATCATGAATTGAATCAGGATTCGAATCATGAATTGAATCATGAATCATGAATTGAATCATGAATCATGAATTGAATCATGAATCATGAATTATGAATCATGAATTGAATCATGAATAATGAATTGAATCATGAATCATGAATCATGAATTGAATCATGAATCATGAATCATGAATTGAATCATGAATTGAATCAGGAATCATGAATTATGAATCATGAATTGAATCATGAATCATAATTTGAATCATGAATCATGAATTGATTAATGAATCATGAATCATGAATCGAATCATGAATTATGAATTGAATCATGAATCATGAATTGAATCATGAATCATGAATCATGAATTGAATCATGAATCATGAATCATGAATCATAAATCGAATCATGAATCATAAATCGAATCATGAATCATGAATTGAATCAGGATTCGAACCATGAATTGAATCATGTATCATCAAATGAATCATGAATCTTGAATCATGAATCATGAATTGAATCATGAATCATGAATTATGAATCATGAATTGAATCATGCATCAAGAATTGAATCATGAATCTTGAATCATGAATTATGAATTGAATCATAAATCATGAATTATGAATCATGAATTGAATCATGAATCATAAATTGAATCATGAATCATAAATCATGAATCATGACATGAATCATGAATCATGAATCATGACATGAATCATGAATCATGAATTGAATCAGGATTCGAATCATGAATTGAATCATGAATCATGAATTGAATCATGAATCATGAATTGAATCATGAATCATGAATTATGAATCATGAATTGAATCATGAATCATGAATTGAATCATGAATCATGAATCATGAATTGAATCATGAATCATGAATCATGAATTGAATCATGAATCATGAATTGAATCATCAATCATGAATTGAATCATCAATCATGAATCATGAATTGAATCATGAATTATGTATCATGAATTGAATCATGAATCATAATTTGAATCATGAATCATGAATTGATTAATGAATCATGAATCATGAATCGAATCATGAATCATGAATCATGAATTGAATCATGAATCATGAATCATGAATTGAATCATGTATCACGAATCATGAATTGAATCATGAATCATGAATTGAATCATGAATCATAAATTGAATCATGAATCATGAATCATGAATTGAATCATGAATCGAATCATGAATCATGAATCATGAATTGAATCATGAATCATGAATCGAATTATGAATCTTGAATCATGAATTGAATCATGAATCATGAATCATGAATCATGAATCATGAATTGAATTATGAATCATGAATCATGAATCGAATCATGAATCATGAATCATGAATCATGAATTGAATCATGAATCATGAATCATGAATCATGAATCGAATCATGAATCATGAATCAAGAATCATGAATCGAATCATGAATCATGAATTGAATCATGAATAATGAATTGAATCATGAATCATGAATCATGAATCATGAATTGAATCATGAAACATGAATCAAGAATTGAATCATGAATCATGAATCGAATTATGAATCTTGAATCATGAATTGAATCATGAATCATGAATCATGAATCATGAATTGAATTATGAATCATGAATCGAATCATGAATCATGAATCAAGAATCATGAATCGAATCTTGAATCATGAAATGAATCATGAATCATGAATCATGAATTGAATCATGAATCATGAATCATGAATTGAATCATGAATCATGAATTGAATCATAAATCATGAATCATGAATTGAATCATGAATCGTGAATTGAATCATGAATCATGAATTGAATCATGAATCGTGAATTGAATCATGAATCATGAATCATGAACCAAATCATAAATCATGAATTATGAATCATGAATTGATTCATGAATCATGAATCATGAATTGAATCATAAATCATGAATTGAATCATGAATCATGAATTTAATCATGAATCATAAATAATGAATCATGAATCATGAATTGAATCATGAATCATGAATCATGAATCGAATCATGAATCATGAATCATGAATTGAATCATGAATCATGAATCATGAATCGAATCATGAATCATGAATCATAAATTGAATCATGAATCATGAATCATGAATTGAATCATGAATCATGAATCATGAATTGAATCATGAATCATAAATCGAATCATGAATCTTGAATTGAATCAGGATTCGAATCATGAATTGAATCATGAATCATGAATTGAATCATGAATCATGAATCTTGAATCATAAATCATGAATTGAATCAGGAATCATGAATTTTGAATCATGAATTGAATCATGAATCATAATTTGAATCATGAATCATGAATTGATTAAAGAATCATGAATCATGAATCGAATCATGAATCATGAATTGAATCATGAATCATGAATTGAATCATGAATCATGAATCATGACATGAATCATGAATCATGAATCATAAATCGAATCATGAATCATGAATTGAATCAGGATTCGAACCATGAATTGAATCATGTATCATGAATTGAATCATGAATCTTGAATCATGAATCATTAATTGAATCATGAATCATGAATTATGAATCATGAATTGAATCATGTATCAAGAATTGAATCATGAATCTTGAATCATGAATTATGAATTGAATCATGAATCATGAATTATGAATCATGAATTGAATCATGAATCATAAATTGAATCATGAATCATGAATCATGAATTGAATCATGAATCATGAATCATGAATCATGACATGAATCATGAATCATGAATCATAAATCGAATCATGAATCATGAATTGAATCAGGATTCGAATCATGAATTGAATCATGAATCATGAATTGAATCATGAATCATGAATTGAATCATGAATCATGAATTATGAATCATGAATTGAATCATGAATAATGAATTGAATCATGAATCATGAATTGAATCATGAATCATGAATTGAATCATGAATCATGAATCATGAATTGAATCATGAATCATGAATCATAAATCGAATCATGAATCATGAATTGAATCAGGATTCGAATCATGAATTGAATCATGAATCATGAATTGAATCATGAATCATGAATTGAATCTTGAATCGTGAATCATGAATTGAATCATGAATCATGAATTGAATCATGAATCATGAGTTATGAATCATGAATTGTAACATGAATCATGAATTGAATCATGAATCATGAATTGAATCATGAATCATGAATTGAATCATGAATCATGAATTGAATAATGAAACATGAATCATGAATTGAATCATGAATCATGAATCATGAATTGAATCATGAATCATGAATCATGAATCGAATCATGAATCATAAATTGAATCATAAATCATGAATTGAATCATGAATCATGAATCATGAATTGAATCATGAATCATGAATCATGAATCATGAATTGAATCATGAATCATAAATCATGAATCATGACATGAATCATGATCCATAAATCGAATCATGAATCATAAATTGAATCAGGATTCGAATCATGAATTGAATTATGTATGATGAATTGAATCATGAATCATGAATTGAATCATGAATCATGAATTATGAATCATGAATTGATTCATGAATCATGAATCATGAATCATGAATTGAATCATGAATCATGAATCATGAATCGAATCATGAATCATGAATTGAATCATGAATCATGAATCATAAATTGAATCGTGAATTGAATCATGAATCATGAATTGAATCATGAATCATAAATTGAATCATGAATCATGAATTGAATCATGAATCATGAATCATGAATCATGAATTGAATCATGAATCATGAATCATGAATTGAATCATAAATCATGAATCATGAATCATGAATTGAATCATGAATCATGAATCATGAATTGAATCATGAATCATGAATCGTGAATTGAATCATGAATCATGCATCATGAATCATGACATGAATCATGAATCATAAATCGAATCATGAATCATAAATTGAATCAGGATTCGAATCATGAATTGAATCATGTATGATGAATTGAATCATGAATCATGAATCTTGAATCATGAATCATGAATTGAATCATGAATCATGAATTATGAATCATGAATTCAATAATGAATCATGAATTGAATCATGAATCATGAATCTTGAATCATGAATCATGAATTGAATCATGAATCATGAATTATGAATCATGAATTCAATAATGAATCATGAATTGATTCATGAATCATGAATCATGAATCATGAATTGAATCATGAATCATGAATCATGAATCGAATCATGAATCATGAATTGAATCATGAATCATGAATCATCAATTGAATCGTGAATTGAATCATGAATCATGAATTGAATCATGAATCATAAATTGAATCATGAATCATGAATTGAATCATGAATCATGAATCATGAATCGAATCATGAATCATGAATTGAATCATGAATCATGAATTGAATCATGAATCATGAATCATAAATCATGAATCATGAATCATGAATCATGAATTGAATCATGAATTATGAATCATGAATTGATTCATGAATCATGAATCATGAATTGAATCATAAATCATGAATCATGAATCGAATCATGAATCATGAATTGAATCATGAATCATGAATTGAATCATGAATCATGAATTTAATCATGAATCATAAATAATGAATCATGAATCATGAATCATGAATTGAATCATGAATCATGAATCATGAATCGAATCATGAATCATGAATCATGAATTGAATCATGAATCATGAATCATGAATCGAATCATAAATCATGAATCATAAATTGAATCATGAATCATGAATCATGAATCATGAATTGAATCATAAATCATGAATTATGAATAATGAATTGAATCATGAATCATGAATTGAATCATAAATCATGAATCATGAATCATGAATTGAATCATGAATCATGAATTGAATCATAAATCATGAATCATAAATTGAATCATGAATCGTGAATTGAATCATGAATCATGAATCATGAACCAAATCATAAATCATGAATTATGAATCATGAATTGATTCATGAATCATGAATCATGAATTGAATCATAAATCATGAATCATGAATCGAATCATGAATCATGAATCATGAATTGAATCATGAATCATGAATTGAATCATGAATCATGAATTTAATCATGAATCATAAATAATGAATCATGAATCATGAATCATGAATTGAATCATGAATCATGAATCATGAATCGAATCATGAATCATGAATCATGAATTGAATCATGAATCATGAATCATGAATCGAATCATGAATCATGAATCATAAATTGAATCATGAATCATGAATCATGAATCATGAATTGAATCATAAATCATGAATTATGAATAATGAATTGAATCATGAATCATGAATTGAATCATAAATCATGAATCATGAATCATGAATTGAATCATGAATCATGAATCGAATCATGAATCATGAATCATGAATTGAATCATGAATCATGAATCGTGAATTGAATCATGAATCATGAATCATGAACCAAATCATAAATCATGAATTATGAATCATGAATTGAATCATGAATCATGAATCATGATTTGAATCATGAATCAAATCATGAATCATGAATCATGAATTGAATCATGAATCATGAATCATGAATCATGAATTGAATTATGAATCATGAATCATGAATTGAATTATGAATATTGAATCATGAATCGAATCATGAATCATGTATCAAGAATCATGAATCGAATCTTGAATCATGAATTGAATCATGAATCATGAATTATGAATCATGAATTGAATCATGTATCATGAATTGAATCATGAATCTTGAATCATGAATTGAATCATGAATCATGAATTATGAATTATGAATTGAATCATGAATCATGAATTGAATCATGAATCTTGAATCATGAATTGAATCATGAATCATGAATCATGAATCAAGAATCATGAATCGAATCTTGAATCATGAATTGAATCATGAATCATGAATTATGAATTGAATCATGAATCATGAATCATGAATCATGAATCATTAATTGAATCATGAATCATGAATCATGAATCATGAATTGAATCATGAATCATGAATCATGAATCGAATCATGAATCATGAATCAAGAATCATGAATCGAATCATGAATCATGAATTGAATCATGAATAATGAATTGAATCATGAATCATGAATCATGAATTGAATTATGAATCATGAATCATGAATCGAATCATGAATCATGAATCATGAATCATGAATTGAATCATGAATCATGAATCATGAATTGAATCATGAATCAAGAATTGAATCATGAATCATAAATCATGAATCATGACATGAATCATGAATCATGAATCATAAATCGAATCATGAATCTTGAATTGAATCAGGATTCGAATCATGAATTGAATCATGAATCATGAATTGAATCATGAATCATGAATCTTGAATCATAAATCATGAATTGAATCAGGAATCATGAATTATGAATCATGAATTGAATCATGAATCATAATTTGAATCATGAATCATGAATTGATTCATGAATCATGAATCATGAATCGAATCATGAATCATGAATTGAATCATGAATCATGAATTGAATCATGAATCATGAATCATGAATTGAATCATGAATCATGAATTATGAATCATGAATTGAATCATGAATAATGAATTGAATCATGAATCATGAATTGAATCATGAATCATGAATTGAATCATGAATCATGAATCATGAATTGAATCATGAATCATGAATCATAAATCGAATCATGAATCATGAATTGAATCAGGATTCGAATCATGAATTGAATCATGAATCATGAATTGAATCATGAATCATGAATTGAATCTTGAATCGTGAATCATGAATTGAATCATGAATCATGAATTGAATCATGAATCATGAGTTATGAATCATGAATTGTAACATGAATCATGAATTGAATCATGAATCATGAATTGAATCATGAATCATGAATTGAATCATGAATCATGAATTGAATAATGAAACATGAATCATGAAATGAATCATGAATCATGAATCATGAATTGAATCATGAATCATGAATCATGAATCGAATCATGAATCATAAATTGAATCATAAATCATGAATTGAATCATGAATCATGAATCATGAATTGAATCATGAATCATGAATCATGAATCATGAATTGAATCATGAATCATAAATCATGAATCATGACATGAATCATGATCCATAAATCGAATCATGAATCATAAATTGAATCAGGATTCGAATCATGAATTGAATTATGTATGATGAATTGAATCATGAATCATGAATTGAATCATGAATCATGAATTATGAATCATGAATTGATTCATGAATCATGAATCATGAATCATGAATTGAATCATGAATCATGAATCATGAATCGAATCATGAATCATGAATTGAATCATGAATCATGAATCATAAATTGAATCGTGAATTGAATCATGAATCATGAATTGAATCATGAATCATAAATTGAATCATGAATCATGAATTGAATCATGAATCATGAATCATGAATCATGAATTGAATCATGAATCATGAATCATGAATTGAATCATAAATCATGAATCATGAATCATGAATTGAATCATGAATCATGAATCATGAATTGAATCATGAATCATGAATCGTGAATTGAATCATGAATCATGCATCATGAATCATGACATGAATCATGAATCATAAATCGAATCATGAATCATAAATTGAATCAGGATTCGAATCATGAATTGAATCATGTATGATGAATTGAATCATGAATCATGAATCTTGAATCATGAATCATGAATTGAATCATGAATCATGAATTATGAATCATGAATTCAATAATGAATCATGAATTGAATCATGAATCATGAATCTTGAATCATGAATCATGAATTGAATCATGAATCATGAATTATGAATCATGAATTCAATAATGAATCATGAATTGATTCATGAATCATGAATCATGAATCATGAATTGAATCATGAATCATGAATCATGAATCGAATCATGAATCATGAATTGAATCATGAATCATGAATCATCAATTGAATCGTGAATTGAATCATGAATCATGAATTGAATCATGAATCATAAATTGAATCATGAATCATGAATTGAATCATGAATCATGAATCATGAATCGAATCATGAATCATGAATTGAATCATGAATCATGAATTGAATCATGAATCATGAATCATAAATCATGAATCATGAATCATGAATCATGAATTGAATCATGAATTATGAATCATGAATTGATTCATGAATCATGAATCATGAATTGAATCATAAATCATGAATCATGAATCGAATCATGAATCATGAATTGAATCATGAATCATGAATTGAATCATGAATCATGAATTTAATCATGAATCATAAATAATGAATCATGAATCATGAATCATGAATTGAATCATGAATCATGAATCATGAATCGAATCATGAATCATGAATCATGAATTGAATCATGAATCATGAATCATGAATCGAATCATAAATCATGAATCATAAATTGAATCATGAATCATGAATCATGAATCATGAATTGAATCATAAATCATGAATTATGAATAATGAATTGAATCATGAATCATGAATTGAATCATAAATCATGAATCATGAATCATGAATTGAATCATGAATCATGAATTGAATCATAAATCATGAATCATGAATTGAATCATGAATCGTGAATTGAATCATGAATCATGAATCATGAACCAAATCATAAATCATGAATTATGAATCATGAATTGATTCATGAATCATGAATCATGAATTGAATCATAAATCATGAATCATGAATCGAATCATGAATCATGAATCATGAATTGAATCATGAATCATGAATTGAATCATGAATCATGAATTTAATCATGAATCATAAATAATGAATCATGAATCATGAATCATGAATTGAATCATGAATCATGAATCATGAATCGAATCATGAATCATGAATCATGAATTGAATCATGAATCATGAATCATGAATCGAATCATGAATCATGAATCATAAATTGAATCATGAATCATGAATCATGAATCATGAATTGAATCATAAATCATGAATTATGAATAATGAATTGAATCATGAATCATGAATTGAATCATAAATCATGAATCATGAATCATGAATTGAATCATGAATCATGAATCGAATCATGAATCATGAATCATGAATTGAATCATGAATCATGAATCGTGAATTGAATCATGAATCATGAATCATGAACCAAATCATAAATCATGAATTATGAATCATGAATTGAATCATGAATCATGAATCATGATTTGAATCATGAATCAAATCATGAATCATGAATCATGAATTGAATCATGAATCATGAATCATGAATCATGAATTGAATTATGAATCATGAATCATGAATTGAATTATGAATATTGAATCATGAATCGAATCTTGAATCATGAATTGAATCATGAATCATGAATTATGAATCATGAATTGAATCATGTATCATGAATTGAATCATGAATCTTGAATCATGAATTGAATCATGAATCATGAATTATGAATTATGAATTGAATCATGAATCATGAATTGAATCATGAATCTTGAATCATGAATTGAATCATGAATCATGAATCATGAATCAAGAATCATGAATCGAATCTTGAATCATGAATTGAATCATGAATCATGAATTATGAATTGAATCATGAATCATGAATCATGAATCATGAATCATTAATTGAATCATGAATCATGAATCATGAATCATGAATTGAATCATGAATCATGAATCATGAATCGAATCATGAATCATGAATCAAGAATCATGAATCGAATCATGAATCATGAATTGAATCATGAATAATGAATTGAATCATGAATCATGAATCATGAATTGAATTATGAATCATGAATCATGAATCGAATCATGAATCATGAATCATGAATCATGAATTGAATCATGAATCATGAATCATGAATTGAATCATGAATCAAGAATTGAATCATGAATCATAAATCATGAATCATGACATGAATCATGAATCATGAATCATAAATCGAATCATGAATCTTGAATTGAATCAGGATTCGAATCATGAATTGAATCATGAATCATGAATTGAATCATGAATCATGAATCTTGAATCATAAATCATGAATTGAATCAGGAATCATGAATTATGAATCATGAATTGAATCATGAATCATAATTTGAATCATGAATCATGAATTGATTCATGAATCATGAATCATGAATCGAATCATGAATCATGAATTGAATCATGAATCATGAATTGAATCATGAATCATGAATCATGAATTGAATCATGAATCATGAATCATGAATCATGACATGAATCATGAATCATGAATCATAAATTGAATCATGAATCATGAATTGAATCAGGATTCGAACCATGAATTGAATCATGTATCTGTCACTCACCAGACCGTGAGTGCTTCTTCCCGGACATTTAGGAACCGTGGCCGTCCTCCATCCTGAGGGTCTGCGCATGCGCAGCCCTTTCCTATACTTCAGTGTATGTCCCTTTAACTCAATTGGCAGATCAGGCAACACTCCCTATATTAAGCACCTGTGGTCAACACCACGTGGCCTGATCTTGGAGTCTCATTCCCCATGAGTCTCTGAAGGTGTTCCTGTATTCCTCGTGTATTCAGCGCTGCTGATTCCTGTGGTTTCCAAACCACTTCTATCCCTGTGGTTTCCAAACCACTTCTACTACTGGGGTTCTCATACCACTTCTACCATCAACTGTATCATCGTGACTGTTTGCTGATTCCTATCCGCTGCCTCCGTGCACTACAGTCTTCTAAACCACTTCAACGCTATTATATATCATTGTGACTGTTTGCTGATTCCTATCCGCTGCCTCCGTGTACTACAGTCTTCTAAACCACTTCAACGCTATTATATATCATTGTGACTGTTTGCTGATTCCTATCCGCTGCCTCCGTGCACTACAGTCTTCTAAACCACTTCAACGCTATTGTATAGCAATGTGACTGTTTGCTCATTGCTATCCGCTGCCTCCGTGCACTCCAGCATTTACTTCACTCACCTGCTCCTCATCAAGTCTGTTTGCTGATTCCTATCCGCTGCCTCCGTGCACTACAGTCTCCTGCTTGCAACTCGCCTGTGTTCATCATCGTGACTGCTAGCTGATTCCTATCCGCTGCCTCCGTGCACTACAGTCTCCTGCTTGCAACTCGCCTGTGTTCATCATCGTGACTGTTAGCTGATTCCTATCCGCTGCCCTGTGCACTGCAGACTCATCTCAGCTCTTCTGTGTTTTCCTCGAGACTGCTGCTTTCATTGCCATCTGCTACACTTCGTGATCAACAGCTCCTGGTCTGCGCTGCACTCCTGTGTCCCATCGCTGTTGGTACCTTTGGTTGCTACTGGTTACCTCCGTGTGCCCGCTGAGTCCTGCTGCTGTGGTCAGCGCTATCGTCCATCTCCTGCTGATCCGCTCTCCACGCCTTCACGTGTTCCACTGGTCTCTACCCTCCTGTCAGCATTGGATTTGTATCTCATCTACTACCCTCTGCTGGATCATCTCCATTCTCCTGGGTCCTCTATGAGTCCAGTTCCACGTGTTGCTGATTCCTGTGGATTCGTGTCCCTGTTGGTCTACTCACCTGTGCGCTGCACCTACTAGACCGCTGCCTCACCTAACCAGGGACTTCCCATCCAGTCGGCCTCCTGCCGCTCAGGTACCGCTGCACTCCTATCTGACTGCCTACTTCTGAACCACGGTATGCATACTTCTCATTGACTGTGCTGTGTATTGCATATCTTGCTGGACTGTGTTTGGTTCTCTCTGGAGTCTGCTATCCGCTGAGTCTATTGCCATCATTGACTGTGTTATCTTGTGCTGGACTACTTCAAGAGACTTTCTAGATTGCAGACCTGCTCAGTCATTTATATATATATATATATATTGTGCATATTACTGTGGATCGTGTATAAGGTGCCTGTGTATATCCTGTGTTGCAGTCTCTCCCCGTGCACCTCCTCACATATATATTCAGTGGTACAACTTGCTGATGTCAGACCACTGATCCCTGTTTCCGGTATCACCTGTTCCATTATCCTCTCACATAGCAGTGGTACAACTTGCTACCGCAGACCACTGACTACCCGGATACCTCCACTTGGATTCCATTCCTTCACTCAGACAGCGGTACAACTTGCTATCCGCAGACCGCTGACTCTCATCACCTCCTTGTTTCTGTTGGACATTCCTCCTCACTATAGCAGTGGTACAACTTGCTATCGCAGACCACTGACTACCTTCACGTGCCCTTGTCCATACAGTTCCTTGTGTATTATTACCTCCTTATTACCAGTGTTGCTAGTCATAGACTTTCCTGAGCATCTCATCAGCCATCATTTCATGTTCCGTGATCGCCCAGCTACCAGAGTACCCTATTACCATCTACATTGCTCTGGTAAGCCTACCATCTGGTGATCCCTGGGTAAAGACTCCTAGTGCCCGTGACAGTAAGATCAGGCCATGACAGACCCAGATACGGAACCTACAGCCAAAGAGATGCTGCGGCATCTGGTTACTCGTATTGAGCAACAGGAAGTTCGCCAACGGCATTTACTGCGGTGTTACCAGGCGTTAGCCTCCCAAAGACCGTCTGTACAAGATGCCACAACTACTGTTGATGCTCCTGTGCCTTCCTCCGTTTCCCCAGTGCCATCCCAGGTGTTTACAGCTTCCACGCTTCACCTGCCTACTCCGTCAAAATACGATGGAGACCCCAAAACTTGTAGGGGTTTTCTTACTCAATGCTCAGTTCATTTTGAGCTCCAACCTCAAAATTTTTCTACCCATCGTTCCAGAGTGGCCTATCTTATTTCATTGTTTTCTGGACAAGCTCTCGCATGGGCTTCCCCTCTGTGGGAAAGAAACGATCCATTGTTACAGGATAGTGCCGAGTTTATTTCCATGTTCCGAAGTGTATTCGATGAACCAGGTCGTGTCATTTCCGCTGCATCCAGCATTCTCCGTCTTCGCCAAGGATCTCGCACTGTGGCTCAGTACGTCATTCGATTTAGGATCTTAGCCTCTGAACTTCAGTGGAACACTGAAGCACTAGTTGCCGCCTTCTGGCAGGGGCTTTCCGATAAAATTAAAAACGCACTGACTTCACAAGAACTACCCTCCTCTTTAGAAGATTTGATCTCTCTTTGCCATCGGGTAGACCTGAGGTTTCGTGAAAGAGAACCTGAGAAAACAACTTCGGTTAAAACACCTCTTCTCTCAAATCCTCAATTTCACCCAGCTTCATCTCCGGTGATACCCATGGAGATAGGTCGCTCCAAATTAACTTTAGAGGAGAGGGACCGAAGAATAAAGAATAGACTTTGTATCTATTGTGCCGATTCTACGCATATGCTCAATTCTTGTCCCAGGAGATGCCGGGCTCTAACCAATACTGGGGAGATAAGGTTAGGGTTCCTGGAGTCCTCTCCATCTTCCATGAAATTAAAAGCCTGCGCTTTTGATGTTACGATTTCCTTTGCTACCAAAGCCTTTGAGTCACAGGCATTGATTGATTCCGGAGCAGCAGGAAATTTTATTTCCAAATCATTAGTAAATCAATGGTCTCTACCAGTGATTACCTTAAAAACACCCATTACTGTGACGGCTATAGATGGATCACGTCTCATCAACGGTCTCATCACCCAGAGTACGTCTCCAGTAACACTTCAGATTGGTGCCCTGCATCATGAAGAAATATCGTTTTTAATCCTTCCTGTTACGACAAGTCCGATTGTCTTAGGCCTTCCATGGCTTCAGTGTCACTCTCCCCAGATTGACTGGCGCACTCCTCAAGTTACATCTTGGGGAACTGAATGTCATCATCGTTGTCTCTCCCAAGTGGTTTCATTCAAAAGACAGCATTCGTCTATTCCACCAGGTCCTCCTCCACAAGATCCTTCATCTACGGATCTGTGTGATAAAGTTCAGTCTGAACGCCTTCCTCCTCATCGGGCGTTCATGACGTCATCGGACGTTGAAGATGGATCTCAGGAGTCATCTTCAAAAAGTCAAGTGCTGGTGGTTCACGGTCACCATCCGTCTTTTCCGGAATTTCCTGCCCTCCCGCCCACCCAAGTTCCTGCGGCGGAGACTGCTTGTCAGACCTTTAAAAATATCTGGTCTCAGGTCAAAACCTGTTTAAAGAAGACATCTATCAAATATAAATCTTTCGCAGATAAGAAGAGGCGGGCTATTCCACCACTAAAAATTGGAGATCGTGTCTGGTTATCCACCAAAAATATTCGTTTGAAGGTTCCATCTATGAAATTCGCCCCTCGTTTTATTGGTCCATATAGGATCATTCAAGTAATCAATCCAGTATGTGTGAAACTTCTTCTTCCTAAGAATCTTCGGATTTCTAATGCCTTCCATGTATCCTTGCTCAAACCTCTTATTATCAACCGTTTCTCAACTCCTCCCTCAGCTCCGCAGCCAGTTCAAGTTCATCAGGAGGAGGATTTCGAGATTACTGAGGTACTAGACGCAAAAATTTCGCGAGGAGTCCTCCATTTCCTCGTTCATTGGAAGGGCTTTGGTCCTGAGGAGCGCTCTTGGATCAAAGCTGAAGATCTTAATGCTCCTGCCCTTTTGAAGAAGTTTTATTCCAAAAATCCGGACAAGCCTGGTTCCAGGCGTTCTGTGCCCACCTTTAAAAGGGGGGGTACTGTCACTCACCGGACCGTGAGTGCTTCTTCCTGGACATTTAGGAACCGTGGCCGTCCTCCATCCTGAGGGTCTGCGCATGCGCAGCCCTTTCCTATACTTCAGTGTATGTCCCTTTAACTCAATTGGCAGATCAGGCAACACTCCCTATATTAAGCACCTGTGGTCAACACCACGTGGCCTGATCTTGGAGTCTCATTCCCCATGAGTCTCTGAAGGTGTTCCTGTATTCCTCGTGTATTCAGCGCTGCTGATTCCTGTGGTTTCCAAACCACTTCTATCCCTGTGGTTTCCAAACCACTTCTACTACTGGGGTTCTCATACCACTTCTACCATCAACTGTATCATCGTGACTGTTTGCTGATTCCTATCCGCTGCCTCCGTGCACTACAGTCTTCTAAACCACTTCAACGCTATTATATATCATTGTGACTGTTTGCTGATTCCTATCCGCTGCCTCCGTGCACTACAGTCTTCTAAACCACTTCAACGCTATTATATATCATTGTGACTGTTTGCTGATTCCTATCCGCTGCCTCCGTGCACTACAGTCTTCTAAACCACTTCAACGCTATTGTATAGCAATGTGACTGTTTGCTCATTGCTATCCGCTGCCTCCGTGCACTCCAGCATTTACTTCACTCACCTGCTCCTCATCAAGTCTGTTTACTGATTCCTATCCGCTGCCTCCGTGCACTACAGTCTCCTGCTTGCAACTCGCCTGTGTTCATCATCGTGACTGCTAGCTGATTCCTATCCGCTGCCTCCGTGCACTACAGTCTCCTGCTTGCAACTCGCCTGTGTTCATCATCGTGACTGTTAGCTGATTCCTATCCGCTGCCCTGTGCACTGCAGACTCATCTCAGCTCTTCTGTGTTTTCCTCGAGACTGCTGCTTTCATTGCCATCTGCTACACTTCGTGATCAACAGCTCCTGGTCTGCGCTGCACTCCTGTGTCCCATCGCTGTTGGTACCTTTGGTTGCTACTGGTTACCTCCGTGTGCCCGCTGAGTCCTGCTGCTGTGGTCAGCGCTATCGTCCATCTCCTGCTGATCCGCTCTCCACGCCTTCACGTGTTCCACTGGTCTCTACCCTCCTGTCAGCATTGGATTTGTATCTCATCTACTACCCTCTGCTGGATCATCTCCATTCTCCTGGGTCCTCTATGAGTCCAGTTCCACGTGTTGCTGATTCCTGTGGATTCGTGTCCCTGTTGGTCTACTCACCTGTGCGCTGCACCTACTAGACCGCTGCCTCACCTAACCAGGGACTTCCCATCCAGTCGGCCTCCTGCCGCTCAGGTACCGCTGCACTCCTATCTGACTGCCTACTTCTGAACCACGGTATGCATACTTCTCATTGACTGTGCTGTGTATTGCATATCTTGCTGGACTGTGTTTGGTTCTCTCTGGAGTCTGCTATCCGCTGAGTCTATTGCCATCATTGACTGTGTTATCTTGTGCTGGACTACTTCAAGAGACTTTCTAGATTGCAGACCTGCTCAGTCATTTATATATATATATATATTGTGCATATTACTGTGGATCGTGTATAAGGTGCCTGTGTATATCCTGTGTTGCAGTCTCTCCCCGTGCACCTCCTCACATATATATTCAGTGGTACAACTTGCTGATGTCAGACCACTGATCCCTGTTTCCGGTATCACCTGTTCCATTATCCTCTCACATAGCAGTGGTACAACTTGCTACCGCAGACCACTGACTACCCGGATACCTCCACTTGGATTCCATTCCTTCACTCAGACAGCGGTACAACTTGCTATCCGCAGACCGCTGACTCTCATCACCTCCTTGTTTCTGTTGGACATTCCTCCTCACTATAGCAGTGGTACAACTTGCTATCACAGACCACTGACTACCTTCACGTGCCCTTGTCCATACAGTTCCTTGTGTATTATTACCTCCTTATTACCAGTGTTGCTAGTCATAGACTTTCCTGAGCATCTCATCAGCCATCATTTCATGTTCCGTGATCGCCCAGCTACCAGAGTACCCTATTACCATCTACATTGCTCTGGTAAGCCTACCATCTGGTGATCCCTGGGTAAAGACTCCTAGTGCCCGTGACAGTATCATGAATTGAATCATGAATCTTGAATCATGAATCATGAATTATGAATCATGAATTGAATCATGTATCAAGAATTGAATCATGAATCTTGAATCATGAATTATGAATTGAATCATGTATCAAGAATTGAATCATGAATCTTGAATCATGAATTATGAATTGAATCATGAATCATGAATTATGAATCATGAATTGAATCATGAATCATAAATTGAATCATGAATCATGAATCATGAATTGAATCATGAATCATGAATCATGAATCATGACATGAATCATAAATGGAATCATGAATCATGAATTGAATCAGGATTCGAATCACGAATTGAATCATGAATCATGAATTGAATCATGAATCATGAATTGAATCATGAATCATGAATTATGAATCATGAATTGAATCATGAATCATGAATTGAATCATGAATCATGAATCATGAATTGAATCATGAATTGAATCATGAATCATGAATTGAATCATGAATCATGAATTGAATCATGAATCATGAATCAAGAATTGAATCATGAATCATGAATCATGAATTGAATCATGAATCATGAATCATGAATTGAATCATGAATCATGAATCATGAATCGAATCATGAATCATAAATTGAATCATGAATCATGAATTGAATCATGAATCATGAATCATGAATTGAATCATGAATCATGAATCATGAATTGAATCATGAATCATGAATTGAATCATGAATCATAAATCATGAATCATGACATGAATCATGAATCATAAATCGAATCATAAATCATAAATTGCATCAGGTTTCCAATCATGAATTGAATCATGTATGATGAATTGAATCATGAATCATGAATCTTGAATCATGAATCATGAATTGAATCATGAATCATGAATTATGAATCATGAATTGATTCATGAATCATGAATCATGAATCATGAATTGAATCATGAATCATGAATCATGAATCGAATCATGAATCATGAATTGAATCATGAATCATGAATCATAAATTCAATCGTGAATTGAATCATGAATCATGAATTGAATCATGAATCATAAATTGAATCATGAATCATGAATTGAATCATGAATCATGAATCATGAATCATGAATCATGAATTGAATCATGAATCATGAATTATGAATCATGAATTGATTCATGAATCATGAATCATGAATTGAATCATGAATCATAAATCATGAATCATGACATGAATCATGAATCATAAATCGAATCATAAATCATAAATTGCATCAGGTTTCCAATCATGAATTGAATCATGTATGATGAATTGAATCATGAATCATGAATCTTGAATCATGAATCATGAATTGAATCATGAATCATGAATTATGAATCATGAATTGATTCATGAATCATGAATCATGAATCATGAATTGAATCATGAATCATGAATCATGAATCGAATCATGAATCATGAATTGAATCATGAATCATGAATCATAAATTGAATCGTGAATTGAATCATGAATCATGAATTGAATCATGAATCATAAATTGAATCATGAATCATGAATCATGAATTGAATCATGAATCATGAATCATGAATCATGACATGAATCATAAATGGAATCATGAATCATGAATTGAATCAGGATTCGAATCATGAATTGAATCATGAATCATGAATTGAATCATGAATCATGAATTATGAATCATGAATTGAATCATGAATCATGAATTGAATCATGAATCATGAATCATGAATTGAATCATGAATTGAATCATGAATCATGAATTGAATCATGAATCATGAATTGAATCATGAATCATGAATCAAGAATTGAATCATGAATCATGAATCATGAATTGAATCATGAATCATGAATCATGAATTGAATCATGAATCATGAATCATGAATCGAATCATGAATCATAAATTGAATCATGAATCATGAATTGAATCATGAATCATGAATCATGAATTGAATCATGAATCATGAATTGAATCATGAATCATGAATTGAATCATGAATCATAAATCATGAATCATGACATGAATCATGAATCATAAATCGAATCATAAATCATAAATTGCATCAGGTTTCCAATCATGAATTGAATCATGTATGATGAATTGAATCATGAATCATGAATCTTGAATCATGAATCATGAATTGAATCATGAATCATGAATTATGAATCATGAATTGATTCATGAATCATGAATCATGAATCATGAATTGAATCATGAATCATGAATCATGAATCGAATCATGAATCATGAATTGAATCATGAATCATGAATCATAAATTCAATCGTGAATTGAATCATGAATCATGAATTGAATCATGAATCATAAATTGAATCATGAATCATGAATTGAATCATGAATCATGAATCATGAATCATGAATCATGAATTGAATCATGAATCATGAATTATGAATCATGAATTGATTCATGACTCATGAATCATGAATTGAATCATGAATCATAAATCATGAATCATGACATGAATCATGAATCATAAATCGAATCATAAATCATAAATTGCATCAGGTTTCCAATCATGAATTGAATCATGTATGATGAATTGAATCATGAATCATGAATCTTGAATCATGAATCATGAATTGAATCATGAATCATGAATTATGAATCATGAATTGATTCATGAATCATGAATCATGAATCATGAATTGAATCATGAATCATGAATCATGAATCGAATCATGAATCATGAATTGAATCATGAATCATGAATCATAAATTGAATCGTGAATTGAATCATGAATCATGAATTGAATCATGAATCATAAATTGAATCATGAATCATGAATTGAATCATGAATCATGAATCATGAATCATGAATCATGAATTGAATCATGAATCATGAATTATGAATCATGAATTGATTCATGAATCATGAATCATGAATTGAATCATAAATCATGAATCATGAATCGAATCATGAATCATGAATTTATTCATTAATCATAAATAATGAATCATGAATCATGAATTGAATCATGAATTATGAATCATGAATCGAATCATGAATCATGAATCATGAATCATGAATTGAATCATGAATCATGAATTGATTCATGAATCATGAATCATGAATTGAATCATAAATTATGAATCATGAATCGAATCATGAATCATGAATCATGAATTGAATCATGAATCATGAATTTAATCATTAATCATGAATAATGAATAATGAATCATGAATCATGAATTGAATCATGAATAATGAATCATGAATCGAATCATGAATCATGAATCATGAATCATGAATCGAATCATGAATCATGAATCATGAATTAAATCATGAATCATGAATTATGAATCGAATCATGAATCATGAATCATGAATTGAATCATAAATCATGAATTATGAATAATGAATTGAATCATGAATCATGAATCATGAATTGAATCATAAATCATGAATCATGAATCAAATCATGAATCATGAATCATGAATTGAATCATGAATGATGAATTGAATCATGAATCATGAATCATGAATCATGAATCATGAATTGAATCATGAATCATGAATCATGAATCGAATCATGAATCATGAATCATGAATTGAATCATGAATCGTGAATTGAAACATGAATCATGCATCATGAATCATAACATGAATCATGAATCATAAATCGAATCATGAATAATAAATTGAATCAGGATTCGAATCATGAATTGAATCATGTATGATGAATTGAATCATGAATCATGAATCTTGAATCATGAATCATGAATTGAATCATGAATCATGAATTGATTCATGAATCATGAATCATGAATCATGAATTGAATCATGAATCATGAATCATGAATCGAATCATGAATCATGAATTCAATCATGAATCATGAATCATAAATTGAATCGTGAATTGAATCATGAATCATGAATTCAATCATGAATCATAAATTGAATCATGAATCATGAATTGAATCATGAATCATGAATCATGAATCGAATCATGAATCATGAATTGAATCATGAATCATGAATCATGAATTGAATCATGAATCATGAATCATAAATCATGAATCATGAATCATGAATCATGAATTGAATCATGAATTATGAATCATGAATTAATTCATGAATCATGAATCATGAATTGAATCATAAATCATGAATCATGAATTGATTCATGAATCATGAATCATGAATTGAATCATAAATCATGAATCATGAATCAAATCATGAATCATGAATCATGAATTGAATCATGAATCATGAATTTAATCATGAATCATAAATAATGAATCATGAATCATGAATCATGAATCGAATCATGAATCATGAATCATGAATTAAATCATGAATCATGAATTATGAATTGAATCATAAATCATGAATTATGAATAATGAATTGAATCATGAATCATGAATCATGAATTGAATCATAAATCATGAATCATGAATCAAATCATGAATCATGAATCATGAATTGAATCATGAATCATGAATTGAATCATGATTTATGAATCATGAATCATGAATCATGAATTGAATCATGAATCATGAATCATGAATCGAATCATGAATCATGAATCATGAATTGAATCATGAATCATGAATCGTGAATTGAATCATGAATCATGCATCATGAATCATGACATGAATCATGAATCATAAATCGAATCATGAATCATAAATTGAATCAGGATTCGAATCATGAATTGAATCATGTATGATGAATTGAATCATGAATCATGAATCTTGAATCATGAATCATGAATTGAATCATGAATCATGAATTATGAATCATGAATTCAATAATGAATCATGAATTGATTCATGAATCATGAATCATGAATCATGAATTGAATCATGAATCATGAATCGAATCATGAATCATGAATTGAATCATGAATCATGAATCATAAATTGAATCGTGAATTGAATCATGAATCATGAATTGAATCATGAATCATAAATTGAATCATGAATCATGAATTGAATCATGAATCATGAATCATAAATTGAATCGTGAATTGAATCATGAATCATGAATTGAATCATGAATCATAAATTGAATCATGAATCATGAATTGAATCATGAATCATGAATCATGAATCGAATCATGAATCATGAATTGAATCATGAATCATGAATCATGAATTGAATCATGAATCATGAATCATAAATCATGAATCATGAATCATGAATCATGAATCATGAATCATGAATCATGAATCGAATCTTGAATCATGAATTGAATCATGAATCATGAATCATGAATTATGAATTGAATCATGAATCATGAATCATGAATCATGAATCATGAATTGAATCATGAATCATGAATCATGAATCATAAATCATGAATTGAATCATGAATCATGAATCATGAATTGAATCATGAATCATGAATCATGAATCATGACATGAATCATGAATCATGAATCATAAATTGAATCATGAATCATGAATTGAATCAGGATTTGAATCATTAATTGAATCATGAATCATGAATTGAATCATGAATCATGAATTGAATCATGAATCATGAATTATGAATCATGAATTGAATCATGAATCATGAATTGAATCATGAATCATGAATCATAAATCGAATCATGAATCATGAATTGAATCAGGATTCGAATCATGAATTGAATCATGAATCATGAATTGAATCATGAATCATGAATTGAATCATGAATCATGAATTATGAATCATGAATTGAATCATGAATCATGAATCATGAATTGAATCATGAATTGAATCATGAATCATGAATTGAATCATGAATCATGAATCATGAATTGAATCATGAATCATGAATTGAATCATGAATCATGAATCATGAATTGAATCATGAATCATGAATTGAATCATGAATCATGAATCATGAATCGAATCATGAATCATAAATTGAATCATGAATCATGAATTAAATCATGAATCATGAATCATGAATTGAATCATGAATCATGAATCATGAATTGAATCATGAATCATGAATTGAATCATGAATCATAAATCATGAATTGAATCATGAATCATAAATCATGAATCATGACATGAATCATGAATCATAAATCGAATCATAAATCATAAATTGAATCAGGATTGGAATCATGAATTGAATCATGTATGATGAATTGAATCATGAATCATGAATCTTGAATCATGAATCATGAATGGAATCATGAATCATGAATTATGAATCATGAATTGATTCATGAATCATGAATCATGAATTGAATCATGAATCATGAATCATGAATCGAATCATGAATCATGAATTGAATCATGAATCATGAATCATAAATTGAATCGTGAATTGAATCATGAATCATGAATTGAATCATGAATCATAAATTGAATCATGAATCATGAATTGAATCATGAATCATGAATCATGAATCATGAATTGAATTATGAATCATGAATCATGAATTGAATCATGAATCATGAATCATGAATCATGAATTGAATCATGAATCATGAATTATGAATCATGAATTGATTCATGAATCATGAATCATGAATTGAATCATAAATCATGAATCATGAATCATGAATTGAATCATAAATCATGAATCATGAATCGAATCATGAATCATGAATCATGAATTGAATCATGAATTATGAATCGAATCATGAATCATGAATCATGAATTGAATCATAAATCATGAATTATGAATAATGAATTGAATCATGAATCATGAATCATGAATTGAATCAAAAATCATGAATCATGAATCAAATCATGAATCATGAATCATGAATTATGAATCGAATCATGAATCATGAATCATGAATTGAATCATAAATCATGAATTATGAATAATGAATTGAATCATGAATCATGAATCATGAATTGAATCATAAATCATGAATCATGAATCAAATCATGAATCATGAATCATGAATTGAATCATAAATCATGAATTGAATCATGAATCATGAATCATGAATTGAATCATGAATCATGAATCATGAATCGAATCATAAATCATGAATCATGAATTGAATCATGAATCATGAATCGTGAATTGAAACATGAATCATGCATCATGAATCATGACATGAATCATGAATCATAAATCGAATCATGAATCATAAATTGAATCAGGATTCGAATCATGAATTGAATCATGTTTGATGAATTGAATCATGAATCATGAATCTTAAATCATGAATCATGAATTGAATCATGAATCATGAATTATGAATCATGAATTGAATCATGAATCATGAATTGATTCATGAATCATAAATCATGAATCATGAATTGAATCATGAATCATGAATCTTAAATCATGAATCATGAATTGAATCATGAATTATGAATCATGAATTGAATCATGAATCATGAATTGATTCATGAATCATAAATCATGAATCATGAATTGAATCATGAATCATGAATCATGAATCGAATCATGAATCATGAATTGAATCATGAATCATGAATCATAAATTGAATCGTGAATTGAATCATGAATCATGAATTGAATCATGAATCATAAATTGAATCATGAATCATGAATTGAATCATGAATCATGAATCGAATCATGAATCATGAATTGAATCATGAATCATGAATCATGAATTGAATCATGAATCATGAATCATAAATCATGAATCATGAATCATGAATCATGAATTGAATCATGAATCATGAATCATGAATTGAATCATGAATCATGAATCATAAATCATGAATCGAATCATGAATCATGAATCAAGAATCATGAATCGAATCATGAATCATGAATTGAATCATGAATAATGAATTGAATCATGAATCATGAATCATGAATTGAATTATGAATCATGAATCATGAATCGAATCATGAATCATGAATCATGAATCATGAATCATGAATTGAATCATGAATCATGAATCATGAATTGAATCATGAATCATGAATCATGAATTGAATCATGAATCATAAATCATGAATCATGACATGAATCATGAATCATGAATCATAAATCGAATCATGAATCTTTAATTGAATCAGGATTCGAATCATGAATTGAATCATGAATCATGAATTGAATCATGAATCATGAATCTTGAATCATAAATCATGAATTATGAATCATGAAATATGAATCATGAATTGAATCATGAATCATAATTTGAATCATGAATCATGAATTTATTAATGAATCATGAATCATGAATCGAATCATGAATCATGAATTGAATCATGAATCATGAATTGAATCATGAATCATGAATCATGAATTGAATCATGAATCATGAATCATGAATCATGAATCATGAATCATAAATCGAATCATGAATCATGAATTGAATAAGGATTCGAACCATGAATTGAATCATGTATCATGAATTGAATCATGAATCTTGAATCATGAATCATGAATTGAATCATGAATCATGAATTATGAATCATGAATTGAATCATGAATCATGAATTATGAATCATGAATTTAATCATGTATCAAGAATTGAATCATAAATCATTAATCTTGAATCATGAATCATGAATGGAATCATGAATCATGAATTATGAATCATGAATTGATTCATGAATCATGAATCATGAATTGAATCATGAATCATGAATCATGAATCGAATCATGAATCATGAATTGAATCATGAATCATGAATCATAAATTGAATCGTGAATTGAATCATGAATCATGAATTGAATCATGAATCATAAATTGAATCATGAATCATGAATTGAATCATGAATCATGAATCGAATCATGAATCATGAATTGAATCATGAATCATGAATCATGAATTGAATCATGAATCATGAATCATAAATCATGAATCATGAATCATGAATCATGAATTGAATCATGAATCATGAATCATGAATTGAATCATGAATCATGAATCATAAATCATGAATCGAATCATGAATCATGAATCAAGAATCATGAATCGAATCATGAATCATGAATTGAATCATGAATAATGAATTGAATCATGAATCATGAATCATGAATTGAATTATGAATCATGAATCATGAATCGAATCATGAATCATGAATCATGAATCATGAATTGAATCATGAATCATGAATCATGAATTGAATCATGAATCATGAATCATGAATTGAATCATGAATCATAAATCATGAATCATGACATGAATCATGAATCATGAATCATAAATCGAATCATGAATCTTTAATTGAATCAGGATTCGAATCATGAATTGAATCATGAATCATGAATTGAATCATGAATCATGAATCTTGAATCATAAATCATGAATTATGAATCATGAATTATGAATCATGAATTGAATCATGAATCATAATTTGAATCATGAATCATGAATTTATTAATGAATCATGAATCATGAATCGAATCATGAATCATGAATTGAATCATGAATCATGAATTGAATCATGAATCATGAATCATGAATTGAATCATGAATCATGAATCATGAATCATGAATCATGAATCATAAATCGAATCATGAATCATGAATTGAATAAGGATTCGAACCATGAATTGAATCATGTATCATGAATTGAATCATGAATCTTGAATCATGAATCATGAATTGAATCATGAATCATGAATTATGAATCATGAATTGAATCATGAATCATGAATTATGAATCATGAATTTAATCATGTATCAAGAATTGAATCATAAATCATTAATCTTGAATCATGAATCATGAATGGAATCATGAATCATGAATTATGAATCATGAATTGATTCATGAATCATGAATCATGAATTGAATCATGAATCATGAATCATGAATCGAATCATGAATCATGAATTGAATCATGAATCATGAATCATAAATTGAATCGTGAATTGAATCATGAATCATGAATTGAATCATGAATCATAAATTGAATCATGAATCATGAATTGAATCATGAATCATGAATCATGAATTGAATTATGAATCATGAATCATGAATTGAATCATGAATCATGAATCATGAATCATGAATTGAATCATGAATCATGAATTATGAATCATGAATTGATTCATGAATCATGAATTGAATCATAAATCATGAATCATGAATCGAATCATGAATCATGAATCATGAATGGAATCATGAATCATGAATTTAATCATGAATCATGAATCATGAATTGAATCATGAATCATGAATTATGAATCGAATCATGAATCATGAATCATGAATTGAATCATAAATCATGAATTATGAATAATGAATTGAATCATGAATCATGAATTGAATCAAAAATCATGAATCATGAATCAAATCATGAATCATGAATCATGAATTATGAATCGAATCATGAATCATGAATCATGAATTGAATCATAAATCATGAATTATGAATAATGAATTGAATCATGAATCATGAATCATGAATTGAATCATAAATCATGAATCATGAATCAAATCATGAATCATGAATCATGAATTGAATCATAAATCATGAATTGAATCATGAATCATGAATCATGAATCATGAATTGAATCATGAATCATGAATCATGAATCGAATCATGAATCATGAATCATGAATTGAATCATGAATCATGAATCGTGAATTGAAACATGAATCATGCATCATGAATCATGACATGAATCATGAATCATAAATCGAATCATGAATCATAAATTGAATCAGGATTCGAATCATGAATTGAATCATGTATGATGAATTGAATCATGAATCATGAATCTTGAATCATGAATCATGAATTGAATCATGAATCATGAATTGAATCATGAATCATGAATTATGAATCATAAATTGAATCATGAATCATGAATTGATTCATGAATCATAAATCATGAATCATGAATTGAATCATGAATCATGAATCATGAATCGAATCATGAATCATGAATTGAATCATGAATCATGAATCATAAATTGAATCGTGAATTGAATCATGAATCATGAATTGAATCATGAATCATAAATTGAATCATGAATCATGAATTGAATCATGAATCATGAATCGAATCATGAATCATGAATTGAATCATGAATCATGAATCATGAATTGAATCATGAATCATGAATCATGAATTGAATCATGAATCATGAATCATAAATCATGAATCGAATCATGAATCATGAATCAAGAATCATGAATCGAATCATGAATCATGAATTGAATCATGAATAATGAATTGAATCATGAATCATGAATCATGAATTGAATTATGAATCATGAATCATGAATCGAATCATGAATCATGAATCATGAATTGAATCATGAATCATAAATCATGAATTGAATCATGAATCATGAATCATGAATTGAATCATGAATCATGACATGAATCATGAATCATGAATCATAAATCGAATCATGAATCTTTAATTGAATCAGGATTCGAATCATGAATTGAATCATGAATCATGAATTGAATCATGAATCATGAATCTTGAATCATAAATCATGAATTATGAATCATGAATTATGAATCATGAATTGAATCATGAATCATAATTTGAATCATGAATCATGAATTTATTAATGAATCATGAATCATGAATCGAATCATGAATCATGAATTGAATCATGAATCATGAATTGAATCATGAATCATGAATCATGAATTGAATCATGAATCATGAATCATGAATCATGAATCATGAATCATAAATCGAATCATGAATCATGAATTGAATAAGGATTCGAACCATTAATTGAATCATGTATCATGAACTGAATCATGAATCTTAAATCATGAATCATGAATTGAATCATGAATCATGAATTATGAATCATGAATTGAATCATGAATCATGAATTATGAATCATGAATTTAATCATGTATCAAGAATTGAATCAAGAATCTTGAATCATGAATTATGAATTGAATCATGAATCATGAATTATGAATCATGAATTGAATCATGAATCATAAATTGAATCATGAATCATGAATCATGAATTGAATCATGAATCATGAATCATGAATCATGACATGAATCATGAATCATGAATCATAAATCGAATCATGAATCATGAATTGAATAAGGATTCGAATCATGAATTGAATCATGAATCATGAATTGAATCATGAATCATGAATTGAATCATGAATCATGAATTATGAATCATGAATTGAATCATGAATCATGAATCGAATCATAAATCATAAATTGCATCAGGTTTCCAATCATGAATTGAATCATGTATGATGAATTGAATCATGAATCATGAATCTTGAATCATGAATCATGAATTGAATCATGAATCATGAATTATGAATCATGAATTGATTCATGAATCATGAATCATGAATCATGAATTGAATCATGAATCATGAATCATGAATCGAATCATGAATCATGAATTGAATCATGAATCATGAATCATAAATTGAATCGTGAATTGAATCATGAATCATGAATTGAATCATGAATCATAATTTGAATCATGAATCATGAATTTATTAATGAATCATGAATCATGAATCGAATCATGAATCATGAATTGAATCATGAATCATGAATTGAATCATGAATCATGAATCATGAATTGAATCATGAATCATGAATCATGAATCATGAATCATAAATCGAATCATGAATCATGAATTGAATAAGGATTCGAACCATTAATTGAATCATGTATCATGAACTGAATCATGAATCTTAAATCATGAATCATGAATTGAATCATGAATCATGAATTATGAATCATGAATTGAATCATGAATCATGAATTATGAATCATGAATTTAATCATGTATCAAGAATTGAATCAAGAATCTTGAATCATGAATTATGAATTGAATCATGAATCATGAATTATGAATCATGAATTGAATCATGAATCATAAATTGAATCATGAATCATGAATCATAAATTGAATCATGAATCATGAATCATGAATCATGACATGAATCATGAATCATGAATCATAAATCGAATCATGAATCATGAATTGAATAAGGATTCGAATCATGAATTGAATCATGAATCATGAATTGAATCATGAATCATGAATTGAATCATGAATCATGAATTATGAATCATGAATTGAATCATGAATCATGAATCGAATCATAAATCATAAATTGCATCAGGTTTCCAATCATGAATTGAATCATGTATGATGAATTGAATCATGAATCATGAATCTTGAATCATGAATCATGAATTGAATCATGAATCATGAATTATGAATCATGAATTGATTCATGAATCATGAATCATGAATCATGAATTGAATCATGAATCATGAATCATGAATCGAATCATGAATCATGAATTGAATCATGAATCATGAATCATAAATTGAATCGTGAATTGAATCATGAATCATGAATTGAATCATGAATCATAAATTGAATCATGAATCATGAATTGAATCATGAATCATGAATCATGAATCATGAATCATGAATTGAATCATGAATCATGAATTATGAATCATGAATTGATTCATGAATCATGAATCATGAATTGAATCATAAATCATGAATCATGAATCGAATCATGAATCATGAATTTAATCATTAATCATGAATAATGAATCATGAATCATGAATTGAATCATGAATCATGAATCATGAATCGAATCATGAATCATGAATCATGAATCATGAATTGAATCATGAATCATGAATTATGAATCATGAATTGATTCATGAATCATGAATCATGAATTGAATCATAAATCATGAATCATGAATCAAATCATGAATCATGAATCATGAATTGAATCATGAATCATGAATTTAATCATTAATCATGAATAATGAATCATGAATCATGAATCATGAATTGAATCATGAATCATGAATCATGAATCGAATCATGAATCATGAATCATGAATCATGAATCGAATCATGAATCATGAATCATGAATTAAATCATGAATCATGAATTATGAATCGAATCATGAATCATGAATCATGAATTGAATCTTAAATCATGAATTATGAATAATGAATTGAATCATGAATCATGAATCATGAATTGAATCATAAATCATGAATCATGAATCATGAATTGAATCATGAATCATGAATTGAATCATGAATCATGAATTGAATCATGAATCATGAATCATGAATCATGAATTGAATCATGAATCATGAATCATGAATCGAATCATGAATCATGAATTGAATCATGAATCGTGAATTGAAACATGAATCATGCATCATGAATCATAACATGAATCATGAATCATAAATCGAATCATGAATCATAAATTGAATCAGGATTCCAATCATGAATTGAATCATGTATGATGAATTGAATCATGAATCATGAATCTTGAATCATGAATCATGAATTGAATCATGAATCATAAATTGATTCATGAATCATGAATCATGAATCATGAATTGAATCATGAATCATGAATCATGAATCGAATCATGAATCATGAATCATGAATTGAATCATGAATCATGAATTTAATCATGAATCATGAATAATGAATCATGAATCATGAATCATGAATTAAATCATGAATCATGAATTATGAATCGAATCATGAATCATGAATCATGAATTGAATCATAAATCATGAATTATGAATAATGAATTGAATCATGAATCATGAATCATGAATTGAATCAAAAATCATGAATCATGAATCAAATCATGAATCATGAATCATGAATTATGAATCGAATCATGAATCATGAATCATGAATTGAATCATAAATCATGAATTATGAATAATGAATTGAATCATGAATCATGAATCATGAATTGAATCATAAATCATGAATCATGAATCAAATCATGAATCATGAATCATGAATTGAATCATAAATCATGAATTGAATCATGAATCATGAATCATGAATCATGAATTGAATCATGAATCATGAATCATGAATCGAATCATGAATCATGAATCATGAATTGAATCATGAATCATGAATCGTGAATTGAAACATGAATCATGCATCATGAATCATGACATGAATCATGAATCATAAATCGAATCATGAATCATAAATTGAATCAGGATTCGAATCATGAATTGAATCATGTATGATGAATTGAATCATGAATCATGAATCTTGAATCATGAATCATGAATTGAATCATGAATCATGAATTGAATCATGAATCATGAATTATGAATCATGAATTGAATCATGAATCATGAATTGATTCATGAATCATAAATCATGAATCATGAATTGAATCATGAATCATGAATCATGAATCGAATCATGAATCATGAATTGAATCATGAATCATGAATCATAAATTGAATCGTGAATTGAATCATGAATCATGAATTGAATCATGAATCATAAATTGAATCATGAATCATGAATTGAATCATGAATCATGAATCGAATCATGAATCATGAATTGAATCATGAATCATGAATCATGAATTGAATCATGAATCATGAATCATAAATCATGAATCATGAATCATGAATCATGAATTGAATCATGAATCATGAATCATGAATTGAATCATGAATCATGAATCATAAATCATGAATCGAATCATGAAACATGAATCAAGAATCATGAATCGAATCATGAATCATGAATTTATTCATGAATAATGAATTGAATCATGAATCATGAATCATGAATTGAATTATGAATCATGAATCATGAATCGAATCATGAATCATGAATCATGAATCATGAATCATGAATTGAATCATGAATCATGAATCATGAATTGAATCATGAATCATGAATCATGAATTGAATCATGAATCATAAACCATGAATCATGACATGAATCATGAATCATGAATCATAAATCGAATCATGAATCTTTAATTGAATCAGGATTCGAATCATGAATTGAATCATGAATCATGAATTGAATCATGAATCATGAATCTTGAATCATAAATCATGAATTATGAATCATGAATTATGAATCATGAATTGAATCATGAATCATAATTTGAATCATGAATCATGAATTTATTAATGAATCATGAATCATGAATCGAATCAAGAATCATGAATTGAATCATGAATCATGAATTGAATCATGAATCATGAATCATGAATTGAATCATGAATCATGAATCATGAATCATGAATCATAAATCGAATCATGAATCATGAATTGAATAAGGATTCGAACCATGAATTGAATCATGTATCATGAATTGAATCATGAATCTTGAATCATGAATCATGAATTGAATCATGAATCATGAATTATGAATCATGAATTGAATCATGAATCATGAATTATGAATCATGAATTTAATCATGTATCAAGAATTGAATCATGAATCTTGAATCATGAATTATGAATTGAATCATGAATCATGAATTATGAATCATGAATTGAATCATGAATCATAAATTGAATCATGAATCATGAATTGAATCATGAATCATGAATCATGAATCAAATCATGAATCATGAATCATGAATTATGAATCGAATCATGAATCATGAATCATGAATTGAATCATAAATCATGAATTATGAATAATGAATTGAATCATGAATCATGAATCATGAATTGAATCATAAATCATGAATCATGAATCAAATCATGAATCATGAATCATGAATTGAATCATAAATCATGAATTGAATCATGAATCATGAATCATGAATCATGAATTGAATCATGAATCATGAATCATGAATCGAATCATGAATCATGAATCATGAATTGAATCATGAATCATGAATCGTGAATTGAAACATGAATCATGCATCATGAATCATGACATGAATCATGAATCATAAATCGAATCATGAATCATAAATTGAATCAGGATTCGAATCATGAATTGAATCATGTATGATGAATTGAATCATGAATCATGAATCTTGAATCATGAATCATGAATTGAATCATGAATCATGAATTGAATCATGAATCATGAATTATGAATCATAAATTGAATCATGAATCATGAATTGATTCATGAATCATAAATCATGAATCATGAATTGAATCATGAATCATGAATCATGAATCGAATCATGAATCATGAATTGAATCATGAATCATGAATCATAAATTGAATCGTGAATTGAATCATGAATCATGAATTGAATCATGAATCATAAATTGAATCATGAATCATGAATTGAATCATGAATCATGAATCGAATCATGAATCATGAATTGAATCATGAATCATGAATCATGAATTGAATCATGAATCATGAATCATGAATTGAATCATGAATCATGAATCATAAATCATGAATCGAATCATGAATCATGAATCAAGAATCATGAATCGAATCATGAATCATGAATTGAATCATGAATAATGAATTGAATCATGAATCATGAATCATGAATTGAATTATGAATCATGAATCATGAATCGAATCATGAATCATGAATCATGAATTGAATCATGAATCATAAATCATGAATTGAATCATGAATCATGAATCATGAATTGAATCATGAATCATGACATGAATCATGAATCATGAATCATAAATCGAATCATGAATCTTTAATTGAATCAGGATTCGAATCATGAATTGAATCATGAATCATGAATTGAATCATGAATCATGAATCTTGAATCATAAATCATGAATTATGAATCATGAATTATGAATCATGAATTGAATCATGAATCATAATTTGAATCATGAATCATGAATTTATTAATGAATCATGAATCATGAATCGAATCATGAATCATGAATTGAATCATGAATCATGAATTGAATCATGAATCATGAATCATGAATTGAATCATGAATCATGAATCATGAATCATGAATCATAAATCGAATCATGAATCATGAATTGAATAAGGATTCGAACCATTAATTGAATCATGTATCATGAACTGAATCATGAATCTTAAATCATGAATCATGAATTGAATCATGAATCATGAATTATGAATCATGAATTGAATCATGAATCATGAATTATGAATCATGAATTTAATCATGTATCAAGAATTGAATCAAGAATCTTGAATCATGAATTATGAATTGAATCATGAATCATGAATTATGAATCATGAATTGAATCATGAATCATAAATTGAATCATGAATCATGAATCATGAATTGAATCATGAATCATGAATCATGAATCATGACATGAATCATGAATCATGAATCATAAATCGAATCATGAATCATGAATTGAATAAGGATTCGAATCATGAATTGAATCATGAATCATGAATTGAATCATGAATCATGAATTGAATCATGAATCATGAATTATGAATCATGAATTGAATCATGAATCATGAATCGAATCATAAATCATAAATTGCATCAGGTTTCCAATCATGAATTGAATCATGTATGATGAATTGAATCATGAATCATGAATCTTGAATCATGAATCATGAATTGAATCATGAATCATGAATTATGAATCATGAATTGATTCATGAATCATGAATCATGAATCATGAATTGAATCATGAATCATGAATCATGAATCGAATCATGAATCATGAATTGAATCATGAATCATGAATCATAAATTGAATCGTGAATTGAATCATGAATCATGAATTGAATCATGAATCATAATTTGAATCATGAATCATGAATTTATTAATGAATCATGAATCATGAATCGAATCATGAATCATGAATTGAATCATGAATCATGAATTGAATCATGAATCATGAATCATGAATTGAATCATGAATCATGAATCATGAATCATGAATCATGAATCATAAATCGAATCATGAATCATGAATTGAATAAGGATTCGAACCATTAATTGAATCATGTATCATGAACTGAATCATGAATCTTAAATCATGAATCATGAATTGAATCATGAATCATGAATTATGAATCATGAATTGAATCATGAATCATGAATTATGAATCATGAATTTAATCATGTATCAAGAATTGAATCAAGAATCTTGAATCATGAATTATGAATTGAATCATGAATCATGAATTATGAATCATGAATTGAATCATGAATCATAAATTGAATCATGAATCATGAATCATAAATTGAATCATGAATCATGAATCATGAATCATGACATGAATCATGAATCATGAATCATAAATCGAATCATGAATCATGAATTGAATAAGGATTCGAATCATGAATTGAATCATGAATCATGAATTGAATCATGAATCATGAATTGAATCATGAATCATGAATTATGAATCATGAATTGAATCATGAATCATGAATCGAATCATAAATCATAAATTGCATCAGGTTTCCAATCATGAATTGAATCATGTATGATGAATTGAATCATGAATCATGAATCTTGAATCATGAATCATGAATTGAATCATGAATCATGAATTATGAATCATGAATTGATTCATGAATCATGAATCATGAATCATGAATTGAATCATGAATCATGAATCATGAATCGAATCATGAATCATGAATTGAATCATGAATCATGAATCATAAATTGAATCGTGAATTGAATCATGAATCATGAATTGAATCATGAATCATAAATTGAATCATGAATCATGAATTGAATCATGAATCATGAATCATGAATCATGAATCATGAATTGAATCATGAATCATGAATTATGAATCATGAATTGATTCATGAATCATGAATCATGAATTGAATCATAAATCATGAATCATGAATCGAATCATGAATCATGAATTTAATCATTAATCATGAATAATGAATCATGAATCATGAATTGAATCATGAATCATGAATCATGAATCGAATCATGAATCATGAATCATGAATCATGAATTGAATCATGAATCATGAATTATGAATCATGAATTGATTCATGAATCATGAATTGAATCATAAATCATGAATCATGAATCAAATCATGAATCATGAATCATGAATTGAATCATGAATCATGAATTTAATCATTAATCATGAATAATGAATCATGAATCATGAATCATGAATTGAATCATGAATCATGAATCATGAATCGAATCATGAATCATGAATCATGAATCATGAATCGAATCATGAATCATGAATCATGAATTAAATCATGAATCATGAATTATGAATCGAATCATGAATCATGAATCATGAATTGAATCTTAAATCATGAATTATGAATAATGAATTGAATCATGAATCATGAATCATGAATTGAATCATAAATCATGAATCATGAATCATGAATTGAATCATGAATCATGAATTGAATCATGAATCATGAATTGAATCATGAATCATGAATCATGAATCATGAATTGAATCATGAATCATGAATCATGAATCGAATCATGAATCATGAATTGAATCATGAATCGTGAATTGAAACATGAATCATGCATCATGAATCATAACATGAATCATGAATCATAAATCGAATCATGAATCATAAATTGAATCAGGATTCCAATCATGAATTGAATCATGTATGATGAATTGAATCATGAATCATGAATCTTGAATCATGAATCATGAATTGAATCATGAATCATGAATTGATTCATGAATCATGAATCATGAATCATGAATTGAATCATGAATCATGAATCATGAATCGAATCATGAATCATGAATCATGAATTGAATCATGAATCATGAATTTAATCATGAATCATGAATAATGAATCATGAATCATGAATCATGAATTAAATCATGAATCATGAATTATGAATCGAATCATGAATCATGAATCATGAATTGAATCATAAATCATGAATTATGAATAATGAATTGAATCATGAATCATGAATCATGAATTGAATCAAAAATCATGAATCATGAATCAAATCATGAATCATGAATCATGAATTATGAATCGAATCATGAATCATGAATCATGAATTGAATCATAAATCATGAATTATGAATAATGAATTGAATCATGAATCATGAATCATGAATTGAATCATAAATCATGAATCATGAATCAAATCATGAATCATGAATCATGAATTGAATCATAAATCATGAATTGAATCATGAATCATGAATCATGAATCATGAATTGAATCATGAATCATGAATCATGAATCGAATCATGAATCATGAATCATGAATTGAATCATGAATCATGAATCGTGAATTGAAACATGAATCATGCATCATGAATCATGACATGAATCATGAATCATAAATCGAATCATGAATCATAAATTGAATCAGGATTCGAATCATGAATTGAATCATGTATGATGAATTGAATCATGAATCATGAATCTTGAATCATGAATCATGAATTGAATCATGAATCATGAATTGAATCATGAATCATGAATTATGAATCATGAATTGAATCATGAATCATGAATTGATTCATGAATCATAAATCATGAATCATGAATTGAATCATGAATCATGAATCATGAATCGAATCATGAATCATGAATTGAATCATGAATCATGAATCATAAATTGAATCGTGAATTGAATCATGAATCATGAATTGAATCATGAATCATAAATTGAATCATGAATCATGAATTGAATCATGAATCATGAATCGAATCATGAATCATGAATTGAATCATGAATCATGAATCATGAATTGAATCATGAATCATGAATCATAAATCATGAATCATGAATCATGAATCATGAATTGAATCATGAATCATGAATCATGAATTGAATCATGAATCATGAATCATAAATCATGAATCGAATCATGAAACATGAATCAAGAATCATGAATCGAATCATGAATCATGAATTGAATCATGAATAATGAATTGAATCATGAATCATGAATCATGAATTGAATTATGAATCATGAATCATGAATCGAATCATGAATCATGAATCATGAATCATGAATCATGAATTGAATCATGAATCATGAATCATGAATTGAATCATGAATCATGAATCATGAATTGAATCATGAATCATAAACCATGAATCATGACATGAATCATGAATCATGAATCATAAATCGAATCATGAATCTTTAATTGAATCAGGATTCGAATCATGAATTGAATCATGAATCATGAATTGAATCATGAATCATGAATCTTGAATCATAAATCATGAATTATGAATCATGAATTATGAATCATGAATTGAATCATGAATCATAATTTGAATCATGAATCATGAATTTATTAATGAATCATGAATCATGAATCGAATCATGAATCATGAATTGAATCATGAATCATGAATTGAATCATGAATCATGAATCATGAATTGAATCATGAATCATGAATCATGAATCATGAATCATGAATCATAAATCGAATCATGAATCATGAATTGAATAAGGATTCGAACCATGAATTGAATCATGTATCATGAATTGAATCATGAATCTTGAATCATGAATCATGAATTGAATCATGAATCATGAATTATGAATCATGAATTGAATCATGAATCATGAATTATGAATCATGAATTTAATCATGTATCAAGAATTGAATCATGAATCTTGAATCATGAATTATGAATTGAATCATGAATCATGAATTATGAATCATGAATTGAATCATGAATCATAAATTGAATCATGAATCATGAATTGAATCATGAATCATGAATCATGAATCAATCATGAATTGAATCATGAATCATGAATTATGAATCATGAATTGATTCATGAATCATGAATCATGAATCATGAATTGAATCATGAATCATGAATCATGAATCGAATCATGAATCATGAATTGAATCATGAATCATGAATCATAAATTGAATCGTGAATTGAATCATGAATCATGAATTGAATCATGAATCATAAATTGAATCATGAATCATGAATTGAATCATGAATCATGAATCATGAATTGAATCATGAATCATGAATTATGAATCATGAATTGATTCATGAATCATGAATCATGAATTGAATCATAAATCATGAATCATGAATCGAATCATGAATCATGAATTTAATCATTAATCATGAATAATGAATCATGAATCATGAATCATGAATTGAATCATGAATCATGAATCATGAATCGAATCATGAATCATGAATCATGAATCATGAATTGAATCATGAATCATGAATTATGAATCATGAATTGATTCATGAATCATGAATCATGAATTGAATCATAAATCATGAATCATGAATCAAATCATGAATCATGAATCATGAATTGAATCATGAATCATGAATTTAATCATTAATCATGAATAATGAATCATGAATCATGAATCATGAATTGAATCATGAATCATGAATCATGAATCGAATCATGAATCATGAATCATGAATCATGAATCGAATCATGAATCATGAATCATGAATTGAATCTTAAATCATGAATTATGAATAATGAATTGAATCATGAATCATGAATCATGAATTGAATCATAAATCATGAATCATGAATCAAATCATGAATCATGAATCATGAATTGAATCATGAATCATGAATTGAATCATGAATCATGAATCATGAATCATGAATTGAATCATGAATCATGAATCATGAATCGAATCATGAATCATGAATCATGAATTGAATCATGAATCGTGAATTGAAACATGAATCATGCATCATGAATCATAACATGAATCATGAATCATAAATCGAATCATGAATCATAAATTGAATCAGGATTCGAATCATGAATTGAATCATGTATGATGAATTGAATCATGAATCATGAATCTTGAATCATGAATCATGAATTGAATCATGAATCATGAATTGATTCATGAATCATGAATCATGAATCATGAATTGAATAATGAATCATGAATCATGAATCGAATCATGAATCATGAATTCAATCATGAATCATGAATCATAAATTGAATCGTGAATTGAATCATGAATCATGAATTGAATCATGAATCATAAATTGAATCATGAATCATGAATTGAATCATGAATCATGAATCATGAATCGAATCATGAATCATGAATTGAATCATGAATCATGAATCATGAATTGAATCATGAATCATGAATCATAAATCATGAATCATGAATCATGAATCATGAATTATGAATCATGAATTGATTCATGAATCATGAATCATGAATTGAATCATAAATCATGAATCATGAATCAAATCATGAATCATGAATCATGAATTGAATCATGAATCATGAATTTAATCATGAATCATAAATAATGAATCATGAATCATGAATCATGAATCGAATCATGAATCATGAATCATGAATTAAATCATGAATCATGAATTATGAATCGAATCATGAATCATGAATCATGAATTGAATCATAAATCATGAATTATGAATAATGAATTGAATCATGAATCATGAATCATGAATTGAATCATAAATCATGAATCATGAATCAAATCATGAATCATGAATCATGAATTGAATCATGAATCATGAATTGAATCATGATTTATGAATCATGAATCATGAATCATGAATTGAATCATGAATCATGAATCGTGAATTGAATCATGAATCATGCATCATGAATCATGACATGAATCATGAATCATAAATCGAATCATGAATCATAAATTGAATCAGGATTCGAATCATGAATTGAATCATGTATGATGACTTGAATCATGAATCTTGAATCATGAATCATGAATTGAATCATGAATCATGAATCATGAATTGAATCATAAATCATGAATTATGAATAATGAATTAAATCATGAATCATGAATTGAATCATAAATCATGAATCATTAATCATGAATTGAATCATGAATCATGAATCATGAATCATGAATTGAATCATGAATCATGAATCATGAACCAAATCATAAATCATGAATTATGAATCATGAATTGAATCATGAATCATGAATCATGATTTGAATCATGGATTGAATCATGAATCATGAATCATGAATTGAATCATGAATCATAAATTGAATCATGAATCATGAATCATGAATTGAATCATGAATCATAAATTGAATCATGAATCATGATTAATGAATTGAATCATGAATCAAATCATGAATCATGAATCATGAATTGAATCATGAATCATGAATCATGAATCATGAATTGAATTATGAATCATGAATCATGAATCATGAATTGAATTATGAATATTGAATCATGAATCGAATCATGAATCATGTATCAAGAATCATGAATCGAATCTTGAATCATGAATTGAATCATGAATCATGAATTATGAATCATGAATTGAATCATGTATCATGAATTGAATCATGAATTGAATCATGAATCATGAATTATGAATTATGAATTGAATCATGAGTCATGAATTGAATCATGAATCATGAATCATGAATTGAATCATGAATCATGAATCATGAATCAAGAATCATAAATCGAATTTTGAATCATGAATTGAATCATGAATCATGAATCATGAATTATGAATTGAATCATGAATCATGAATCATGAATCATGAATCATGAATTGAATCATGAATCATGAATCATGAATCATGAATCATGAATTGAATCATGAATCATGAATCATGAATCGAATCATGAATCATGAATCAAGAATCATGAATCGAATCATGAATCATGAATTGAATCATGAATAATGAATTGAATCATGAATCATGAATCATGAATTGAATTATGAATCATGATTCATGAATCAAATCATGAATCATGAATCATGAATTGAATCATGAATCATGAATTGAATCATGAATCATAAATCATGAATCATGACATGAATCATGAATCATGAATCATAAATCGAATCATGAATCTTGAATTGAATCAGGATTCGAATCATGAATTGAATCATGAATCATGAATTGAATCATGAATCATGAATCTTGAATCATAAATCATGAATTGAATCAGGAATCATGAATTATGAATCATGAATTGAATCATGAATCATAATTTGAATCATGAATCATGAATTTATTAATGAATCATGAATCATGAATCGAATCATGAATCATGAATTGAATCATGAATCGTGAATTAAATCATGAATCATGAATCATGAATCATGAATCATAAATCGAATCATGAATCATGAATTGAATAAGGATTCGAACCATGAATTGAATCATGTATCATGAATTGAATCATGAATCTTGAATCATGAATCATGAATTGAATCATGAATCATGAATTATGAATCATGAATTGAATCATGAATCATGAATTATGAATCATGAATTTAATCATGTATTAAGAATTGAATCATGAATCTTGAATCATGAATTATGAATTGAATCATGAATCATGAATTATGAATCATGAATTGAATCATGAATCATGAATCATGAATCATGACATGAATCATGAATCATGAATCATAAATCGAATCATGAATCATGAATTGAATCAGGATTCGAATCATGAATTGAATCATGAATCATGAATTGAATCATGAATCATGAATTATGAATCATGAATTGAATCATGAATCATGAATTGAATCATGAATCATGAATCATGAATTGAATCATAAATCATGAATCATAAATCGAATCATGAATCATAGATTGAATCAGGATTCGAATCATGAATTGAATCATGAATCATGAATTGAATCATGAATCATGAATTGAATCATGAATCATGAATTATGAATCATGAATTGAATCATGAATCATGAATTGAATCATGAATCATGAATCATGAATTGAATCATGAATTGAATCATGAATCATGAATTGAATCATGAATCATGAATCATGAATTGAATCATGAATCATGAATTGAATCATGAATCATAAATCATGAATCGAATCATGAATCATAAATTGAATCATGAATCATGAATTAAATCATGAATCATGAATCATGAATTGAATCATGAATCATGAATCATGAATTGAATCATGAATCATGAATTGAATCATGAATCATAAATCATGAATCATGACATGAATCATGAATCATAAATCGAATCATAAATCATAAATTGAATCAGGATTCGAATCATGAATTGAATCATGTATGATGAATTGAATCATGAATCATGAATCTTGAATCATGAATCATGAATGGAATCATGAATTATGAATCATGAATTGATTCATGAATCATGAATCATGAATCATGAATTGATTCATGAATCATGAATCATGAATCATGAATTGAATCATGAATCATGAATCATGAATCGAATCATGAATCATGAATTGAATCATGAATCATGAATCATAAATTGAATCGTGAATTGAATCATGAATCATGAATTGAATCATGAATCATAAATTGAATCATGAATCATGAATTGAATCATGAATCATGAATCATGAATCATGAATTGAATTATGAATCATGAATCATGAATTGAATCATGAATCATGAATCATGAATCATGAATTGAATCATGAATCATGAATTATGAATCATGAATCATGAATTATGAATCATGAATTGAATCATAAATCATGAATCATGAATCGAATCATGAATCATGAATCATGAATTGAATCATGAATCATGAATTTAATCATGAATCATGAATAATGAATCATGAATCATGAATCATGAATTGAATCATGAATCATGAATTATGAATCGAATCATGAATCATGAATCATGAATTGAATCATAAATCATGAATTATGAATAATGAATTGAATCATGAATCATGAATCATGAATTGAATCAAAAATCATGAATCATGAATCAAATCATGAATCATGAATCATGAATTATGAATCGAATCATGAATCATGAATCATGAATTGAATCATAAATCATGAATTATGAATAATGAATTGAATCATGAATCATGAATCATGAACTGAATCATAAATCATGAATCATGAATCAAATCATGAATCATGAATCATGAATTGAATCATAAATCATGAATTGAATCATGAATCATGAATCATGAATCATGAATCATGAATTGAATCATGAATCATGAATCATGAATCGAATCATGAATCATGAATTGAATCATGAATCATGAATCGTGAATTGAAACATGAATCATGCATCATGAATCATGACATGAATCATGAATCATAAATCGAATCATGAATCATAAATTGAATCAGGATTCGAATCATGAATTGAATCATGTATGATGAATTGAATCATGAATCATGAATCTTGAATCATGAATCATGAATTGAATCATGAATCATGAATTATGAATCATGAATTGAATCATGAATCATGAATTGATTCATGAATCATAAATCATGAATCATGAATTGAATCATGAATCATGAATCATGAATCGAATCATGAATCATGAATTGAATCATGAATCATGAATCATAAATTGAATCGTGAATTGAATCATGAATCATGAATTGAATCATGAATCATGAATCATGAATTGAATCATGAATCATGAATCATAAATCATGAATCATGAATCATGAATTGAATCATGAATCATGAATCATGAATCGAATCATGAATCATGAACTGAATCATGAATCATGAATCATAAATTGAATCGTGAATTGAATCATGAATCATGAATTGAATCATGAATCATAAATCGAATCATGAATCATGAATTGAATCATGAATCATGAATCATGAATTGAATCATGAATCATGAATCATAAATCATGAATCATGAATCATGAATCATGAATTGAATCATGAATCATGAATCATGAATTGAATCATGAATCATGAATTATGAATCATGAATTGAATCATGAATCATGAATTGAATCATGAATCATGAATCATGAATTGAATCATGAATCATGAATCATAAATCGAATCATGAATCATGAATTGAATCAGGATTCGAATCATGAATTGAATCATGAATCATGAATTGAATCATGAATCATGAATTATGAATCATGAATTGAATCATGAATCATGAATTGAATCATGAATCATGAATCATGAATTGAATCATGAATCATGAATTGAATCATGAATCATGAATCATGAATTGAATCATGAATCATGAATCATGAATTGAATCATGAATCATAAATCATGAATCGAATCATGAATCATAAATTGCATCATGAATCATGAATTAAATCATGAATCATGAATCATGAATTGAATCATGAATCATAAATCATGAATCGAATCATGAATCATAAATTGCATCATGAATCATGAATTAAATCATGAATCATGAATCATGAATTGAATCATGAATCATGAATCATGAATTGAATCATGAATCATGAATCATGAATTGAATCATGAATCATGAATTGAATCATGAATCATGAATTGAATCATGAATCATAAATCATGAATCATGACATGAATCATGAATCATAAATCGAATCATAAATCATAAATTGAATCAGGATTCGAATCATGAATTGAATCATGTATGATGAATTGAATCATGAATCATGAATCTTGAATCATGAATCATGAATGGAATCATGAATCATGAATTATGAATCATGAATTGATTCATGAATCATGAATCATGAATCATGAATTGAATCATGAATCATGAATCATGAATCGAATCATGAATCATGAATTGAATCATGAATCATGAATCATAAATTGAATCGTGAATTGAATCATGAATCATGAATTGAATCATGAATCATGAATCATGAATTGAATTATGAATCATGAATCATGAATTGAATCATGAATCATGAATCATGAATCATGAATTGAATCATGAATCATGAATTATGAATCATGAATTGATTCATGAATCATGAATCATGAATTGAATCATAAATCATGAATCATGAATCGAATCATGAATCATGAATCATGAATTGAATCATGAATCATGAATTTAATCATGAATCATGAATAATGAATCATGAATCATGAATCATGAATTGAATCATGAATCATGAATTATGAATCGAATCATGAATCATGAATTGAATCATAAATCATGAATTATGAATAATGAATTGAATCATGAATCATGAATCATGAATTGAATCAAAAATCATGAATCATGAATCAAATCATGAATCATGAATCATGAATTATGAATCGAATCATGAATCATGAATCATGAATCAAATCATGAATCATGAATCATGAATTATGAATCGAATCATGAATCATGAATCATGAATTGAATCATAAATCATGAATTATGAATAATGAATTGAATCATGAATCATGAATCATGAATTGAATCATAAATCATGAATCATGAATCAAATCATGAATCATGAATCATGAATTGAATCATAAATCATGAATTGAATCATGAATCATGAATCATGAATCATGAATCATGAATTGAATCATGAATCATGAATCATGAATCGAATCATGAATCATGAATCATGAATTGAATCATGAATCATGAATCGTGAATTGAAACATGAATCATGCATCATGAATCATGACATGAATCATGAATCATAAATCGAATCATGAATCATAAATTGAATCAGGATTCGAATCATGAATTGAATCATGTATGATGAATTGAATCATGAATCATGAATCTTGAATCATGAATCATGAATTGAATCATGAATCATGAATTATGAATCATGAATTTAATCATGAATCATGAATTGATTCATGAATCATAAATCATGAATCATGAATTGAATCATGAATCATGAATCATGAATCGAGTCATGAATCATGAATTGAATCATGAATCATGAATCATAAATTGAATCGTGAATTGAATCATGAATCATGAATTGAATCATGAATCATAAATTGAATCATGAATCATGAATTGAATCATGAATCATGAATCGAATCATGAATCATGAATTGAATCATGAATCATGAATCATGAATTGAATCATGAATCATGAATCATAAATCATGAATCATGAATCATGAATTGAATCATGAATAATGAATCATGAATTGAATCATGAATCATGAATCATAAATCATGAATCGAATCATGAATCATGAATCAAGAATCATGAATCGAATCATGAATCATGAATTGAATCATGAATAATGAATTGAATCATGAATCATGAATCATGAATTGAATCATGAATCATGAATCATGAATTGAATCATGAATCATAAATCATTAATCATGACATGAATCATGAATCATGAATCATAAATCGAATCATGAATCTTTAATTGAATCAGGATTCGAATCATGAATTGAATCATGAATCATGAATTGAATCATGAATCATGAATCTTGAATCATAAATCATGAATTGAATCAGGAATCATGAATTATGAATCATGAATTGAATCATGAATCATAATTTGAATCATGAATCATGAATTTATTAATGAATCATGAATCATGAATTGAATCATGAATCATGAATTGAATCATGAATCATGAATCATGAATTGAATCATGAATCATGAATCATGAATCATGAATCATGAATCATAAATCGAATCATGATTAATGAATTGAATAAGGATTCGAACCATGAATTGAATCATGAATCATGAATTGAATCATGAATCATGAATCATTAATTGAATCATGAATCATGAATCATGAATTGAATCATGAATCATGAATCATGAATCGAATCATGAATCATAAATTGAATCATGAATCATGAATTAAATCATGAATCATGAATTGAATCATGAATCATGAATCATGAATTGAATCATGAATCATGAATTAAATCATGAATCATAAATCATGAATCATGACATGAATCATGAATCATAAATCGAATCATAAATCATAAATTGAATCAGGATTCGAATCATGAATTGAATCATGTATGATGAATTGAATCATGAATCATGAATCTTGAATCATGAATCATGAATGGAATCATGAATCATGAATTATGAATCATGAATTGATTCATGAATCATGAATCATGAATCATGAATTGAATCATGAATCATGAATCATGAATCGAATCATGAATCATGAATTGAATCATGAATCATGAATCATAAATTGAATCGTGAATTGAATCATGAATCAGGAATTGAATCATGAATCATAAATTGAATCATGAATCATGAATTGAATCATGAATCATGAATCATGAATCATGAATTGAATTATGAATCATGAATCATGAATTGAATCATAAATCATGAATTATGAATAATGAATTAAATCATGAATCATGAATTGAATCATAAATCATGAATCATGAATCATGAATTGAATCATGAATCATGAATCATGAATCATGAATCGAATCATGAATCATGAATCATGAATTGAATCATGAATCATAAATCGTGAATTGAATCATGAATCATGAATCATGAACCAAATCATAAATCATGAATTATGAATCATGAATTGAATCATGAATCATGAATCATGATTTGAATCATGGATTGAATCATGAATCATGAATCGCGAATTGAATCATGAATCATAAATTGAATCATGAATCATGAATCATGAATTGAATCATGAATCATAAATTGAATCATGAATCATGATTAATGAAATGAATCATGAATCAAATCATGAATCATGAATCATGAATTGAATCATGAATCATGAATCATGAATTGAATTATGAATCATGAATCATGAATCATGACTTGAATTATGAATATTGAATCATGAATCGAATCATGAATCATGTATCAAGAATCATGAATCGAATCTTGAATCATGAATTGAATCATGAATCATGAATTATGAATCATGAATTGAATCATGTATCATGAATTGAATCATGAATTGAATCATGAATCATGAATTATGAATTATGAATTGAATCATGAGTCATGAATTGAATCATGTATCATGAATCATGAATTGAATCATGAATCATGAATCATGAATCAAGAATCATAAATCGAATTTTGAATCATGAATTGAATCATGAATCATGAATCATGAATTATGAATTGAATCATGAATCATGAATCATGAATCATGAATCATGAATTGAATCATGAATCATGAATCATGAATCATGAATTGAATCATGAATCATGAATCATGAATCGAATCATGAATCATGAATCAAGAATCATGAATCGAATCATGAATCATGAATTGAATCATGAATAATGAATTGAATCATGAATCATGAATCATGAATTGAATTATGAATCATGATTCATGAATCAAATCATGAATCATGAATCATGAATTGAATCATGAATCATGAATCATGAATTGAATCATGAATCATGAATCATGAATTGAATCATGAATCATAAATCATGAATCATGACATGAATCATGAATCATGAATCATAAATCGAATCATGAATCTTGAATTGAATCAGGATTCGAATCATGAATTGAATCATGAATCATGAATTGAATCATGAATCATGAATCTTGAATCATAAATCATGAATTGAATCAGGAATCATGAATTATGAATCATGAATTGAATCATGAATCATAATTTGAATCATGAATCATGAATTTATTAATGAATCATGAATCATGAATCGAATCATGAATCATGAATTGAATCATGAATCGTGAATTAAATCATGAATCATGAATCATGAATTGAATCATGAATCATGAATCATGAATCATGAATCATAAATCGAATCATGAATCATGAATTGAATAAGGATTCGAACCATGAATTGAATCATGTATCATGAATTGAATCATGAATCTTGAATCATGAATCATGAATTGAATCATGAATCATGAATTATGAATCATGAATTGAATCATGAATCATGAATTATGAATCATGAATTTAATCATGTATTAAGAATTGAATCATGAATCTTGAATCATGAATTATGAATTGAATCATGAATCATGAATTATGAATCATGAATTGAATCATGAATCATGAATCATGAATCATGACATGAATCATGAATCATGAATCATAAATCGAATCATGAATCATGAATTGAATCAGGATTCGAATCATGAATTGAATCATGAATCATGAATTGAATCATGAATCATGAATTATGAATCATGAATTGAATCATGAATCATGAATTGAATCATGAATCATGAATCATGAATTGAATCATGAATTGAATCATGAATCATGAATTGAATCATGAATCATGAATCATGAATTGAATCATGAATCATGAATTGAATCATGAATCATAAATCATGAATCGAATCATGAATCATAAATTGAATCATGAATCATGAATTAAATCATGAATCATGAATCATGAATTGAATCATGAATCATGAATCATGAATTGAATCATGAATCATGAATTGAATCATGAATCATAAATCATGAATCATGACATGAATCATGAATCATAAATCGAATCATAAATCATAAATTGAATCAGGATTCGAATCATGAATTGAATCATGTATGATGAATTGAATCATGAATCATGAATCTTGAATCATGAATCATGAATGGAATCATGAATCATGAATTATGAATCATGAATTGATTCATGAATCATGAATCATGAATCATGAATTGAATCATGAATCATGAATCATGAATCGAATCATGAATCATGAATTGAATCATGAATCATGAATCATAAATTGAATCGTGAATTGAATCATGAATCATGAATTGAATCATGAATCATAAATTGAATCATGAATCATGAATTGAATCATGAATCATGAATCATGAATCATGAATTGAATTATGAATCATGAATCATGAATTGAATCATGAATCATGAATCATGAATCATGAATTGAATCATGAATCATGAATTATGAATCATGAATTGATTCATGAATCATGAATCATGAATTGAATCATAAATCATGAATCATGAATCGAATCATGAATCATGAATCATGAATTGAATCATGAATCATGAATTTAATCATGAATCATGAATAATGAATCATGAATCATGAATCATGAATTGAATCATGAATCATGAATTATGAATCGAATCATGAATCATGAATCATGAATTGAATCATAAATCATGAATTATGAATAATGAATTGAATCATGAATCATGAATCATGAATTGAATCAAAAATCATGAATCATGAATCAAATCATGAATCATGAATCATGAATTATGAATCGAATCATGAATCATGAATCATGAATTGAATCATAAATCATGAATTATGAATAATGAATTGAATCATGAATCATGAATCATGAACTGAATCATAAATCATGAATCATGAATCAAATCATGAATCATGAATCATGAATTGAATCATAAATCATGAATCGAATCATGAATCATGAATCATGAATTGAATCATGAATCATGAATCGTGAATTGAAACATGAATCATGCATCATGAATCATGACATGAATCATGAATCATAAATCGAATCATGAATCATAAATTGAATCAGGATTCGAATCATGAATTGAATCATGTATGATGAATTGAATCATGAATCATGAATCTTGAATCATGAATCATGAATTGAATCATGAATCATGAATTATGAATCATGAATTGAATCATGAATCATGAATTGATTCATGAATCATAAATCATGAATCATGAATTGAATCATGAATCATGAATCATGAATCGAATCATGAATCATGAATTGAATCATGAATCATGAATCATAAATTGAATCGTGAATTGAATCATGAATCATGAATTGAATCATGAATCATAAATTGAATAATGAATCATGAATTGAATCATGAATCATGAATCGAATCATGAATCATGAATTGAATCATGAATCATGAATCATGAATTGAATCATGAATCATGAATCATAAATCATGAATCATGAATCATGAATCATGAATTGAATCATGAATCATGAATCATGAATTGAATCATGAATCATGAATTATGAATCATGAATTGAATCATGAATCATGAATTGAATCATGAATCATGAATCATGAATTGAATCATGAATCATGAATCATAAATCGAATCATGAATCATGAATTGAATCAGGATTCGAATCATGAATTGAATCATGAATCATGAATTGAATCATGAATCATGAATTATGAATCATGAATTGAATCATGAATCATGAATTGAATCATGAATCATGAATCATGAATTGAATCATGAATCATGAATTGAATCATGAATCATGAATCATGAATTGAATCATGAATCATGAATCATGAATCGAATCATGAATCATAAATTGCATCATGAATCATGAATTAAATCATGAATCATGAATCATGAATTGAATCATGAATCATGAATCATGAATTGAATCATGAATCATGAATCATGAATTGAATCATGAATCATGAATTGAATCATGAATCATGAATTGAATCATGAATCATAAATCATGAATCATGACATGAATCATGAATCATAAATCGAATCATAAATCATAAATTGAATCAGGATTCGAATCATGAATTGAATCATGTATGATGAATTGAATCATGAATCATGAATCTTGAATCATGAATCATGAATGGAATCATGAATCATGAATTATGAATCATGAATTGATTCATGAATCATGAATCATGAATCATGAATTGAATCATGAATCATGAATCATGAATCGAATCATGAATCATGAATTGAATCATGAATCATGAATCATAAATTGAATCGTGAATTGAATCATGAATCATGAATTGAATCATGAATCATGAATCATGAATTGAATTATGAATCATGAATCCTGAATTGAATCATGAATCATGAATCATGAATCATGAATTGAATCATGAATCATGAATTATGAATCATGAATTGATTCATGAATCATGAATCATGAATTGAATCATAAATCATGAATCATGAATCGAATCATGAATCATGAATCATGAATTGAATCATGAATCATGAATTTAATCATGAATCATGAATAATGAATCATGAATCATGAATCATGAATTGAATCATGAATCATGAATTATGAATCGAATCATGAATCATGAATTGAATCATAAATCATGAATTATGAATAATGAATTGAATCATGAATCATGAATTGAATCAAAAATCATGAATCATGAATCAAATCATGAATCATGAATCATGAATTATGAATCGAATCATGAATCATGAATCATGAATCAAATCATGAATCATGAATCATGAATTATGAATCGAATCATGAATCATGAATCATGAATTGAATCATAAATCATGAATTATGAATAATGAATTGAATCATGAATCATGAATCATGAATTGAATCATAAATCATGAATCATGAATCAAATCATGAATCATGAATCATGAATTGAATCATAAATCATGAATTGAATCATGAATCATGAATCATGAATCATGAATCATGAATTGAATCATGAATCATGAATCATGAATCGAATCATGAATCATGAATCATGAATTGAATCATGAATCATGAATCGTGAATTGAAACATGAATCATGCATCATGAATCATGACATGAATCATGAATCATAAATCGAATCATGAATCATAAATTGAATCAGGATTCGAATCATGAATTGAATCATGTATGATGAATTGAATCATGAATCATGAATCTTGAATCATGAATCATGAATTGAATCATGAATCATGAATTATGAATCATGAATTTAATCATGAATCATGAATTGATTCATGAATCATAAATCATGAATCATGAATTGAATCATGAATCATGAATCATGAATCGAGTCATGAATCATGAATTGAATCATGAATCATGAATCATAAATTGAATCGTGAATTGAATCATGAATCATGAATTGAATCATGAATCATAAATTGAATCATGAATCATGAATTGAATCATGAATCATGAATCGAATCATGAATCATGAATTGAATCATGAATCATGAATCATGAATTGAATCATGAATCATGAATCATAAATCATGAATCATGAATCATGAATTGAATCATGAATAATGAATCATGAATTGAATCATGAATCATGAATCATAAATCATGAATCGAATCATGAATCATGAATCAAGAATCATGAATCGAATCATGAATCATGAATTGAATCATGAATAATGAATTGAATCATGAATCATGAATCATGAATTGAATCATGAATCATGAATTGAATCATGAATCATGAATCATGAATTGAATCATGAATCATAAATCATTAATCATGACATGAATCATGAATCATGAATCATAAATCGAATCATGAATCTTTAATTGAATCAGGATTCGAATCATGAATTGAATCATGAATCATGAATTGAATCATGAATCATGAATCTTGAATCATAAATCATGAATTGAATCAGGAATCATGAATTATGAATCATGAATTGAATCATGAATCATAATTTGAATCATGAATCATGAATTTATTAATGAATCATGAATCATGAATTGAATCATGAATCATGAATTGAATCATGAATCATGAATCATGAATTGAATCATGAATCATGAATCATGAATCATGAATCATGAATCATAAATCGAATCATGATTAATGAATTGAATAAGGATTCGAACCATGAATTGAATCATGAATCATGAATTGAATCATGAATCATGAATCATTAATTGAATCATGAATCATGAATCATGAATTGAATCATGAATCATGAATCATGAATCGAATCATGAATCATAAATTGAATCATGAATCATGAATTAAATCATGAATCATGAATTGAATCATGAATCATGAATCATGAATTGAATCATGAATCATGAATTAAATCATGAATCATAAATCATGAATCATGACATGAATCATGAATCATAAATCGAATCATAAATCATAAATTGAATCAGGATTCGAATCATGAATTGAATCATGTATGATGAATTGAATCATGAATCATGAATCTTGAATCATGAATCATGAATGGAATCATGAATCATGAATCATGAATCATGAATTGAATCATGAATCATGAATCATGAATCGAATCATGAATCATGAATTGAATCATGAATCATGAATCATAAATTGAATCGTGAATTGAATCATGAATCATGAATTGAATCATGAATCATAAATTGAATCATGAATCATGAATTGAATCATGAATCATGAATCATGAATCATGAATTGAATTATGAATCATGAATCATGAATTGAATCATGAATCATGAATCATGAATTGAATCATGAATCATGAATTATGAATCATGAATTGATTCATTAATCATGAATCATGAATTGAATCATAAATCATGAATCATGAATGGAATCATGAATCATGAATCATGAATTGAATCATGAATCATGAATTTAATCATGAATCATGAATAATGAATCATGAATCATGAATCATGAATTGAATCATGAATCATGAATTATGAATCGAATCATAAATCATGAATTGAATCATAAATCATGAATTATGAATAATGAATTGAATCATGAATCATGAATCATGAATTGAATCAAAAATCATGAATCATGAATCAAATCATGAATCATGAATCGAATCATGAATCATGAATCATGAATTAAATCATGAATCATGAATTATGAATCGAATCATGAATCATGAATCAAGAATTGAATCATAAATCATGAATTATGAATAATGAATTGAATCATGAATCATGAATTGAATCATAAATCATGAATCATGAATCAAATCATGAATCATGAATCATGAATTGAATCATAAATCATGAATTGAATCATGAATCATGAATCATGAATCATGAATTGAATCATGAATCATGAATCATGAATCGAATCATGAATCATGAATCATGAATTGAATCATGAATCATGAATCGTGAATTGACACATGAATCATGCATCATGAATCATGACATGAATCATGAATCATAAATCGAATCATGAATCATAAATTGAATCAGGATTCGAATCATGAATTGAATCATGTATGATGAATTGAATCATGAATCATGAATCTTGAATCATGAATCATGAATTGAATCATGAATCATGAATTATGAAACATGAATTGAATCATGAATCATGAATTGATTCATGAATCATGAATCATGAATCATGAATTGAATCATGAATCATGAATCATGAATCGAATCATGAATCATGAATTGAATCATGAATCATGAATCATAAATTGAATCGTGAATTGAATCATGAATCATGAATTGAATCATGAATCATAAATTGAATCATGAATCATGAATTGAATCATGAATCATGAATCATGAATCGAATCATGAATCATGAATTGAATCATGAATCATGAATCATGAATTGAATCATGAATCATGAATCATAAATCATGAATCATGAATCATGAATCATGAATTGAATCATGAATTATGAATCATGAATTGATTCATGAATCATGAATCATGAATTGAATCATAAATCATTAATCATGAATCAAATCATGAATCATGAATCATGAATTGAATCATGAATCATGAATTTAATCATGAATCATGAATTTAATCATGAATCATAAATAATGAATCATGAATCATGAATCATGAATTGAATAAGGAATCATGAATCATGAATCGAATCATGAATCATGAATCATAAATCATGAATCGAATCATGAATCATGAATCATGAATTGAATCATGAATCGAATCATGAATCATGAATCATGAATCATGAATCGAATCATGAATCATGAATCATGAATTGAATCATGAATCATGAATCATGAATCATGAATCATGAATCATGAATTGAATCATAAATCATGAATTATGAATAATGAATTGAATCATGAATCATGAATTGAATCATAAATCATGAATCATAAATTGAATCGTGAATTGAATCATGAATCATGAATTGAATCATGAATCATAAATTGAATCATGAATCATGAATTGAATCATGAATCATGAATCATGAATTGAATCATGAATCATGAATCATGAATCATGAATTGAATCATGAATCATGATTTATGAATCATGAATTGATTCATGAATCATGAATCATGAATTGAATCATAAATCATGAATCATGAATCGAATTATGAATCATGAATCATGAATTGAATCATGAATCATGAATTGAATCATGAATCATGAATAATGAATCATGAATCATGAATTGAATCATGAATCATGAATCATGAATCGAATCATGAATCATGAATCATGAATTAAATCATGAATCATGAATTATGAATCGAATCATGAATCATGAATCATGAATTGAATCATAAATCATGAATTATGAATAATGAATTGAATCATGAATCATGAATCATGAATTGAATCATAAATCATGAATCATGAATCAAATCATGAATCATGAATCATGAATTAAATCATGAATCATGAATTGAATCATGAATCATGAATCATGAATCATGAATCATGAATCATGAATCATGAATTGAATCGTGAATCATGAATCATGAATCATGAATTGAATCATGAATCATGAATCGTGAATTGAAACATGAATCATGCATCATGAATCATGACATGAATCATGAATCATAAATCGAATCATGAATCATAAATTGAATCAGGATTCGAATCATGAATTGAATCATGTATGATGAATTGAATCATGAATCATGAATCTTGAATCATGAATCATGAAATGAATCATGAATCATGAATTATGAATCATGAATTGAATCATGAATCATGAATTGATTCATGAGTCATGAATCATGAATCATGAATCGAATCATGAATCATGAATTGAATCATGAATCATGAATCATAAATTGAATCGTGAATTGAATCATGAATCATGAATTGAATCATGAATCATAAATTGAATCATGAATCATGAATTGAATCATGAATCATGAATCATGAATCGAATCATGAATCATGAATTGAATCATGAATCATGAATCATGAATTGAATCATGAATCATGAATCATAAATCATTAATCATGAATCATGAATCATGAATTGAATCATGAATCATGAATCATGAATCGAATCATGAATCATGAATCATGAATTGAATCATGAATCATGAATCATGAATCATGAATCATGAATCATGAATTGAATCATAAATCATGAATTATGAATAATGAATTGAATCATGAATCATGAATTGAATCATAAATCATGAATCATGAATCAAATCATGAATCATGAATTGAATCATGAATCAAGAATTGAATCATGAATCATGAATCATGAATCGAATCATGAATCATGAATCATGAATTGAATCATGAATCATGAATCATGAATTGAATCATGAATCATGAATCATAAATTGAATCGTGAATTGAATCATGAATCATGAATTGAATCATGAATCATAAATTGAATCATGAATCATGAATTGAATCATGAATCATGAATTGAATCATGAATCATGAATCATGAATCATGAATCATGAATTGAATCATGAATCATGATTTATGAATCATGAATTGATTCATGAATCATGAATCATGAATTGAATCATAAATCATGAATCATGAATCGAATTATGAATCATGAATCATGAATTGAATCATGAATCATGAATTTAATCATGAATCATGAATAATGAATCATGAATCATGAATTGAATCATGAATCATGAATCATGAATCGAATCATGAATCATGAATCATGAATTAAATCATGAATCATGAATTATGAATCGAATCATGAATCATGAATCATGAATTGAATCATAAATCATGAATTATGAATAATGAATTGAATCATGAATCATGAATCATGAATTGAATCATAAATCGTGAATCATGAATCAAATCATGAATCATGAATCATGAATTAAATCATGAATCATGAATTGAATCATGAATCATGAATCATGAATCATGAATCATGAATCATGAATCATGAATTGAATCATGAATCATGAATCATGAATCGAATCATGAATCATGTATCATGAATTGAATCATGAATCATGAATCGTAAATTGAAACATGAATCATGCATCATGAATCATGACATGAATCATGAATCATAAATCGAATCATGAATCATAAATTGAATCAGGATTCGAATCATGAATTGAATCATGTATGATGAATTGAATCATGAATCATGAATCTTGAATCATGAATCATGAAATGAATCATGAATCATGAATTATGAATCATGAATTGAATCATGAATCATGAATTGATTCATGAATCATGAATCATGAATTGAATCATGAATCATGAATTATGAATCGAATCATGAATCATGAATTGAATCATGAATCATGAATCATAAATTGAATCGTGAATTGAATCATGAATCATGAATTGAATCATGAATCATGAATCATGAATCGAATCATGAATCATGAATTGAATCATGAATCATGAATCATGAATTGAATCATGAATCATGAATCATAAATCATTAATCATGAATCATGAATCATGAATTGAATCATGAATCATGAATCATGAATCGAATCATGAATCATGAATCATGAATTGAATCATGAATCATGAATCATGAATTAAATCATGAATCATGAATTGAATCATGAATCATGAATCATGAATCATGAATCATGAATCATGAATTGAATCATGAATCATGAATCATGAATCGAATCATGAATCATGAATCATGAATTGAATCATGAATCATGAATCGTGAATTGAAACATGAATCATGCATCATGAATCATGACATGAATCATGAATCATAAATCGAATCATGAATCATAAATTGAATCAGGATTCGAATCATGAATTGAATCATGTATGATCAATTGAATCATGAATCATGAATCTTGAATCATGAATCATGAAATGAATCATGAATCATGAATTATGAATCATGAATTGAATCATGAATCATGAATTGATTCATGAATCATGAATCATGAATCATGAATCATGAATCGAATCATGAATCATGAATTGAATCATGAATCATGAATCATGAATTGAATCATGAATCATGAATTGAATCATGAATCATAAATTGAATCATGAATCATGAATTGAATCATGAATCATGAATCATGAATCGAATCATGAATCATGAATTGAATCATGAATCATGAATCATGAATTGAATCATGAATCATGAATCATAAATCATTAATCATGAATCATGAATCATGAATTGAATCATGAATCATGAATCATGAATCATGAATCGAATCATGAATCATGAATCATGAATTGAATCATGAATCATGAATCATGAATCATGAATCATGAATTGAATCATAAATCATGAATTATGAATAATGAATTGAATCATGAATCATGAATTGAATCATAAATCATGAATCATGAATCAAATCATGAATCATGAATCATGAATTGAATCATGAATCATGAATTGAATCATGAATCATGAATCATGAATCGAATCATGAATCATGAATCATGAATTGAATCATGAATCATGAATCATGAATTGAATCATGAATCATGAATCATAAATTGAATCGTGAATTGAATCATGAATCATGAATTGAATCATGAATCATAAATTGAATCATGAATCATGAATTGAATCATGAATCATGAATCATGAATTGAATCATGAATCATGAATCATGAATCATGAATCATGAATTGAATCATGAATCATGATTTATGAATCATGAATTGATTCATGAATCATGAATCATGAATTGAATCATAAATCATGAATCATGAATCGAATTATGAATCATGAATCATGAATTGAATCATGAATCATGAATTTAATCATGAATCATGAATAATGAATCATGAATCATGAATTGAATCATGAATCATGAATCATGAATCGAATCATGAATCATGAATCATGAATTAAATCATGAATCATGAATTATGAATCGAATCATGAATCATGAATCATGAATTGAATCATAAATCATGAATTATGAATAATGAATTGAATCATGAATCATGAATCATGAATTGAATCATAAATCGTGAATCATGAATTGAATCATGAATCATGAATCATGAATTGATTCATGAATCATGAATCATGAATTGAATCATAAATCATGAATCATGAATCGAATCATGAATCATAAATCATGAATTGAATCATGAATCATGAATTGAATCATGAATCATAAATAATGAATCATGAATCATGAATCATGAATCATAAATCATTAATCATGAATCATGAATCATGAATTGAATCATGAATCATGAATCATGAATTGATTCATGAATCATGAATCATGAATTGAATCATAAATCATGAATCATGAATCGAATCATGAATCATAAATCATGAATTGAATCATGAATCATGAATTTAATCATGAATCATAAATAATGAATCATGAATCATGAATCATGAATCGAATCATGAATCATGAATCATGAATCGAATCATGAATCATGAATCATGAATTGAATCATGAATCATGAATCATGAATCGAATCATGAATCATGAATCATGAATTGAATCATGAATCATGAATCATGAATCATGAATTGAATCATAAATCATGAATTATGAATAATGAATTGAATCATGAATCATAAATTGAATCATAAATCATGAATCATGAATCAAATCATGAATCATGAATCATGAATTGAATCATGAATCATGAATTGAATCATGAATCATGAATCATGAATCGAATCATGAATCATGAATCATGAATTGAATCATGAATCGTGAATTGAATCATGAATCATGAATCATGAACAAAATCATAAATCATGAATTATGAATCATGAATTGAATCATGAATCATGAATCATGATTTGAATCATGAATTGAATCATGAATCATGAATCATGAATTGAATCATGAATCATAAATTGAATCATGAATCATGATTAATGAATTGAATTATGAATCAAATCATGAATCATGAATCATGAATTGAATCATGAATCATGAATCTTGAATCATAAATCATGAATTGAATCAGGAATCATGAATTATGAATCATGAATTGAATCATGAATCATAATTTGAATCATGAATCATGAATTTATTAATGAATCATGAATCATGAATTGAATCATGAATCATGAATTGAATCATGAATCATGAATCATGAATTGAATCATGAATCATGAATCATGAATCATGAATCATAAATCGAATCATGATTAATGAATTGAATAAGGATTCGAACCATGAATTGAATCATGTATCATGAATTGAATCATGAATCTTGAATCATGAATCATGAATTGAATCATGAATCATGAATTATGAATCATGAATTGAATCATGAATCATGAATTATGAATCATGAATTTAATCATGTATCAAGAATTGAATCATGAATCTTGAATCATGAATTATGAATTGAATCATGAATCATGAATTATGAATCATGAATTGAATCATGAATCATAAATTGAATCATGAATCATGAATCATGAATTGAATCATGAATCATGAATCATGAATCATGACATGCATCATGAATCATGAATCATAAATCGAATCATGAATCATGAATTGAATCAGGATTCGAATCATGAATTGAATCATGAATCATGAATTGAATCATGAATCATGAATTGAATCATGAATCATGAATTATGAATCATGAATTGAATCATGAATCATGAATTGAATCATGAATCATGAATTGAATCATGAATCATGAATCATGAATTGAATCATGAATCATGAATCATAAATTGAATCGTGAATTGAATCATGAATCATGAATTGAATCATGAATCATGAATTGAATCATGAATCATGAATCATTAATTGAATCATGAATCATGAATCATGAATTGAATCATGAATCATGAATCATGAATCGAATCATGAATCATAAATTGAATCATAAATCATGAATTAAATCATGAATCATGAATTGAATCATGAATCATGAATCATGAATTGAATCATGAATCATGAATTAAATCATGAATCATAAATCGAATCATAAATCATAAATTGAATCAGGATTCGAATCATGAATTGAATCATGTATGATGAATTGAATCATGAATCATGAATCTTGAATCATGAATCATGAATGGAATCATGAATCATGAATTATGAATCATGAATTGATTCATGAATCATGAACCATGAATCATGAATTGAATCATGAATCATGAATCATGAATCGAATCATGAATCATGAATTGAATCATGAATCATGAATCATAAATTGAATCGTGAATTGAATCATGAATCATGAATTGAATCATGAATCATAAATTGAATCATGAATCATGAATTGAATCATGAATCATGAATCATGAATCATGAATTGAATTATGAATCATGAATCATGAATTGAATCATGAATCATGAATTATGAATCATGAATTGATTCATTAATCATGAATCATGAATTGAATCATAAATCATGAATCATGAATCGAATCATGAATCATGAATCATGAATTGAATCATGAATCATGAATTTAATCATGAATCATGAATAATGAATCATGAATCATGAATCATGAATTGAATCATGAATCATGAATTATGAATCGAATCATGAATCATGAATTGAATCATAAATCATGAATTATGAATAATGAATTGAATCATGAATCATGAATCATGAATTGAATCAAAAATCATGAATCATGAATCAAATCATGAATCATGAATCGAATCATGAATCATGAATCATGAATTAAATCATGAATCATGAATTATGAATCGAATCATGAATCATGAATCATGAATTGAATCATAAATCATGAATTATGAATAATGAATTGAATCATGAATCATGAATTGAATCATAAATCATGAATCATGAATCAAATCATGAATCATGAATCATGAATTGAATCATAAATCATGAATTGAATCATAAATCATGAATCATGAATCATGAATCATGAATTGAATCATGAATCATGAATTGAATCATGAATCATGAATCATGAATCATGAATCATGAATCATGAATTGAATCATGAATCATGAATCATGAATCGAATCATGAATCATGTATCATGAATTGAATCATGAATCATGAATCGTGAATTGAAACATGAATCATGCATCATGAATCATGACATGAATCATGAATCATAAATCGAATCATGAATCATAAATTGAATCAGGATTCGAATCATGAATTGAATCATGTATGATGAATTGAATCATGAATCATGAATCTTGAATCATGAATCATGAAATGAATCATGAATCATGAATTATGAATCATGAATTGAATCATGAATCATGAATTGATTCATGAATCATGAATCATGAATTGAATCATGAATCATGAATCATGAATCGAATCATGAATCATGAATTGAATCATGAATCATGAATCATAAATTGAATCGTGAATTGAATCATGAATCATGAATTAAATCATGAATCATGAATCATGAATCGAATCATGAATCATGAATTGAATCATGAATCATGAATCATGAATTGAATCATGAATCATGAATCATAAATCATTAATCATGAATCATGAATCATGAATTGAATCATGAATCATGAATCATGAATCATGAATCGAATCATGAATCATGAATCATGAATTGAATCATGAATCATGAATCATGAATTAAATCATGAATCATGAATTGAATCATGAATCATGAATCATGAATCATGAATCATGAATCATGAATTGAATCATGAATCATGAATCATGAATCGAATCATGAATCATGAATCATGAATTGAATCATGAATCATGAATCGTGAATTGAAACATGAATCATGCATCATGAATCATGACATGAATCATGAATCATAAATCGAATCATGAATCATAAATTGAATCAGGATTCGAATCATGAATTGAATCATGTATGATCAATTGAATCATGAATCATGAATCTTGAATCATGAATCATAAATTGAATCGTGAATTGAATCATGAATCATGAATTGAATCATGAATCATAAATTGAATCATGAATCATGAATTGAATCATGAATCATGAATCGAATCATGAATCATGAATTGAATCATGAATCATGAATCATGAATTGAATCATGAATCATGAATCATAAATCATGAATCATGAATCATGAATTGAATCATGAATAATGAATCATGAATTGAATCATGAATCATGAATCATAAATCATGAATCGAATCATGAATCATGAATCAAGAATCATGAATCGAATCATGAATCATGAATTGAATCATGAATAATGAATTGAATCATGAATCATGAATCATGAATTGAATCATGAATCATGAATTGAATCATGAATCATGAATCATGAATTGAATCATGAATCATAAATCATTAATCATGACATGAATCATGAATCATGAATCATAAATCGAATCATGAATCTTTAATTGAATCAGGATTCGAATCATGAATTGAATCATGAATCATGAATTGAATCATGAATCATGAATCTTGAATCATAAATCATGAATTGAATCAGGAATCATGAATTATGAATCATGAATTGAATCATGAATCATAATTTGAATCATGAATCATGAATTTATTAATGAATCATGAATCATGAATTGAATCATGAATCATGAATTGAATCATGAATCATGAATCATGAATTGAATCATGAATCATGAATCATGAATCATGAATCATGAATCATAAATCGAATCATGATTAATGAATTGAATAAGGATTCGAACCATGAATTGAATCATGAATCATGAATTGAATCATGAATCATGAATCATTAATTGAATCATGAATCATGAATCATGAATTGAATCATGAATCATGAATCATGAATCGAATCATGAATCATAAATTGAATCATGAATCATGAATTAAATCATGAATCATGAATTGAATCATGAATCATGAATCATGAATTGAATCATGAATCATGAATTAAATCATGAATCATAAATCATGAATCATGACATGAATCATGAATCATAAATCGAATCATAAATCATAAATTGAATCAGGATTCGAATCATGAATTGAATCATGTATGATGAATTGAATCATGAATCATGAATCTTGAATCATGAATCATGAATGGAATCATGAATCATGAATTATGAATCATGAATTGATTCATGAATCATGAATCATGAATCATGAATTGAATCATGAATCATGAATCATGAATCGAATCATGAATCATGAATTGAATCATGAATCATGAATCATAAATTGAATCGTGAATTGAATCATGAATCATGAATTGAATCATGAATCATAAATTGAATCATGAATCATGAATTGAATCATGAATCATGAATCATGAATCATGAATTGAATTATGAATCATGAATCATGAATTGAATCATGAATCATGAATCATGAATTGAATCATGAATCATGAATTATGAATCATGAATTGATTCATTAATCATGAATCATGAATTGAATCATAAATCATGAATCATGAATGGAATCATGAATCATGAATCATGAATTGAATCATGAATCATGAATTTAATCATGAATCATGAATAATGAATCATGAATCATGAATCATGAATTGAATCATGAATCATGAATTATGAATCGAATCATAAATCATGAATTGAATCATAAATCATGAATTATGAATAATGAATTGAATCATGAATCATGAATCATGAATCAAATCATGAATCATGAATCGAATCATGAATCATGAATCATGAATTAAATCATGAATCATGAATTATGAATCGAATCATGAATCATGAATCAAGAATTGAATCATAAATCATGAATTATGAATAATGAATTGAATCATGAATCATGAATTGAATCATAAATCATGAATCATGAATCAAATCATGAATCATGAATCATGAATTGAATCATAAATCATGAATTGAATCATGAATCATGAATCATGAATCATGAATTGAATCATGAATCATGAATCATGAATCGAATCATGAATCATGAATCATGAATTGAATCATGAATCATGAATCGTGAATTGACACATGAATCATGCATCATGAATCATGACATGAATCATGAATCATAAATCGAATCATGAATCATAAATTGAATCAGGATTCGAATCATGAATTGAATCATGTATGATGAATTGAATCATGAATCATGAATCTTGAATCATGAATCATGAATTGAATCATGAATCATGAATTATGAAACATGAATTGAATCATGAATCATGAATTGATTCATGAATCATGAATCATGAATCATGAATTGAATCATGAATCATGAATCATGAATCGAATCATGAATCATGAATTGAATCATGAATCATGAATCATAAATTGAATCGTGAATTGAATCATGAATCATGAATTGAATCATGAATCATAAATTGAATCATGAATCATGAATTGAATCATGAATCATGAATCATGAATCGAATCATGAATCATGAATTGAATCATGAATCATGAATCATGAATTGAATCATGAATCATGAATCATAAATCATGAATCATGAATCATGAATCATGAATTGAATCATGAATTATGAATCATGAATTGATTCATGAATCATGAATCATGAATTGAATCATAAATCATTAATCATGAATCAAATCATGAATCATGAATCATGAATTGAATCATGAATCATGAATTTAATCATGAATCATGAATTTAATCATGAATCATAAATAATGAATCATGAATCATGAATCATGAATTGAATAAGGAATCATGAATCATGAATCGAATCATGAATCATGAATCATAAATCATGAATCGAATCATGAATCATGAATCATGAATTGAATCATGAATCGAATCATGAATCATGAATCATGAATCATGAATCGAATCATGAATCATGAATCATGAATTGAATCATGAATCATGAATCATGAATCATGAATCATGAATCATGAATTGAATCATAAATCATGAATTATGAATAATGAATTGAATCATGAATCATGAATTGAATCATAAATCATGAATCATGAATCAAATCATGAATCATGAATCATGAATTGAATCATGAATCATGAATTGAATCATGAATCATGAATCATGAATCGAATCATGAATTGAATCATGAATCATGAATTGAATCATGAATCATGAATCATAAATTGAATCGTGAATTGAATCATGAATCATGAATTGAATCATGAATCATAAATTGAATCATGAATCATGAATTGAATCATGAATCATGAATCATGAATTGAATCATGAATCATGAATCATGAATCATGAATTGAATCATGAATCATGATTTATGAATCATGAATTGATTCATGAATCATGAATCATGAATTGAATCATAAATCATGAATCATGAATCGAATTATGAATCATGAATCATGAATTGAATCATGAATCATGAATTGAATCATGAATCATGAATAATGAATCATGAATCATGAATTGAATCATGAATCATGAATCATGAATCGAATCATGAATCATGAATCATGAATTAAATCATGAATCATGAATTATGAATCGAATCATGAATCATGAATCATGAATTGAATCATAAATCATGAATTATGAATAATGAATTGAATCATGAATCATGAATCATGAATTGAATCATAAATCATGAATCATGAATCAAATCATGAATCATGAATCATGAATTAAATCATGAATCATGAATTGAATCATGAATCATGAATCATGAATCATGAATCATGAATCATGAATCATGAATTGAATCGTGAATCATGAATCATGAATCATGAATTGAATCATGAATCATGAATCGTGAATTGAAACATGAATCATGCATCATGAATCATGACATGAATCATGAATCATAAATCGAATCATGAATCATAAATTGAATCAGGATTCGAATCATGAATTGAATCATGTATGATGAATTGAATCATGAATCATGAATCTTGAATCATGAATCATGAAATGAATCATGAATCATGAATTATGAATCATGAATTGAATCATGAATCATGAATTGATTCATGAGTCATGAATCATGAATCATGAATCGAATCATGAATCATGAATTGAATCATGAATCATGAATCATAAATTGAATCGTGAATTGAATCATGAATCATGAATTGAATCATGAATCATAAATTGAATCATGAATCATGAATTGAATCATGAATCATGAATCATGAATCGAATCATGAATCATGAATTGAATCATGAATCATGAATCATGAATTGAATCATGAATCATGAATCATAAATCATTAATCATGAATCATGAATCATGAATTGAATCATGAATCATGAATCATGAATCGAATCATGAATCATGAATCATGAATTGAATCATGAATCATGAATCATGAATCATGAATCATGAATCATGAATTGAATCATAAATCATGAATTATGAATAATGAATTGAATCATGAATCATGAATTGAATCATAAATCATGAATCATGAATCAAATCATGAATCATGAATTGAATCATGAATCAAGAATTGAATCATGAATCATGAATCATGAATCGAATCATGAATCATGAATCATGAATTGAATCATGAATCATGAATCATGAATTGAATCATGAATCATGAATCATAAATTGAATCGTGAATTGAATCATGAATCATGAATTGAATCATGAATCATAAATTGAATCATGAATCATGAATTGAATCATGAATCATGAATCATGAATCATGAATCATGAATTGAATCATGAATCATGATTTATGAATCATGAATTGATTCATGAATCATGAATCATGAATTGAATCATAAATCATGAATCATGAATCGAATTATGAATCATGAATCATGAATTGAATCATGAATCATGAATTTAATCATGAATCATGAATAATGAATCATGAATCATGAATTGAATCATGAATCATGAATCATGAATCGAATCATGAATCATGAATCATGAATTAAATCATGAATCATGAATTATGAATCGAATCATGAATCATGAATCATGAATTGAATCATAAATCATGAATTATGAATAATGAATTGAATCATGAATCATGAATCATGAATTGAATCATAAATCGTGAATCATGAATCAAATCATGAATCATGAATCATGAATTAAATCATGAATCATGAATTGAATCATGAATCATGAATCATGAATCATGAATCATGAATCATGAATCATGAATTGAATCATGAATCATGAATCATGAATCGAATCATGAATCATGTATCATGAATTGAATCATGAATCATGAATCGTGAATTGAAACATGAATCATGCATCATGAATCATGACATGAATCATGAATCATAAATCGAATCATGAATCATAAATTGAATCAGGATTCGAATCATGAATTGAATCATGTATGATGAATTGAATCATGAATCATGAATCTTGAATCATGAATCATGAAATGAATCATGAATCATGAATTATGAATCATGAATTGAATCATGAATCATGAATTGATTCATGAATCATGAATCATGAATTGAATCATGAATCATGAATCATGAATCGAATCATGAATCATGAATTGAATCATGAATCATGAATCATAAATTGAATCGTGAATTGAATCATGAATCATGAATTGAATCATGAATCATGAATCATGAATCGAATCATGAATCATGAATTGAATCATGAATCATGAATCATGAATTGAATCATGAATCATGAATCATAAATCATTAATCATGAATCATGAATCATGAATTGAATCATGAATCATGAATCATGAATCATGAATCGAATCATGAATCATGAATCATGAATTGAATCATGAATCATGAATCATGAATTAAATCATGAATCATGAATTGAATCATGAATCATGAATCATGAATCATGAATCATGAATCATGAATTGAATCATGAATCATGAATCATGAATCGAATCATGAATCATGAATCATGAATTGAATCATGAATCATGAATCGTGAATTGAAACATGAATCATGCATCATGAATCATGACATGAATCATGAATCATAAATCGAATCATGAATCATAAATTGAATCAGGATTCGAATCATGAATTGAATCATGTATGATCAATTGAATCATGAATCATGAATCTTGAATCATGAATCATGAAATGAATCATGAATCATGAATTATGAATCATGAATTGAATCATGAATCATGAATTGATTCATGAATCATGAATCATGAATCATGAATCATGAATCATGAATCGAATCATGAATCATGAATTGAATCATGAATCATGAATCATGAATTGAATCATGAATCATGAATTGAATCATGAATCATAAATTGAATCATGAATCATGAATTGAATCATGAATCATGAATCATGAATCGAATCATGAATCATGAATTGAATCATGAATCATGAATCATGAATTGAATCATGAATCATGAATCATAAATCATTAATCATGAATCATGAATCATGAATTGAATCATGAATCATGAATCATGAATCATGAATCGAATCATGAATCATGAATCATGAATTGAATCATGAATCATGAATCATGAATCATGAATCATGAATTGAATCATAAATCATGAATTATGAATAATGAATTGAATCATGAATCATGAATTGAATCATAAATCATGAATCATGAATCAAATCATGAATCATGAATCATGAATTGAATCATGAATCATGAATTGAATCATGAATCATGAATCATGAATCGAATCATGAATCATGAATCATGAATTGAATCATGAATCATGAATCATGAATTGAATCATGAATCATGAATCATAAATTGAATCGTGAATTGAATCATGAATCATGAATTGAATCATGAATCATAAATTGAATCATGAATCATGAATTGAATCATGAATCATGAATCATGAATTGAATCATGAATCATGAATCATGAATCATGAATCATGAATTGAATCATGAATCATGATTTATGAATCATGAATTGATTCATGAATCATGAATCATGAATTGAATCATAAATCATGAATCATGAATCGAATTATGAATCATGAATCATGAATTGAATCATGAATCATGAATTTAATCATGAATCATGAATAATGAATCATGAATCATGAATTGAATCATGAATCATGAATCATGAATCGAATCATGAATCATGAATCATGAATTAAATCATGAATCATGAATTATGAATCGAATCATGAATCATGAATCATGAATTGAATCATAAATCATGAATTATGAATAATGAATTGAATCATGAATCATGAATCATGAATTGAATCATAAATCGTGAATCATGAATTGAATCATGAATCATGAATCATGAATTGATTCATGAATCATGAATCATGAATTGAATCATAAATCATGAATCATGAATCGAATCATGAATCATAAATCATGAATTGAATCATGAATCATGAATTGAATCATGAATCATAAATAATGAATCATGAATCATGAATCATGAATCATAAATCATTAATCATGAATCATGAATCATGAATTGAATCATGAATCATGAATCATGAATTGATTCATGAATCATGAATCATGAATTGAATCATAAATCATGAATCATGAATCGAATCATGAATCATAAATCATGAATTGAATCATGAATCATGAATTTAATCATGAATCATAAATAATGAATCATGAATCATGAATCATGAATCGAATCATGAATCATGAATCATGAATCGAATCATGAATCATGAATCATGAATTGAATCATGAATCATGAATCATGAATCGAATCATGAATCATGAATCATGAATTGAATCATGAATCATGAATCATGAATCATGAATCATGAATTGAATCATAAATCATGAATTATGAATAATGAATTGAATCATGAATCATAAATTGAATCATAAATCATGAATCATGAATCAAATCATGAATCATGAATCATGAATTGAATCATGAATCATGAATTGAATCATGAATCATGAATCATGAATCGAATCATGAATCATGAATCATGAATTGAATCATGAATCGTGAATTGAATCATGAATCATGAATCATGAACAAAATCATAAATCATGAATTATGAATCATGAATTGAATCATGAATCATGAATCATGATTTGAATCATGAATTGAATCATGAATCATGAATCATGAATTGAATCATGAATCATAAATTGAATCATGAATCATGATTAATGAATTGAATTATGAATCAAATCATGAATCATGAATCATGAATTGAATCATGAATCATGAATCTTGAATCATAAATCATGAATTGAATCAGGAATCATGAATTATGAATCATGAATTGAATCATGAATCATAATTTGAATCATGAATCATGAATTTATTAATGAATCATGAATCATGAATTGAATCATGAATCATGAATTGAATCATGAATCATGAATCATGAATTGAATCATGAATCATGAATCATGAATCATGAATCATAAATCGAATCATGATTAATGAATTGAATAAGGATTCGAACCATGAATTGAATCATGTATCATGAATTGAATCATGAATCTTGAATCATGAATCATGAATTGAATCATGAATCATGAATTATGAATCATGAATTGAATCATGAATCATGAATTATGAATCATGAATTTAATCATGTATCAAGAATTGAATCATGAATCTTGAATCATGAATTATGAATTGAATCATGAATCATGAATTATGAATCATGAATTGAATCATGAATCATAAATTGAATCATGAATCATGAATCATGAATTGAATCATGAATCATGAATCATGAATCATGACATGCATCATGAATCATGAATCATAAATCGAATCATGAATCATGAATTGAATCAGGATTCGAATCATGAATTGAATCATGAATCATGAATTGAATCATGAATCATGAATTGAATCATGAATCATGAATTATGAATCATGAATTGAATCATGAATCATGAATTGAATCATGAATCATGAATTGAATCATGAATCATGAATCATGAATTGAATCATGAATCATGAATCATAAATTGAATCGTGAATTGAATCATGAATCATGAATTGAATCATGAATCATGAATTGAATCATGAATCATGAATCATTAATTGAATCATGAATCATGAATTGAATCATGAATCATGAATCATGAATCGAATCATGAATCATAAATTGAATCATAAATCATGAATTAAATCATGAATCATGAATTGAATCATGAATCATGAATCATGAATTGAATCATGAATCATGAATTAAATCATGAATCATAAATCGAATCATAAATCATAAATTGAATCAGGATTCGAATCATGAATTGAATCATGTATGATGAATTGAATCATGAATCATGAATCTTGAATCATGAATCATGAATGGAATCATGAATCATGAATTATGAATCATGAATTGATTCATGAATCATGAACCATGAATCATGAATTGAATCATGAATCATGAATCATGAATCGAATCATGAATCATGAATTGAATCATGAATCATGAATCATAAATTGAATCGTGAATTGAATCATGAATCATGAATTGAATCATGAATCATAAATTGAATCATGAATCATGAATTGAATCATGAATCATGAATCATGAATCATGAATTGAATTATGAATCATGAATCATGAATTGAATCATGAATCATGAATTATGAATCATGAATTGATTCATTAATCATGAATCATGAATTGAATCATAAATCATGAATCATGAATCGAATCATGAATCATGAATCATGAATTGAATCATGAATCATGAATTTAATCATGAATCATGAATAATGAATCATGAATCATGAATCATGAATTGAATCATGAATCATGAATTATGAATCGAATCATGAATCATGAATTGAATCATAAATCATGAATTATGAATAATGAATTGAATCATGAATCATGAATCATGAATTGAATCAAAAATCATGAATCATGAATCAAATCATGAATCATGAATCGAATCATGAATCATGAATCATGAATTAAATCATGAATCATGAATTATGAATCGAATCATGAATCATGAATCATGAATTGAATCATAAATCATGAATTATGAATAATGAATTGAATCATGAATCATGAATTGAATCATAAATCATAAATCATGAATCAAATCATGAATCATGAATCATGAATTGAATCATAAATCATGAATTGAATCATAAATCATGAATCATGAATCATGAATCATGAATTGAATCATGAATCATGAATTGAATCATGAATCATGAATCATGAATCATGAATCATGAATCATGAATTGAATCATGAATCATGAATCATGAATCGAATCATGAATCATGTATCATGAATTGAATCATGAATCGTGAATTGAAACATGAATCATGCATCATGAATCATGACATGAATCATGAATCATAAATCGAATCATGAATCATAAATTGAATCAGGATTCGAATCATGAATTGAATCATGTATGATGAATTGAATCATGAATCATGAATCTTGAATCATGAATCATGAAATGAATCATGAATCATGAATTATGAATCATGAATTGAATCATGAATCATGAATTGATTCATGAATCATGAATCATGAATTGAATCATGAATCATGAATCATGAATCGAATCATGAATCATGAATTGAATCATGAATCATGAATCATAAATTGAATCGTGAATTGAATCATGAATCATGAATTAAATCATGAATCATGAATCATGAATCGAATCATGAATCATGAATTGAATCATGAATCATGAATCATGAATTGAATCATGAATCATGAATCATAAATCATTAATCATGAATCATGAATCATGAATTGAATCATGAATCATGAATCATGAATCATGAATCGAATCATGAATCATGAATCATGAATTGAATCATGAATCATGAATCATGAATTAAATCATGAATCATGAATTGAATCATGAATCATGAATCATGAATCATGAATCATGAATCATGAATTGAATCATGAATCATGAATCATGAATCGAATCATGAATCATGAATCATGAATTGAATCATGAATCATGAATCGTGAATTGAAACATGAATCATGCATCATGAATCATGACATGAATCATGAATCATAAATCGAATCATGAATCATAAATTGAATCAGGATTCGAATCATGAATTGAATCATGTATGATCAATTGAATCATGAATCATGAATCTTGAATCATGAATCATGAAATGAATCATGAATCATGAATTATGAATCATGAATTGAATCATGAATCATGAATTGATTCATGAATCATGAATCATGAATCATGAATCATGAATCATGAATCGAATCATGAATCATGAATTGAATCATGAATCATGAATCATGAATTGAATCATGAATCATGAATTGAATCATGAATCATAAATTGAATCATGAATCATGAATTGAATCATGAATCATGAATCATGAATCGAATCATGAATCATGAATCGAATCATGAATCATGAATTGAATCATGAATCATGAATCATGAATTGAATCATGAATCATGAATCATAAATCATTAATCATGAATCATGAATCATGAATTGAATCATGAATCATGAATCATGAATCATGAATCGAATCATGAATCATGAATCATGAATTGAATCATGAATCATGAATCATGAATCATGAATCATGAATTGAATCATGAATCATGAATCATGAATCATGAATCATGAATTGAATCATAAATCATGAATTATGAATAATGAATTGAATCATGAATCATGAATTGAATCATAAATCATGAATCATGAATCAAATCATGAATCATGAATCATGAATTGAATCATGAATCATGAATTGAATCATGAATCATGAATCATGAATCGAATCATGAATCATGAATCATGAATTGAATCATGAATCATGAATCATGAATTGAATCATGAATCATGAATCATAAATTGAATCGTGAATTGAATCATGAATCATGAATTGAATCATGAATCATAAATTGAATCATGAATCATGAATTGAATCATGAATCATGAATCATGAATTGAATCATGAATCATGAATCATGAATCATGAATTGAATCATGAATCATGATTTATGAATCATGAATTGATTCATGAATCATGAATCATGAATTGAATCATAAATCATGAATCATGAATCGAATTATGAATCATGAATCATAAATTGAATCATGAATCATGAATTTAATCATGAATCATGAATAATGAATCATGAATCATGAATTGAATCATGAATCATGAATCATGAATCGAATCATGAATCATGAATCATGAATTAAATCATGAATCATGAATTATGAATCGAATCATGAATCATGAATCATGAATTGAATCATAAATCATGAATTATGAATAATGAATTGAATCATGAATCATGAATCATGAATTGAATCATAAATCGTGAATCATGAATTGAATCATGAATCATGAATCATGAATTGATTCATGAATCATGAATCATGAATTGAATCATAAATCATGAATCATGAATCGAATCATGAATCATAAATCATGAATTGAATCATGAATCATGAATTGAATCATGAATCATAAATAATGAATCATGAATCATGAATCATGAATCATAAATCATTAATCATGAATCATGAATCATGAATTGAATCATGAATCATGAATCATGAATTGATTCATGAATCATGAATCATGAATTGAATCATAAATCATGAATCATGAATCGAATCATGAATCATAAATCATGAATTGAATCATGAATCATGAATTTAATCATGAATCATAAATAATGAATCATGAATCATGAATCATGAATCGAATCATGAATCATGAATCATGAATCGAATCATGAATCATGAATCATGAATTGAATCATGAATCATGAATCATGAATCGAATCATGAATCATGAATCATGAATTGAATCATGAATCATGAATCATGAATCATGAATCATGAATTGAATCATAAATCATGAATTATGAATAATGAATTGAATCATGAATCATAAATTGAATCATAAATCATGAATCATGAATCAAATCATGAATCATGAATCATGAATTGAATCATGAATCATGAATTGAATCATGAATCATGAATCATGAATCGAATCATGAATCATGAATCATGAATTGAATCATGAATCGTGAATTGAATCATGAATCATGAATCATGAACAAAATCATAAATCATGAATTATGAATCATGAATTGAATCATGAATCATGAATCATGATTTGAATCATGAATTGAATCATGAATCATGAATCATGAATTGAATCATGAATCATAAATTGAATCATGAATCATGATTAATGAATTGAATTATGAATCAAATCATGAATCATGAATCATGAATTGAATCATGAATCATGAATCTTGAATCATAAATCATGAATTGAATCAGGAATCATGAATTATGAATCATGAATTGAATCATGAATCATAATTTGAATCATGAATCATGAATTTATTAATGAATCATGAATCATGAATTGAATCATGAATCATGAATTGAATCATGAATCATGAATCATGAATTGAATCATGAATCATGAATCATGAATCATGAATCATAAATCGAATCATGATTAATGAATTGAATAAGGATTCGAACCATGAATTGAATCATGTATCATGAATTGAATCATGAATCTTGAATCATGAATCATGAATTGAATCATGAATCATGAATTATGAATCATGAATTGAATCATGAATCATGAATTATGAATCATGAATTTAATCATGTATCAAGAATTGAATCATGAATCTTGAATCATGAATTATGAATTGAATCATGAATCATGAATTATGAATCATGAATTGAATCATGAATCATAAATTGAATCATGAATCATGAATCATGAATTGAATCATGAATCATGAATCATGAATCATGACATGCATCATGAATCATGAATCATAAATCGAATCATGAATCATGAATTGAATCAGGATTCGAATCATGAATTGAATCATGAATCATGAATTGAATCATGAATCATGAATTGAATCATGAATCATGAATTATGAATCATGAATTGAATCATGAATCATGAATTGAATCATGAATCATGAATTGAATCATGAATCATGAATCATGAATTGAATCATGAATCATGAATCATAAATTGAATCGTGAATTGAATCATGAATCATGAATTGAATCATGAATCATGAATTGAATCATGAATCATGAATCATTAATTGAATCATGAATCATGAATCATGAATTGAATCATGAATCATGAATCATGAATCGAATCATGAATCATAAATTGAATCATAAATCATGAATTAAATCATGAATCATGAATTGAATCATGAATCATGAATCATGAATTGAATCATGAATCATGAATTAAATCATGAATCATAAATCATGAATCATGACATGAATCATGAATCATAAATCGAATCATAAATCATAAATTGAATCAGGATTCGAATCATGAATTGAATCATGTATGATGAATTGAATCATGAATCATGAATCTTGAATCATGAATCATGAATGGAATCATGAATCATGAATTATGAATCATGAATTGATTCATGAATCATGAACCATGAATCATGAATTGAATCATGAATCATGAATCATGAATCGAATCATGAATCATGAATTGAATCATGAATCATGAATCATAAATTGAATCGTGAATTGAATCATGAATCATGAATTGAATCATGAATCATAAATTGAATCATGAATCATGAATTGAATCATGAATCATGAATCATGAATCATGAATTGAATTATGAATCATGAATCATGAATTGAATCATGAATCATGAATCATGAATCATGAATTGAATCATGAATCATGAATTATGAATCATGAATTGATTCATTAATCATGAATCATGAATTGAATCATAAATCATGAATCATGAATCGAATCATGAATCATGAATCATGAATTGAATCATGAATCATGAATTTAATCATGAATCATGAATAATGAATCATGAATCATGAATCATGAATTGAATCATGAATCATGAATTATGAATCGAATCATGAATCATGAATTGAATCATAAATCATGAATTATGAATAATGAATTGAATCATGAATCATGAATCATGAATTGAATCAAAAATCATGAATCATGAATCAAATCATGAATCATGAATCGAATCATGAATCATGAATCATGAATTAAATCATGAATCATGAATTATGAATCGAATCATGAATCATGAATCATGAATTGAATCATAAATCATGAATTATGAATAATGAATTGAATCATGAATCATGAATTGAATCATAAATCATGAATCATGAATCAAATCATGAATCATGAATCATGAATTGAATCATAAATCATGAATTGAATCATAAATCATGAATCATGAATCATGAATCATGAATTGAATCATGAATCATGAATCATGAATCGAATCATGAATCATGAATCATGAATTGAATCATGAATCATGAATCGTGAATTGAAACATGAATCATGCATCATGAATCATGACATGAATCATGAATCATAAATCGAATCATGAATCATAAATTGAATCAGGATTCGAATCATGAATTGAATCATGTATGATGAATTGAATCATGAATCATGAATCTTGAATCATGAATCATGAATTGAATCATGAATCATGAATTATGAAACATGAATTGAATCATGAATCATGAATTGATTCATGAATCATGAATCATGAATCATGAATTGAATCATGAATCATGAATCATGAATCGAATCATGAATCATGAATTGAATCATGAATCATGAATCATAAATTGAATCGTGAATTGAATCATGAATCATGAATTGAATCATGAATCATAAATTGAATCATGAATCATGAATTGAATCATGAATCATGAATCATGAATCGAATCATGAATCATGAATTGAATCATAAATCATGAATTATGAATAATGAATTGAATCATGAATCATGAATCATGAATTGAATCAAAAATCATGAATCATGAATCAAATCATGAATCATGAATCGAATCATGAATCATGAATCATGAATTAAATCATGAATCATGAATTATGAATCGAATCATGAATCATGAATCATGAATTGAATCATAAATCATGAATTATGAATAATGAATTGAATCATGAATCATGAATTGAATCATAAATCATGAATCATGAATCAAATCATGAATCATGAATCATGAATTGAATCATAAATCATGAATTGAATCATAAATCATGAATCATGAATCATGAATCATGAATTGAATCATGAATCATGAATCATGAATCGAATCATGAATCATGAATCATGAATTGAATCATGAATCATGAATCGTGAATTGAAACATGAATCATGCATCATGAATCATGACATGAATCATGAATCATAAATCGAATCATGAATCATAAATTGAATCAGGATTCGAATCATGAATTGAATCATGTATGATGAATTGAATCATGAATCATGAATCTTGAATCATGAATCATGAATTGAATCATGAATCATGAATTATGAAACATGAATTGAATCATGAATCATGAATTGATTCATGAATCATGAATCATGAATCATGAATTGAATCATGAATCATGAATCATGAATCGAATCATGAATCATGAATTGAATCATGAATCATGAATCATAAATTGAATCGTGAATTGAATCATGAATCATGAATTGAATCATGAATCATAAATTGAATCATGAATCATGAATTGAATCATGAATCATGAATCATGAATCGAATCATGAATCATGAATTGAATCATGAATCATGAATCATGAATTGAATCATGAATCATGAATCATAAATCATGAATCATGAATCATGAATCATGAATTGAATCATGAATTATGAATCATGAATTGATTCATGAATCATGAATCATGAATTGAATCATAAATCATGAATCATGAATCAAATCATGAATCATGAATCATGAATTGAATCATGAATCATGAATTTAATCATGAATCATAAATAATGAATCATGAATCATGAATCATGAATTGAATAAGGAATTATGAATCATGAATCGAATCATGAATCATGAATCATGAATCGAATCATGAATCATGAATCATGAATTGAATCATGAATCATGAATCATGAATCATGAATCATGAATTGAATCATAAATCATGAATTATGAATAATGAATTGAATCATGAATCATGAATTGAATCATAAATCATGAATCATGAATCAAATCATGAATCATGAATCATGAATTGAATCATGAATCATGAATTGAATCATGAATCATGAATCATGAATCATGAATCGAATCATGAATCATGAATCATGAATTGAATCATGAATCATGAATCATGAATTGAATCAAGAATCATGAATCATAAATTGAATCGTGAATTGAATCATGAATCATGAATTGAATCATGAATCATAAATTGAATCATGAATCATGAATTGAATCATGAATCATGAATCATGAATTGAATCATGAATCATGAATCATGAATCATGAATCATGAATTGAATCATGAATCATGATTTATGAATCATGAATTGATTCATGAATCATGAATCATGAATTGAATCATAAATCATGAATCATAAATCGAATTATGAATCATGAATCATGAATTGAATCATGAATCATGAATTTAATCATGAATCATGAATAATGAATCATGAATAATGAATTGAATCATGAATCATGAATCATGAATTGAATCATAAATCATGAATCATGAATCAAATCATGAATCATGAATCATGAATTAAATCATGAATCATGAATTGAATCATGAATCATGAATCATGAATCATGAATCATGAATCATGAATCATGAATTGAATCATGAATCATGAATCATGAATCGAATCATGAATCATGAATCATGAATTGAATCATGAATCATGAATCGTGAATTGAAACATGAATCATGCATCATGAATCATGACATGAATCATGCATCATGAATCATGACATGAATCATGAATCATAAATCGAATCATGAATCATAAATTGAATCAGGATTCAAATCATGAATTGAATCATGTATGATGAATTGAATCATGAATTATGAATCTTGAATCATGAATCATGAAATGAATCATGAATCATGAATTATGAATCATGAATTGAATCATGAATCATGAATTGATTCATGAATCATGAATCATGAATCATGAATCGAATCATGAATCATGAATTGAATCATGAATCATGAATCATAAATTGAATCGTGAATTGAATCATGAATCATGAATTGAATCATGAATCATAAATTGAATCATGAATCATGAATTGAATCATGAATCATGAATCATGAATCGAATCATGAATCATGAATTGAATCATAAATCATGAATCATGAATTGAATCATGAATCATGAATCATAAATCATTAATCATGAATCATGAATCATGAATTGAATCATGAATCATGAATCATGAATCATGAATCGAATCATGAATCATGAATCATGAATTGAATCATGAATCATGAATCATGAATCATGAATCATGAATTGAATCATAAATCATGAATTATGAATAATGAATTGAATCATGAATCATGAATTGAATCATAAATCATGAATCATGAATCAAATCATGAATCATGAATCATGAATTGAATCATGAATCATGAATTGAATCATGAATCATGAATCATGAATCGAATCATGAATCATGAATTGAATCATGAATCATGAATCATGAATTGAATCATGAATCATGAATCATAAATTGAATCGTGAATTGAATCATGAATCATGAATTGAATCATGAATCATAAATTGAATCATGAATCATGAATTGAATCATGAATCATGAATTGAATCATAAATCATGAATCATGAATCGAATTATGAATCATGAATCATGAATTGAATCATGAATCATGAATTTAATCATGAATCATGAATAATGAATCATGAATCATGAATCATGAATTGAATCATGAATCATGAATCATGAATCGAATCATGAATCATGAATCATGAATTAAATCATGAATCATGAATTATGAATCGAATCATGAATCATGAATCATGAATTGAATCATAAATCATGAATTATGAATAATGAATTGAATCATGAATCATGAATCATGAATTGAATCATAAATCGTGAATCATGAATCAAATCATGAATCATGAATCATGAATTAAATCATGAATCATGAATTGAATCATGAATCATGAATCATGAATCATGAATCATGAATCATGAATTGAATCATGAATCATGAATCATGAATCGAATCATGAATCATGAATCATGAATTGAATCATGAATCATGAATCGTGAATTGAAACATGAATCATGCATCATGAATCATGACATGAATCATGAATCATAAATCGTATCATGAATCATAAATTGAATCAGGATTCGAATCATGAATTGAATTATGTATGATGAATTGATTCATGAATCATGAATCATGAATTGAATCATGAATCATGAATCATGAATCGAATCATGAATCATGAATTGAATCATGAATCATGAATCATAAATTGAATCATGAATTGAATCATGAATCATGAATTGAATCATGAATCATAAATTGAATCATGAATCATGAATTGAATCATGAATCATGAATCATGAATCGAATCATGAATCATGAATTGAATCATGAATCATGAATCATGAATTGAATCATGAATCATGAATCATAAATCATGAATCATGAATCATGAATCATGAATTGAATCATGAATCATGAATCATGAATTGATTCATGAATCATGAATCATGAATTGAATCATAAATCATGAATCATGAATCGAATCATGAATCATAAATCATGAATTGAATCATGAATCATGAATTTAATCATGAATCATAAATAATGAATCATGAATCATGAATCATGAATTGAATCATGAATCATGAATCATGAATCGAATCATGAATCATGAATCATGAATTGAATCATGAATCATGAATCATGAATCGAATCATGAATCATGAATTGAATCATGAATCATGAATCATGAATCATGACATGCATCATGAATTGAATCATAAATCGAATCATGAATCATGAATTGAATCAGGATTCGAATCATGAATTGAATCATGAATCATGAATTGAATCATGAATCATGAATTGAATCATGAATCATGAATTATGAATCATGAATTGAATCATGAATCATGAATTTAATCATGTATCAAGAAATGAATCATGAATCTTGAATCATGAATTATGAATTGAATCATGAATCATGAATTATGAATCATGAATTGAATCATGAATCATGAATCATGAATCATGACATGCATCATGAATCATGAATCATAAATCGAATCATGAATCATGAATTGAATCAGGATTCGAATCATGAATTGAATCATGAATCATGAATTGAATCATGAATCATGAATTGAATCATGAATCATGAATTATGAATCATGAATTGAATCATGAATCATGAATTGAATCATGAATCATGAATCATGAATTGAATCATGAATCATGAATCATAAATTGAATCGTGAATTGAATCATGAATCATGAATTGAATCATGAATCATGAATTGAATCATGAATCATGAATCATTAATTGAATCATGAATCATGAATCATGAATTGAATCATGAATCATGAATCATGAATCGAATCATGAATCATAAATTGAATCATAAATCATGAATTAAATCATGAATCATGAATTGAATCATGAATCATGAATCATGAATTGAATCATGAATCATGAATTAAATCATGAATCATAAATCATGAATCATGACATGAATCATGAATCATAAATCGAATCATAAATCATAAATTGAATCAGGATTCGAATCATGAATTGAATCATGTATGATGAATTGAATCATGAATCATGAATCTTGAATCATGAATCATGAATGGAATCATGAATCATGAATTATGAATCATGAATTGATTCATGAATCATGAACCATGAATCATGAATTGAATCATGAATCATGAATCATGAATCGAATCATGAATCATGAATTGAATCATGAATCATGAATCATAAATTGAATCGTGAATTGAATCATGAATCATGAATTGAATCATGAATCATAAATTGAATCATGAATCATGAATTGAATCATGAATCATGAATCATGAATCATGAATTGAATTATGAATCATGAATCATGAATTGAATCATGAATCATGAATCATGAATCATGAATTGAATCATGAATCATGAATTATGAATCATGAATTGATTCATTAATCATGAATCATGAATTGAATCATAAATCATGAATCATGAATTGAATCATGAATCATGAATCATGAATTGAATCATGAATCATGAATTTAATCATGAATCATGAATAATGAATCATGAATCATGAATCATGAATTGAATCATGAATCATGAATTATGAATCGAATCATGAATCATGAATTGAATCATAAATCATGAATTATGAATAATGAATTGAATCATGAATCATGAATCATGAATTGAATCAAAAATCATGAATCATGAATCAAATCATGAATCATGAATCGAATCATGAATCATGAATCATGAACCATGAATTATGAATCGAATCATGAATCATGAATCATGAATTGAATCATAAATTATGAATTATGAATAATGAATTGAATCATGAATCATGAATTGAATCATAAATCATGAATCATGAATCAAATCATGAATCATGAATCATGAATTGAATCATAAATCATGAATTGAATCATAAATCATGAATCATGAATCATGAATCATGAATTGAATCATGAATCATGAATCATGAATCGAATCATGAATCATGAATCATGAATTGAATCATGAATCATGAATCGTGAATTGAAACATGAATCATGCATCATGAATCATGACATGAATCATGAATCATAAATCGAATCATGAATCATAAATTGAATCAGGATTCGAATCATGAATTGAATCATGTATGATGAATTGAATCATGAATCATGAATCTTGAATCATGAATCATGAATTGAATCATGAATCATGAATTATGAAACATGAATTGAATCATGAATCATGAATTGATTCATGAATCATGAATCATGAATCATGAATTGAATCATGAATCATGAATCATGAATCGAATCATGAATCATGAATTGAATCATGAATCATGAATCATAAATTGAATCGTGAAGTGAATCATGAATCATGAATTGAATCATGAATCATAAATTGAATCATGAATCATGAATTGAATCATGAATCATGAATCATGAATCGAATCATGAATCATGAATTGAATCATGAATCATGAATCATGAATTGAATCATGAATCATGAATCATAAATCATGAATCATGAATCATGAATCATGAATTGAATCATGAATTATGAATCATGATTTGATTCATGAATCATGAATCATGAATTGAATCATAAATCATGAATCATGAATCAAATCATGAATCATGAATCATGAATTGAATCATGAATCATGAATTTAATCATGAATCATAAATAATGAATCATGAATCATGAATCATGAATTGAATAAGGAATCATGAATCATGAATCGAATCATGAATCATGAATCATGAATCGAATCATGAATCATGAATCATGAATTGAATCATGAATCATGAATCATGAATCATGAATCATGAATCATGAATTGAATCATAAATCATGAATTATGAATAATGAATTGAATCATGAATCATGAATTGAATCATAAATCATGAATCATGAATCAAATCATGAATCATGAATCATGAATTGAATCATGAATCATGAATTGAATCATGAATCATGAATCATGAATCGAATCATGAATCATGAATCATGAATTGAATCATGAATCATGAATCATGAATTGAATCATGAATCATAAATCATAAATTGAATCGTGAATTGAATCATGAATCATGAATTGAATCATGAATCATAAATTGAATCATGAATCATGAATTGAATCATGAATCATGAATCATGAATTGAATCATGAATCATGAATCATGAATCATGAATCATGAATTGAATCATGAATCATGATTTATGAATCATGAATTGATTCATGAATCATGAATCATGAATTGAATCATAAATCATGAATCATAAATCGAATTATGAATCATGAATCATGAATTGAATCATGAATCATGAATTTAATCATGAATCATGAATAATGAATCATGAATAATGAATTGAATCATGAATCATGAATCATGAATTGAATCATAAATCATGAATCATGAATTAAATCATGAATCATGAATTGAATCATGAATCATGAATCATGAATCATGAATCATGAATCATGAATCATGAATTGAATCATGAATCATGAATCATGAATCGAATCATGAATCATGAATCATGAATTGAATCATGAATCATGAATCGTGAATTGAAACATGAATCATGCATCATGAATCATGACATAAATCATGCATCATGAATCATGACATGAATCATGAATCATAAATCGAATCATGAATCATAAATTGAATCAGGATTCGAATCATGAATTGAATCATGTATGATGAATTGAATCATGAATTATGAATCTTGAATCATGAATCATGAAATGAATCATGAATCATGAATTATGAATCATGAATTGAATCATGAATCATGAATTGATTCATGAATCATGAATCATGAATCATGAATCGAATCATGAATCATGAATTGAATCATGAATCATGAATCATAAATTGAATCGTGAATTGAATCATGAATCATGAATTGAATCATGAATCATAAATTGAATCATGAATCATGAATTGAATCATGAATCATGAATCATGAATCGAATCATGAATCATGAATTGAATCATAAATCATGAATCATGAATTGAATCATGAATCATGAATCATAAATCATTAATCATGAATCATGAATCATGAATTGAATCATGAATCATGAATCATGAATCATGAATCGAATCATGAATCATGAATCATGAATTGAATCATGAATCATGAATCATGAATTGAATCATGAATCATGAATCATAAATTGAATCGTGAATTGAATCATGAATCATGAATTGAATCATGAATCATAAATTGAATCATGAATCATGAATTGAATCATGAATCATGAATTGAATCATAAATCATGAATCATGAATCGAATTATGAATCATGAATCATGAATTGAATCATGAATCATGAATTTAATCATGAATCATGAATAATGAATCATGAATCATGAATCATGAATTGAATCATGAATCATGAATCATGAATCGAATCATGAATCATGAATCATGAATTAAATCATGAATCATGAATTATGAATCGAATCATGAATCATGAATCATGAATTGAATCATAAATCATGAATTATGAATAATGAATTGAATCATGAATCATGAATCATGAATTGAATCATAAATCATGAATCATGAATCAAATCATGAATCATGAATCATGAATTAAATCATGAATCATGAATTGAATCATGAATCATGAATCATGAATCATGAATCATGAATCATGAATCATGAATTGAATCATGAATCATGAATCATGAATCGAATCATGAATCATGAATCATGAATTGAATCATGAATCATGAATCGTGAATTGAAACATGAATCATGCATCATGAATCATGACATAAATCATGAATCATAAATCGTATCATGAATCATAAATTGAATCAGGATTCGAATCATGAATTGAATTATGTATGATGAATTGAATCATGAATCATGAATCTTGAATCATGAATCATGAAATGAATCATGAATCATGAATTATGAATCATGAATTGAATCATGAATCATAAATTGATTCATGAATCATGAATCATGAATTGAATCATGAATCATGAATCATGAATCGAATCATGAATCATGAATTGAATCATGAATCATGAATCATAAATTGAATCGTGAATTGAATCATGAATCATGAATTGAATCATGAATCATAAATTGAATCATGAATCATGAATTGAATCATGAATCATGAATCATGAATCGAATCATGAATCATGAATTGAATCATGAATCATGAATCATGAATTGAATCATGAATCATGAATCATAAATCATTAATCATGAATCATGAATCATGAATTGAATCATGAATCATGAATCATGAATTGATTCATGAATCATGAATCATGAATTGAATCATAAATCATGAATCATGAATCGAATCATGAATCATAAATCATGAATTGAATCATGAATCATGAATTTAATCATGAATCATAAATAATGAATCATGAATCATGAATCATGAATTGAATCATGAATCATGAATCATGAATCGAATCATGAATCATGAATCATGAATTGAATCATGAATCATGAATCATGAATCGAATCATGAATCATGAATCATGAATTGAATCATGAATCATGAATCATGAATCATGAATCATGAATTGAATCATAAATCATGAATTATGAATAATGAATTGAATCATGAATCATAAATTGAATCATAAATCATGAATCATGAATCAAATCATGAATCATGAATCATGAATTGAATCATGAATCATGAATTGAATCATGAATCATGAATCATGAATCGAATCATGAATCATGAATCATGAATTGAATCATGAATCATGAATCGTGAATTGAATCATGAATCATGAATCATGAACAAAATCATAAATCATGAATTATGAATCATGAATTGAATCATGAATCATGAATCATGATTTGAATCATGAATTGAATCATGAATCATGAATCATGAATTGAATCATGAATCATAAATTGAATCATGAATCATGATTAATGAATTGAATTATGAATCAAATCATGAATTATGAATCATAAATTGAATTATGAATTATGAATCATGAATCATGAATTGAATTATGAATATTGAATCATGAATCGAATCATGAATCATGTATCAAGAATCATGAATCGAATCTTGAATCATGAATTGAATCATGAATCATGAATTATGAATCATGAATTGAATCATGTATCATGAATTGAATCATGAATCTTGAATCATGAATTGAATCATGAATCATGAATTATGAATTATGAATAGAATCATGAATCATGAATTGAATCATGAATCATGAATCATGAATTGAATCATGAATCATGAATCATGAATCATGAATCATAAATCGAATCATGAATCATGAATTGAATCAGGATTCGAATCATGAATTGAATCATGAATCATGAATTGAATCATAAATCATAAATTATGAATCATGAATTGAATCATGAATGATGAATCATGAATTGAATCATGAATCATGAATCATGAATTGAATCATGAATCGAATCATGAATCATGAATTGAATCATGAATCATATATTGAATCATGAATTGAATCATGAATCACGAATCATGAATTGAATCATGAATCATGAATTGAATCATGAATCATGAATTGAATCATGAATCATAAATTGAATCATGAATCATGAATCATGAATTGAATCATGAATCGAATCATGAATCATGAATCATGAATTGAATCATGAATCATGAATCGAATCATGAATCTTGAATCATGAATTGAATCATGAATCATGAATCATGAATCATGAATTGAATCATGAATCATGAATCATGAATTGAATCATGAATTGAATCATGAATCACAAATCATGAATTGAATCATGAATCATGAATTGAATCATGAATCATAAATTGAATCATGAATCATGAATCGAATCATGAATGTTGAATCATGAATTGAATCATGAATCATGAATCAAGAATCATGAATCGAATCATGAATCATGAATTGAATCATGAATAATGAATTGAATCATGAATCATGAATTATGAATTGAATTATGAATCAGTAATCATGAATCGAATCATAATTCATGAATCATGAATCATGAATCATGAATCATGAATTGAATCATGAAACATGAATCATAAATTGAATCATGAATCATGAATCATGAATTGAATCATGAATCATAAATCATGAATCATGACATGAATCATGAATCATGAATCGAATCATGAATCTTGAATCATGAATTGAATCATGAATCATGAATCATGAATTGAATTATGAATCATGAATCATGAATCGAATCATGAATCATGAATTGAATCATGAAACATGAATCATGAATTGAATCATGAATCATGAATCATGAATTGAATCATGAATCATAAATCATGAATCATGACATGAATCATGAATCATGAATCGAATCATGAATCTTGAATCATGAATTGAATCATGAATCATGAATCATGAATTGAATTATGAATCATGAATCATGAATCGAATCATGAATCATGAATCAAGAATCATGAATCGAATCTTGAATCATGAATCAAGAATCATGAATCATGAATCATGAATTATGAATTGAATCATGAATCATGAATCATGAATCATGAATCATGAATTGAATCATGAATCATGAATCATGAATCATGAATTGAATCATGAATCATGAATCATGAATCGAATCATGAATCATGAATCAAGAATCATGAATCGAATCATGAATCATGAATTGAATCATGAATAATGAATTGAATCATGAATCATGAATTATGAATTGAATTATGAATCATTAATCATGAATCGAATCATGAATCATGAATCATGAATCATGAATCATGAATTGAATCAAGAAACATGAATCATGAATTGAATCATGAATCATGAATCATGAATTGAATCATGAATCATAAATCATGAATCATGACATGAATCATGAATCATGAATCATAAATCGAATCATGAATCATGAATTGAATCAGGATTCAAATCATGAATTGAATCATGAATCATAAATTGAATCATGAATCATGAATCTTGAATCATGAATCATGAATTGAATCAGGAATCATGAATTATGAATCATGAATTGAATCATGAATCATAATTTGAATCATGAATCATGAATTGATTAATGAATCATGAATCGAATCATGAATCATGAATTGAATCATGAATCATGAATCGAATCATGAATCATGAATCGAATCATGAATCATGAATTGAATCATGAATCATGAATTGAATCATGAATCATGAATCATGAATTGAATCATGAATTGAATCATGTATCACGAATCATGAATTGAATCATGAATCATGAATTGAATCATGAATTATAAATTGAATTATGAATCATGAATCATGAATTGAATCATGAATCGAATCATGAATCATGAATCATGAATTGAATCATGAATCATGAATCGAATCATGAATCTTGAATCATGAATTGAATCATGAATCGAATCATGAATCATGAATCATGAATTGAATCATGAATCATGAATCGAATCATGAATCTTGAATCATGAATTGAATCATGAATCATGAATTGAATTATGAATCATGAATCATGAATCGAATCATGAATCATGAATCAAGAATCATGAATCGAATCTTGAATCATGAATTGAATCATGAATCATGAATCATGAATTATGAATTGAATCATGAATCATGAATCATGAATTGAATTATGAATCATGAATCATGTATCATGTATCATGAATTGAATCATGAATCATGAATCGAATCATGATTCATGAATCAAGAATCATGAATCGAATCATGAATCATGAATTGAATCATGAATAATGAATTGAATCATGAATCATGAATCATGAATTGAATTATGAATCATGAATTGAATTATGAATCATGAATCATGAATCGAATCATGAATCATGAATCATGAATCATGAATCGAATCATGAAACATGAATCATGAATTGAATCATGAATCATGAATTGAATCATGAATCATAAATCATGAATCATGACATGAATCATGAATCATGAATCATAAATCGAATCATGAATCATGAATTGAATCAGGATTCGAATCATGAATTGAATCATGAATCATGAATTGAATCATGAATCATGAATCTTGAATCATAAATCATGAATTGAATCAGGAATCATGAATTATGAATCATGAATTGAATCATGAATCATAATTTGTATCATGAATCATGAATTGAATCATGAATCATGAATCATGAATTGAATCATGAATCATGAATCGAATCAGGATTCGAACCATGAATTGAATCATGTATCATGAATTGAATCATGAATCTTGAATCATGAATCATGAATTGAATCATGAATAATGAATTGAATCATGAATCATGAATTATGAATCATGAATCATGAATTGAATCAAGAAACATGAATCATGAATCGAATCATGAATCATGTATCAAGAATCATGAATCGAATCTTGAATCATGAATTGAATCATGAATCATGAATTATGAATCATGAATTGAATCATGTATCATGAATTGAATCATGAATCTTGAATCATGAATTGAATCATGAATCATGAATTATGAATTATGAATAGAATCATGAATCATGAATTGAATCATGAATCATGAATCATGAATTGAATCATGAATCATGAATCATGAATCATGAATCATGAATCATAAATCGAATCATGAATCATGAATTGAATCAGGATTCGAATCATGAATTGAATCATGAATCATGAATTGAATCATAAATCATAAATTATGAATCATGAATTGAATCATGAATGATGAATCATGAATTGAATCATGAATCATGAATCATGAATTGAATCATGAATCGAATCATGAATCATGAATTGAATCATGAATCATGAATCATGAATTGAATCATGAATTGAATCATGAATCACGAATCATGAATTGAATCATGAATCATGAATTGAATCATGAATCATGAATTGAATCATGAAACATAAATTGAATCATGAATCATGAATCATGAATTGAATCATGAATCGAATCATGAATCATGAATCATGAATTGAATCATGAATCATGAATCGAATCATGAATCTTGAATCATGAATTGAATCATGAATCATGAATCATGAATTGAATCATGAATCATAAATCATGAATCATGACATGAATCATGAATCATGAATCATAAATCGAATCATGAATCATGAATTGAATCAGGATTCAAATCATGAATTGAATCATGAATCATAAATTGAATCATGAATCATGAATCTTGAATCATGAATCATGAATTGAATCAGGAATCATGAATTATGAATCATGAATTGAATCATGAATCATAATTTGAATCATGAATCATGAATTGATTAATGAATCATGAATCGAATCATGAATCATGAATTGAATCATGAATCATGAATCGAATCATGAATCATGAATCGAATCATGAATCATGAATTGAATCATGAATCATGAATTGAATCATGAATCATGAATCATGAATTGAATCATGAATTGAATCATGTATCACGAATCATGAATTGAATCATGAATCATGAATTGAATCATGAATCATAAATTGAATTATGAATCATGAATCATGAATTGAATCATGAATCGAATCATGAATCATGAATTGAATCATGAATCATGAATCGAATCATGAATCTTGAATCATGAATTGAATCTTGAATCGAATCATGAATCATGAATCATGAATTGAATCATGAATCATGAATCGAATCATGAATCTTGAATCATGAATTGAATCATGAATCATGAATCATGAATCATGAATTGAATTATGAATCATGAATCATGAATCGAATCATGAATCATGAATCAAGAATCATGAATCGAATCTTGAATCATGAATTGAATCATGAATCATGAATCATGAATTATGAATTGAATCATGAATCATGAATCATGTATCATGTATCATGAATTGAATCATGAATCATGAATCGAATCATGAATCATGAATCAAGAATCATGAATTGAATCATGAATCATGAATTGAATCATGAATAATGAATTGAATCATGAATCATGAATCATGAATTGAATTATGAATCATGAATCATGAATTGAATTATGAATCATGAATCATGAATCGAATCATGAATCATGAATCATGAATCATGAATCGAATCATGAAACATGAATCATGAATTGAATCATGAATCATGAATCATGAATTGAATCATGAATCATAAATCATGAATCATGACATGAATCATGAATCATGAATCATAAATCGAATCATGAATCATGAATTGAATCAGGATTCGAATCATGAATTGAATCATGAATCATGAATTGAATCATTAATCATGAATCTTGAATCATAAATCATGAATTGAATCAGGAATCATGAATTATGAATCATGAATTGAATCATGAATCATAATTTGTATCATGAATCATGAATTGAATCATGAATCATGAATCATGAATTGAATCATGAATCATGAATCGAATCAGGATTCGAACCATGAATTGAATCATGTATCATGAATTGAATCATGAATCTTGAATCATGAATCATGAATTGAATCATGAATCATGAATTATGAATCATGAATTGAATCATGTATCATGAATTGAATCATGAATCATGAATCATGACATGAATCATGAATCATGAATCATAAATCGAATCATGAATCATGAATTGAATCAGGATTCGAATCATGAATCGAAATATGAATCATGAATCATGAATTGAATCATAAATCATGAATCATGAATCATGAATTGAATCATGAATAAAATCATGAATCATGAATCATGAATTGAATCATGAATCATGAATCATGAATCGTGAATCATGAATTGAATCATAAATCATGAATTATGAATAATGAATTGAATCATGAATCATGAATCGTGAATTGAATCATGAATCATGAATCATGAATCATGAATTGAATCATGAATCATGAATCATGAACCAAATCATAAATCATGAATTATGAATCATGAATTGATTCATGAATCATGAATTATGAATCATGAATTGAATCATGAATCATGATTTGAATCATGAATTGAATCATGAAACATGAATTAAATCATGAATCATAAATTGAATCATGAATCATGATTAATGAATTGAATCATGAATCAAATCATGAATCATGAATCATGAATTGAATCATGAATCATGAATCGAATCATGAATCTTGAATCATGAATTGAATCATGAATCATGAATCATGAATCATGAATTGAATTATGAATCATGAATCATGAATCATGAATTGAATTATGAATATTGAATCATGAATCGAATCATGAATCATGTATCAAGAATCATGAATCGAATCTTGAATCATAAATTTAATCATGAATCATGAATCATGGATTATGAATTAAAATATGAATCATGAATCATGAATCATGAATTGAATCATGAATCATGAATCATGGATTATGAATTGAATCATGAATCATGAATCATGAATCATGAATTGAATCATGAATCATGAATGGAATCATGAATCATGAATCAAGAATCATGAATCGAATCATGAATCATGAATTGAATCATGAATAATGAATTGAATCTTGAATCATGAATCATGAATTAAATTATGAATCATGAATCATTAATCGAATCATGAATCATGAATCATGAATTAAATCATGAAACATGAATCATGAATTGAATCATGAATCATGAATCATGAATTGAATCATGAATCTTGAATCATGAATCATGACATGAATCATGAATCATGAATCATAAATCGAATCATGAATCATGAAATGAATCAGGATTCGAATCATGAATTGAATCATGAATCATGAATTATGAATCATGAATTGAATCATGTATCATGAATTGAATCATGAATCATGAATTGATTAATGAATCATGAATCATGAATCGAATCGTGAATCATAAATTGAATCATGAATCATGAATTGAATCATGAATCATGAATCATGAATTGAATTATGAATCATGAATCATGAATCGAATCATGAATCATGAATCATGAATCATGAATTAAATCATGAAACATGAATCATGAATCATGAATCTTGAATCATGAATCATGAATTGAATCATGAATCTTAAATCATGAATCATGACATGAATCATGAATCATGAATCATAAATCGAATCATGAATCATGAAATTAATCAGGATTCGAATCATGAATTGAATCATGAATCATGAATCTTGAATCATGAATCATGAATTGAATCATGAATCATGAATAATGAATCATGAATTGAATCATGTATCATGAATTGAATCATGAATCATGAATCTTGAATCATGAATCATGAATTGAATCATGAATCATGAATAATGAATCATGAATTGAATCATGTATCATGAATTGAATCATGAATTATGAATTGATTAATGAATCATGAATCATGAATCGAATCATGAATCATAAATTGAATCATGAATCATGAATTGAATCATGAATCATGAATCATGAATTGAATCATGAATCAAGAATCATGAATCGAATCATGAATCATGAATTGAATCATGAATAATGAATTGAATCATGAATCATGAATCATGAATTGAATTATGAATCATGAATCATGAATCGAATCATGAATCATGAATCATGAATCATGAATTAAATCATGAAACATGAATCATGAATCATGAATCTTGAATCATGAATCATGAATTGAATCATGAATCTTGAATCATGAATCATGACATGAATCATGAATCATGAATCATAAATCGAATCATGAATCATGAATTGAATCAGGATTCGAATCATAAATTGAATCATGTATCATGAATTGAATCATGAATCTTGAATCATGAATCATGAATTGAATCATGAATCATGAATTATGAATCATGAATTGAATCATGTATCATGAATTATGAATCATGAATTGAATCATGAATCATGAATTTAATCATGAATCATGAATCATGAATTGAATCATGAATCATGAATCATGAATCATGACATGAATCATGAATCATAAATCGAATCATAAATCATGAATTAAATCAGGATTCGAGTCATGAATTGAATCATGTATCATGAATTGAATCATGAATCATGAATCTTGAATCATGAATCATGAATTGAATCATGAATCATGAATTGAATCATGAATCATGAATTATGAATTATGAATTGAATCATGAATCATGAATTGATTCATGAATCATGAATCATGAATCGAATCATGAATCATGAATCGAATCATGAATCATGAATTGAATCATGAATCATGAATTGAATCATGAATCATGAATCATAAATTGAATCATGAATTGAATCATGAATTGAATCATGAATCATAAATTGAATCATGAATCATGAATCATGAATTGAATCATGAATCATGAATTGATCCATGAATCATGAATCATGAATCGAATCATGAATTATGAATTTAATCATGAATTGAATCATGAATTGAATCATGAATCATGAATTATGAATCATGAATTGAATCATGAATCATGAATTGATTCATGAATCATGAATCATGAATCATGAATTGAATCATGAATCATGAATCGAATCATGAATCATGAATTGAATCATGAATCATGAATCATAAATTGAATCATGAATTGAATCATGAATCATGAATTGAATCATGAATCATAAATTGAATCATGAATCATGAATTGAATCATGAATCATGAATTGAATCATGAATCATGAATCATGAATCGAATCATGAATCATGAATTGAATCATGAATCATGAATCATGAATTGAATCATGAATCATGAATTATGAATCATGAATTGAATCATGAATCATGAATTGAATCATAAATCATGAATCATGAATCGAATCATGAATCATGAATCATGAATTGAATCATGAATTGAATCATGAATCATAAATTGAATCATGAATTATGAATAATGAATCAGGAATCATGAATCATGAATTGAATCATAAATCACGAATCATGAATCGAATCATGAATCATAAATCATGAATCATGAATTGAATCATGAATCATGAATCATGAATTGAATCATAAATCATGAATCATGAATCATGAATCATGAATCATGAATCATGAATTGAATCATGAATCATGAATTATGAATAATGAATTGAATCATGAATCATGAATCATGAATTGAATCATAAATCATGAATCATGAATCAAATCATGAATCATGAATTGAATCATGAATCATGAATTGAATCATGAATCATGAATCATGAATCGAATCATGAATCATGAATCATGAATTGAATCATGAATCATGAATCATGAATTGAATCATGAATCATGAATCATCAACCAAATCATAAATCATGAATTATGAATCATGAATTGATTCATGAATCATGGATTATGAATCATGAATTGAATCATGAATCATGAATCATGAATTGAATCATGAATCATGAATCATGAATTGAATCATGAATCATAAATTAAATCATGAATCATGAATTGAATCATGAATCAAATCATGAATCATGAATTGAATCATGAATCATGAATCGAATCATGAATCTTGAATCATGAATTGAATCATGAATCATGAATCATGAATCATGAATTGAATTATGAATCATGAATAATGAATCGAATCATGAATCATGTATCAAGAATCATGAATCGAATCTTGAATCATGAATTGAATCATGAATCATGAATCATGAATTAAATCATGAAACATGAATCATGAATCATGAATCTTGAATCATGAATCATGAATTGAATCATGAATCTTGAATCATGAATCATGACATGAATCATGAATCATGAATCATAAATCGAATCATGAATCATGAAATTAATCAGGATTCGAATCATGAATTGAATCATGAATCATGAATTGAATCATGAATTATGAATCATGAATTGAATCATGTATCATGAATTGAATCATGAATCATGAATTGAATCATGAATTATGAATTATGAATCATGAATTGAATCATGAATTATGAATCATGAATTGAATCATGAATCATGAATCATGAATTGAATCATGAATCGAATCATGAATCATGAATTGAATTATGAATCATGAATCATGAATTGAATCATGAATTGAATCATGAATCACGAATCATGAATTGAATCATGAATCATGAATTGAATCATGAATCATAAATTGAATCATGAATCATGAATCATGAATTGAATCATGAATCGAATCATGAATCATGAATCATGAATTGAATCATGAATCATGAATTGAATCATGAATCATGAATTGAATCATGAATCATGAATTGATTCATGAATCATGAATTGAATCATGAATCATGAATTGAATCATGAATCATGAATTATGAATCATGAATTGAATCATGAATCATGAATCATGAATTGAATCATGAATCATGAATCATGAATTGAATCATGAATCGAATCATGAATCATGAATTGAATCATGAATCATGAATCATGAATTGAATCATGAATCATGAATCATGAATTGAATCATGAATTGAATCATGAATCACGAATCATGAATTGAATCATGAATCATGAATTGAATCATGAATCATAAATTGAATCATAATTCATGAATCATGAATTGAATCATGAATCGAATCATGATTCATGAATCATGAATTGAATCATGAATCATGAATCGAATCATGAATCTTGAATCATGAATTGAATCATGAATCATGAATCATGAATCATGAATTGAATTATGAATCATGAATCATGAATCAAGAATCATGAATCAAATCTTGAATCATGAATTGAATCATGAATCATGAATCATGAATTGAATCATGAATCATGAATCATGAATCATGAATCATGAATTGAATCATGAATCATGAATCATGAATCGAATCATGAATCATGAATCAAGAATCATGAATCGAATCATGAATCATGATTTGAATCATGAATAATGAATTGAATCAGGAATCGAATCATGAATTGAATCATGAATCATGAATTGAATCATGAATCATGAATCATGAATCATGAATTGAATCATGAATCATGGATCATGAATTGAATCATGAATCATGAATCATGAATTGAATCATGAATCGAATCATGAATCATGAATTGAATCATGAATCATGAATCATGAATTGAATCATGAATTGAATCCTTAATCACGAATCATGAATTGAATCATGAATCATGAATTGAATCATGAATCATAAATTGAATCATGAATCATGAATCATGAATTGAATCATGAATCGAATCATGAATCATGAATCATGAATTGAATCATGAATCATGAATCGAATCATGAATCTTGAATCATGAATTAAATCATGAATCATGAATCATGAATCATGAATTGAATCATGAATCATGAATCATGAATTGAATCATGAATTGAATCATGAATCACGAATCATGAATTGAATCATGAATCATGAATTGAATCATGAATCATAAATTGAATCATGAATCATGAATCATGAATTGAATCATGAATAATGAATTGAATCATGAATCATGAATCGAATCATCAATCTTGAATCATGAATTGAATCATGAATCATGAATCTTGAATAATGAATTGAATTATGAATCATGAATCATGAATCGAATCATGAATCATGAATCAAGAATCATGAATCGAATCTTGAATCATGAATTGAATCATGAATCATGAATCATGAATTATGAATTGAATCATGAATCATGAATCATGAATTGAATCATGAATCATGAATCATGAATCATGAATCATGAATTGAATCATGAATCATGAATGGAATCATGAATCATGAATCAAGAATCATGAATCGAATCATGAATCATGAATTGAATCATGAATAATGAATTGAATTATGAATCATGAATCATGAATTGAATTATGAATCATGAATCATGAATCGAATCATGAATCATGAATCATGAATTAAATCATGAAACATGAATCATGAATCATGAATCTTGAATCATGAATCATGAATTGAATGATGAATCTTAAATCATGAATCATGACATGAATCATGAATCATGAATCATAAATCGAATCATGAATCATGAAATTAATCAGGATTCGAATCAGGAATTGAATCATGAATCATGAATCTTGAATCATGAATCATGAATTGAATCATGAATCATGAATAATGAATCATGAATTGAATCATGTATCATGAATTGAATCATGAATCATGAATTGATTAATGAATCATGAATCATGAATCGAATCATGAATCATAAATTGAATCATGAATTGAATCATGAATCATGAATTGAATCATGAATCAAGAATCATGAATCGAATCATGAATCATGAATTGAATCATGAATAATGAATTGAATCATGAATCATGAATCATGAATCATGAATCATGAATTGAATTATGAATCATGAATCATGAATCGAATCATGAATCATGAATCATGAATCATGAATTAAATCATGAAACATGAATCATGAATCATGAATCTTGAATCATGAATCATGAATTGAATCATGAATCTTGAATCATGAATCATGACATGAATCATGAATCATGAATCATAAATTGAATCATGTATCATGAATTGAATCATGAATCTTGAATCATGAATCATGAATTGAATCATGAATCATGAATTATGAATCATGAATTGAATCATGTATCATGAATTATGAATCATGAATTGAATCATGAATCATGAATTAAATCATGAATCATGAATCATGAATTGAATCATGAATCATGAATCATGAATCATGACATGAATCATGAATCATAAATCGAATCATAAATCATGAATTAAATCAGGATTCGAGTCATGAATTGAATCATGTATCATGAATTGAATCATGAATCATGAATCTTGAATCATGAATCATGAATTGAATCATGAATCATGAATTGAATCATGAATCATGAATTATGAATTATGAATTGAATCATGAATCATGAATTGATTCATGAATCATGAATCGAATCATGAATCATGAATCGAATCATGAATCATGAATTGAATCATGAATCATGAATTGAATCATGAATCATGAATCATAAATTGAATCATGAATTGAATCATGAATTGAATCATGAATCATAAATTGAATCATGAATCATGAATCATGAATTGAATCATGAATCATGAATTGATCCATGAATCATGAATCATGAATCGAATCATGAATTATGAATTGAATCATGAATTGAATCATGAATCATAAATTGAATCATGAATCATGAATTATGAATCATGAATTGAATCATGAATCATGAATTGATTCATGAATCTTGAATCATGAATCATGAATTGAATGATGAATCTTAAATCATGAATCATGACATGAATCATGAATCATAAATCGAATCATGAATCATGAAATTAATCAGGATTCGAATCAGGAATTGAATCATGAATCATGAATCTTGAATCATGAATCATGAATTGAATCATGAATCATGAATAATGAATCATGAATTGAATCATGTATCATGAATTGAATCATGAATCATGAATTGATTAATGAATCATGAATCATGAATCGAATCATGAATCATAAATTGAATCATGAATTGAATCATGAATCATGAATCATGAATTGAATCATGAATCAAGAATCATGAATCGAATCATGAATCAAGAATCATGAATCGAATCATGAATCATGAATTGAATCATGAATAATGAATTGAATCATGAATCATGAATCATGAATCATGAATCATGAATTGAATTATGAATCATGAATCATGAATCGAATCATGAATCATGAATCATAAATCATGAATTAAATCATGAAACATGAATCATGAATCATGAATCTTGAATCATGAATCATGAATTGAATCATGAATCTTGAATCATGAATCATGACATGAATCATGAATCATGAATCATAAATCGAATCATGAATCATGAATTGAATCAGGATTCGAATCATAAATTGAATCATGTATCATGAATTGAATCATGAATCTTGAATCATGAATCATGAATTGAATCATGAATCATGAATTATGAATCATGAATTGAATCATGTATCATGAATTATGAATCATGAATTGAATCATGAATCATGAATTAAATCATGAATCATGAATCATGAATTGAATCATGAATCATGAATCATGAATCATGACATGAATCATGAATCATAAATCGAATCATAAATCATGAATTAAATCAGGATTCGAGTCATGAATTGAATCATGTATCATGAATTGAATCATGAATCATGAATCTTGAATCATGAATCATGAATTGAATCATGAATCATGAATTGAATCATGAATCATGAATTATGAATTATGAATTGAATCATGAATCATGAATTGATTCATGAATCATGAATCGAATCATGAATCATGAATCGAATCATGAATCATGAATTGAATCATGAATCATGAATTGAATCATGAATCATGAATCATAAATTGAATCATGAATTGAATCATGAATTGAATCATGAATCATAAATTGAATCATGAATCATGAATCATGAATTGAATCATGAATCATGAATTGATCCATGAATCATGAATCATGAATCGAATCATGAATTATGAATTGAATCATGAATTGAATCATGAATCATAAATTGAATCATGAATCATGAATTATGAATCATGAATTGAATCATGAATCATGAATTGATTCATGAATCATGAATCATGAATCATGAATTGAATCATGAATCATGAATCATGAATCGAATCATGAATCATGAATTGAATCATGAATCATGAATCATAAATTGAATCATGAATTGAATCATGAATCATGAATTGAATCATGAATCATAAATTGAATCATGAATCATGAATTGAATCATGAATCATGAATTGAATCATGAATCATGAATCATGAATCGAATCATGAATCATGAATTAAATCATGAATCATGAATTGAATCATGAATCATGAATTATGAATCATGAATTGAATCATGAATCATGAATTGAATCATAAATCATGAATCATGAATCGAATCATGAATCATGAATCATGAATTGAATCATGAATCATAAATTGAATCATGAATTATGAATAATGAATCAGGAATCATGAATCATGAATTGAATCATAAATCATGAATCATGAATCGAATCATGAATCATAAATCATGAATCATGAATTGAATCATGAATCATGAATTGAATCATAAATCATGAATCATGAATTGAATCATGAATCATGAATTATGAATAATGAATTGAATCATGAATCATGAATCATGAATTGAATCATAAATCATGAATCATGAATCGAATCATGAATCATAAATCATGAATCATGAATTGAATCATGAATCATGAATTGAATCATAAATCATGAATCATGAATTGAATCATGAATCATGAATTATGAATAATGAATTGAATCATGAATCATGAATCATGAATTGAATCATAAATCATGAATCATGAATCAAATCATGAATCATGAATCATGAATTGAATCATGAATCATGAATTGAATCATGAATCATGAATCATGAATCATGAATCATGAATCGAATCATGAATCATGAATCATGAATTGAATCATGAATCATGAATCATGAATTGAATCATGAATCATGAATCATCAACCAAATCATAAATCATGAATTATGAATCATGAATTGATTCATGAATCATGGATTATGAATCATGAATTGAATCATGAATCATGAATCATGAATTGAATCATGAATCATGAATCATGAATTGAATCATGAATCATAAATTAAATCATGAATCATGAATTGAATCATGAATCAAATCATGAATCATGAATCATGAATTGAATCATGAATCATGAATCGAATCATGAATCTTGAATTATGAATTGAATCATGAATCATGAATCATGAATCATGAATTGAATTATGAATCATGAATAATGAATCGAATCATGAATCATGTATCAAGAATCATGAATCGAATCTTGAATCATGAATTGAATCATGAATCATGAATCATGAATTAAATCATGAAACATGAATCATGAATCATGAATCTTGAATCATGAATCATGAATTGAATCATGAATCTTGAATCATGAATCATAACATGAATCATGAATCATGAATCATAAATCGAATCATGAATCATGAAATTAATCAGGATTCGAATCATGAATTGAATCATGAATCATGAATTGAATCATGAATTATGAATCATGAATTGAATCATGTATCATGAATTGAATCATGAATCATGAATTGAATTATGAATTATGAATTATGAATCATGAATTGAATCATGAATTATGAATCATGAATTGAGTCATGAATCATGAATCATGAATTGAATCATGAATCGAATCATGAATCATGAATTGAATCATGAATCATGAATCATGAATTGAATCATGAATTGAATCATGAATCACGAATCATGAATTGAATCATGAATCATGAATTGAATCATGAATCATAAATTGAATCATGAATCATGAATCATGAATTGAATCATGAATCGAATCATGAATCATGAATCATGAATTGAATCATGAATCATGAATTGAATCATGAATCATGAATTGAATCATGAATCATGAATTGATTCATGAATCATGAATTGAATCATGAATCATGAATTGAATCATGAATCATGAATTATGAATCATGAATTGAATCATGAATCATGAATCATGAATTGAATCATGAATCATGAATCATGAATTGAATCATGAATCGAATTATGAATCATGAATTGAATCATGAATCTTGAATCATGAATTGAATCATGAATCATGAATCATGAATTGAATCATGAATTGAATCATGAATCACGAATCATGAATTGAATCATGAATCATGAATTGAATCATGAATCATAAATTGAATCATAATTCATGAATCATGAATTGAATCATGAATCGAATCATGATTCATGAATCATGAATTGAATCATGAATCATGAATCGAATCATGAATCTTGAATCATGAATTGAATCATGAATCATGAATCATGAATCATGAATTGAATTATGAATCATGAATCATGAATCAAGAATCATGAATCAAATCTTGAATCATGAATTGAATCATGAATCATGAATCATGAATTGAATCATGAATCATGAATCATGAATCATGAATCATGAATTGAATCATGAATCATGAATCATGAATCGAATCATGAATCATGAATCAAGAATCATGAATCGAATCATGAATCGTGATTTGAATCATGAATAATGAATTGAATCAGGAATCGAATCATGAATTGAATCATGAATCATGAATTGAATCATGAATCATGAATCATGAATCATGAATTGAATCATGAATCATGGATCATGAATTGAATCATGAATCATGAATCATGAATTGAATCATGAATCGAATCATGAATCATGAATTGAATCATGAATCATGAATCATGAATTGAATCATGAATTGAATCATTAATCACGAATCATGAATTGAATCATGAATCATGAATTGAATCATGAATCATAAATTGAATCATGAATCATGAATCATGAATTGAATCATGAATCGAATCATGAATCATGCATCATGAATTGAATCATGAATCATGAATCGAATCATGAATCTTGAATCATGAATTAAATCATGAATCATGAATCATGAATCATGAATTGAATCATGAATCATGAATCATGAATTGAATCATGAATTGAATCATGAATCACGAATCATGAATTGAATCATGAATCATGAATTGAATCATGAATCATAAATTGAATCATGAATCATGAATCATGAATTGAATCATGAATAATGAATTGAATCATGAATCATGAATCGAATCATCAATCTTGAATCATGAATTGAATCATGAATCATGAATCTTGAATAATGAATTGAATTATGAATCATGAATCATGAATCGAATCATGAATCATGAATCAAGAATCATGAATCGAATCTTGAATCATGAATTGAATCATGAATCATGAATCATGAATTATGAATTGAATCATGAATCATGAATCATGAATTGAATCATGAATCATGAATCATGAATCATGAATCATGAATTGAATCATGAATCATGAATGGAATCATGAATCATGAATCAAGAATCATGAATCGAATCATGAATCATGAATTGAATCATGAATAATGAATTGAATCATGAATCATGAATCATGAATTGAATTATGAATCATGAATCATGAATCGAATCATGAATCATGAATCATGAATCATGAATTAAATCATGAAACATGAATCATGAATCATGAATCTTGAATCATGAATCATGAATTGAATCATGAATCTTAAATCATGAATCATGACATGAATCATGAATCATGAATCATAAATCGAATCATGAATCATGAAATTAATCAGGATTCGAATCAGGAATTGAATCATGAATCATGAATCTTGAATCATGAATCATGAATTGAATCATGAATCATGAATAATGAATCATTAATTGAATCATGTATCATGAATTGAATCATGAATCATGAATTGATTAATGAATCATGAATCATGAATCGAATCATGCATCATAAATTGAATCATGAATTGAATCATGAATCATGAATCATGAATTGAATCATGAATCAAGAATCATGAATCGAATCATGAATCATGAATTGAATCATGAATAATGAATTGAATCATGAATCATGAATCATGAATTGAATTATGAATCATGAATCATGAATCGAATCATGAATCATGAATCATGAATCATGAATTAAATCATGAAACATGAATCATGAATCATGAATCTTGAATCATGAATCATGAATTGAATCATGAATCTTGAATCATGAATCATGACATGAATCATGAATCATGAATCATAAATCGAATCATGAATCATGAATTGAATCAGGATTCGAATCATAAATTGAATCATGTATCATGAATTGAATCATGAATCTTGAATCATGAATCATGAATTGAATCATGAATCACTAATTATGAATCATGAATTGAATCATGTATCATGAATTATGAATCATGAATTGAATCATGAATCATGAATTAAATCATGAATCATGAATCATGAATTGAATCATGAATCATGAATCATGAATCATGACATGAATCATGAATCATAAATCGAATCATAAATCATGAATTAAATCAGGATTCGAGTCATGAATTGAATCATGTATCATGAATTGAATCATGAATCATGAATCTTGAATCATGAATCATGAATTGAATCATGAATCATGAATTGAATCATGAATCATGAATTATGAATTATGAATTGAATCATGAATCATGAATTGATTCATGAATCATGAATTGAATCATGAATCATGAATCATAAATTGAATCATGAATTGAATCATGAATCATGAATTGAATCATGAATCATAAATTGAATCATGAATCATGAATTGAATCATGAATCATGAATTGAATCATGAATCATGAATCATGAATCGAATCATGAATCATGAATTGAATCATGAATCATGAATCATGAATTGAATCATGAATCATGAATTATGAATCATGAATTGAATCATGAATCATGAATTGAATCATAAATCATGAATCATGAATCGAATCATGAATCATGAATCATGAATTGAATCATGAATTGAATCATGAATCATAAATTGAATCATGAATTATGAATAATGAATCAGGAATCATGAATCATGAATTGAATCATAAATCATGAATCATGAATCGAATCATGAATCATAAATCATGAATCATGAATTGAATCATGAATCATGAATCATGAATTGAATCATAAATCATGAATCATGAATCATGAATCATGAATCATGAATCATGAATTGAATCATGAATCATGAATTATGAATAATGAATTGAATCATGAATCATGAATCATGAATTGAATCATAAATCATGAATCATGAATCAAATCATGAATCATGAATTGAATCATGAATCATGAATTGAATCATGAATCATGAATCATGAATCGAATCATGAATCATGAATCATGAATTGAATCATGAATCATGAATCATGAATTGAATCATGAATCATGAATCATCAACCAAATCATAAATCATGAATTATGAATCATGAATTGATTCATGAATCATGGATTATGAATCATGAATTGAATCATGAATCATGAATCATGAATTGAATCATGAATCATGAATCATGAATTGAATCATGAATCATAAATTAAATCATGAATCATGAATTGAATCATGAATCAAATCATGAATCATGAATCATGAATTGAATCATGAATCATGAATCAAATCATGAATCTTGAATCATGAATTGAATCATGAATCATGAATCATGAATCATGAATTGAATTATGAATCATGAATAATGAATCGAATCATGAATCATGTATCAAGAATCATGAATCGAATCTTGAATCATGAATTGAATCATGAATCATGAATCATGAATTAAATCATGAAACATGAATCATGAATCATGAATCTTGAATCATGAATCATGAATTGAATCATGAATTTTGAATCATGAATCATGACATGAATCATGAATCATGAATCATAAATCGAATCATGAATCATGAAATTAATCAGGATTCGAATCATGAATTGAATCATGAATTATGAATCATGAATTGAATCATGTATCATGAATTGAATCATGAATCATGAATTGAATCATGAATTATGAATTATGAATCATGAATTGAATCATGAATTATGAATCATGAATTGAATCATGAATCATGAATCATGAATTGAATCATGAATCGAATCATGAATCATGAATTGAATTATGAATCATGAATCATGAATTGAATCATGAATTGAATCATGAATCACGAATCATGAATTGAATCATGAATCATGAATTGAATCATGAATCATAAATTGAATCATGAATCATGAATCATGAATTGAATCATGAATCGAATCATGAATCATGAATCATGAATTGAATCAGGAATCATGAATTGAATCATGAATCATGAATTGAATCATGAATCATGAATTGATTCATGAATCATGAATTGAATCATGAATCATGAATTGAATCATGAATCATGAATTATGAATCATGAATTGAATCATGAATCATGAATCATGAATTGAATCATGAATCATGAATCATGAATTGAATCATGAATCGAATCATGAATCATGAATTGAATCATGAATCATGAATCATGAATTGAATCATGAATCATGAATCATGAATTGAATCATGAATTGAATCATGAATCACGAATCATGAATTGAATCATGAATCATGAATTGAATCATGAATCATAAATTGAATCATAATTCATGAATCATGAATTGAATCATGAATCGAATCATGATTCATGAATCATGAATTGAATCATGAATCATGAATCGAATCATGAATCTTGAATCATGAATTGAATCATGAATCATGAATCATGAATCATGAATTGAATTATGAATCATGAATCATGAATCAAGAATCATGAATCAAATCTTGAATCATGAATTGAATCATGAATCATGAATCATGAATTGAATCATGAATCATGAATCATGAATCATGAATCATGAATTGAATCATGAATCATGAATCATGAATCGAATCATGAATCATGAATCAAGAATCATGAATCGAATCATGAATCATGATTTGAATCATGAATAATGAATTGAATCAGGAATCGAATCATGAATTGAATCATGAATCATGAATTGAATCATGAATCATGGATCATGAATTGAATCATGAATCATGAATCATGAATTGAATCATGAATCGAATCATGAATCATGAATTGAATCATGAATCATGAATCATGAATTGAATCATGAATTGAATCATTAATCACGAATCATGAATTGAATCATGAATCATGAATTGAATCATGAATCATAAATTGAATCATGAATCATGAATCATGAATTGAATCATGAATCGAATCATGAATCATGAATCATGAATTGAATCATGAATCATGAATCGAATCATGAATCTTGAATCATGAATTAAATCATGAATCATGAATCATGAATCATGAATTGAATCATGAATCATGAATCATGAATTGAATCATGAATTGAATCATGAATCACGAATCATGAATTGAATCATGAATCATGAATTGAATCATGAATCATAAATTGAATCATGAATCATGAATCATGAATTGAATCATGAATAATGAATTGAATCATGAATCATGAATCGAATCATCAATCTTGAATCATGAATTGAATCATGAATCATGAATCTTGAATAATGAATTGAATTATGAATCATGAATCATGAATCGAATCATGAATCATGAATCAAGAATCATGAATCGAATCTTGAATCATGAATTGAATCATGAATCATGAATCATGAATTATGAATTGAATCATGAATCATGAATCATGAATTGAATCATGAATCATGAATCATGAATCATGAATCATGAATTGAATCATGAATCATGAATGGAATCATGAATCATGAATCAAGAATCATGAATCGAATCATGAATCATGAATTGAATCATGAATAATGAATTGAATCATGAATCATGAATCATGAATTGAATTATGAATCATGAATCATGAATCGAATCATGAATCATGAATCATGAATCATGAATTAAATCATGAAACATGAATCATGAATCATGAATCTTGAATCATGAATCATGAATTGAATGATGAATCTTAAATCATGAATCATGACATGAATCATGAATCATGAATCATAAATCGAATCATGAATCATGAAATTAATCAGGATTCGAATCAGGAATTGAGTCATGAATCATGAATCTTGAATCATGAATCATGAATTGAATCATGAATCATGAATAATGAATCATGAATTGAATCATGTATCATGAATTGAATCATGAATCATGAATTGATTAATGAATCATGAATCATGAATCGAATCATGAATCATAAATTGAATCATGAATTGAATCATGAATCATGAATCATGAATTGAATCATGAATCAAGAATCATGAATCGAATCATGAATCATGAATTGAATCATGAATAATGAATTGAATCATGAATCATGAATCATGAATTGAATTATGAATCATGAATCATGAATCGAATCATGAATCATGAATCATGAATCATGAATTAAATCATGAAACATGAATCATGAATCATGAATCTTGAATCATGAATCATGAATTGAATCATGAATCTTGAATCATGAATCATGACATGAATCATGAATCATGACATGAATCATGAATCATGAATCATAAATCGAATCATGAATCATGAATTGAATCAGGATTCGAATCATAAATTGAATCATGTATCATGAATTGAATCATGAATCTTGAATCATGAATCATGAATTGAATCATGAATCATGAATTATGAATCATGAATTGAATCATGTATCATGAATTATGAATCATGAATTGAATCATGAATCATGAATTAAATCATGAATCATGAATCATGAATTGAATCATGAATCATGAATCATGAATCATGACATGAATCATGAATCATAAATCGAATCATAAATCATGAATTAAATCAGGATTCGAGTCATGAATTGAATCATGTATCATGAATTGAATCATGAATCATGAATCTTGAATCATGAATCATGAATCGAATCATGAATCATGAATTGAATCATGAATCATGAATTATGAATTATGAATTGAATCATGAATCATGAATTGATTCATGAATCATGAATCATGAATCGAATCATGAATCATGAATTGAATCATGAATCATGAATTGAATCATGAATCATGAATCATAAATTGAATCATGAATTGAATCATGAATTGAATCATGAATCATAAATTGAATCATGAATCATGAATCATGAATTGAATCATGAATCATGAATTGATCCATGAATCATGAATCATGAATCGAATCATGAATTATGAATTGAATCATGAATTGAATCATGAATCATAAATTGAATCATGAATCATGAATTATGAATCATGAATTGAATCATGAATCATGAATTGATTCATGAATCATGAATCATGAATCATGAATTGAATCATGAATCATGAATCATGAATCGAATCATGAATCATGAATTGAATCATGAATCATGAATCATAAATTGAATCATGAATTGAATCATGAATCATGAATTGAATCATGAATCATAAATTGAATCATGAATCATGAATTGAATCATGAATCATGAATTGAATCATGAATCATGAATCATGAATCGAATCATGAATCATGAATTAAATCATGAATCATGAATTGAATCATGAATCATGAATTATGAATCATGAATTGAATCATGAATCATGAATTGAATCATAAATCATGAATCATGAATCGAATCATGAATCATGAATCATGAATTGAATCATGAATCATAAATTGAATCATGAATTATGAATAATGAATCAGGAATCATGAATCATGAATTGAATCATAAATCATGAATCATGAATCGAATCATGAATCATAAATCATGAATCATGAATTGAATCATGAATCATGAATTGAATCATAAATCATGAATCATGAATCATGAATCATGAATCATGAATTGAATCATGAATCATGAATTATGAATAATGAATTGAATCATGAATCATGAATCATGAATTGAATCATAAATCATGAATCATGAATCAAATCATGAATCATGAATCATGAATTGAATCATGAATCATGAATTGAATCATGAATCATGAATCATGAATCATGAATCGAATCATGAATCATGAATCATGAATTGAATCATGAATCATGAATCATGAATTGAATCATGAATCATGAATCATCAACCAAATCATAAATCATGAATTATGAATCATGAATTGATTCATGAATCATGGATTATGAATCATGAATTGAATCATGAATCATGAATCATGAATTGAATCATGAATCATGAATCATGAATTGAATCATGAATCATAAATTAAATCATGAATCATGAATTGAATCATGAATCAAATCATGAATCATGAATCATGAATTGAATCATGAATCATGAATCGAATCATGAATCTTGAATTATGAATTGAATCATGAATCATGAATCATGAATCATGAATTGAATTATGAATCATGAATAATGAATCGAATCATGAATCATGTATCAAGAATCATGAATCGAATCTTGAATCATGAATTGAATCATGAATCATGAATCATGAATTAAATCATGAAACATGAATCATGAATCATGAATCTTGAATCATGAATCATGAATTGAATCATGAATCTTGAATCATGAATCATGACATGAATCATGAATCATGAATCATAAATCGAATCATGAACCATGAAATTAATCAGGATTCGAATCATGAATTGAATCATGAATCATGAATTGAATCATGAATTATGAATCATGAATTGAATCATGTATCATGAATTGAATCATGAATCATGAATTGAATCATGAATTATGAATTATGAATCATGAATTGAATCATGAATTATGAATCATGAATTGAGTCATGAATCATGAATCATGAATTGAATCATGAATCGAATCATGAATCATGAATTGAATCATGAATCATGAATTGAATCATGAATTGAATCATGAATCACGAATCATGAATTGAATCATGAATCATGAATTGAATCATGAATCATAAATTGAATCATGAATCATGAATCATAAATTGAATCATGAATCATGAATCATGAATTGAATCATGAATCGAATCATGAATCATGAATCATGAATTGAATCATGAATCATGAATTGAATCATGAATCATGAATTGAATCATGAATCATGAATTGATTCATGAATCATGAATTGAATCATGAATCATGAATTGAATCATGAATCATGAATTGAATCATGAATCATGAATTGAATCATGAATCATGAATTATGAATCATGAATTGAATCATGAATCATGAATTGAATCATGAATCGAATCATGAATCATGAATTGAATCATGAATCATGAATCATGAATTGAATCATGAATCATGAATCATGAATTGAATCATGAATTGAATCATGAATCACGAATCATGAATTGAATCATGAATCATGAATTGAATCATGAATCATAAATTGAATCATAATTCATGAATCATGAATTGAATCATGAATCGAATCATGATTCATGAATCATGAATTGAATCATGAATCATGAATCGAATCATGAATCTTGAATCATGAATTGAATCATGAATCATGAATCATGAATCATGAATTGAATTATGAATCATGAATCATGAATCAAGAATCATGAATCAAATCTTGAATCATGAATTGAATCATGAATCATGAATCATGAATTGAATCATGAATCATGAATCATGAATCATGAATCATGAATTGAATCATGAATCATGAATCATGAATCGAATCATGAATCATGAATCAAGAATCATGAATCGAATCATGAATCATGATTTGAATCATGAATAATGAATTGAATCAGGAATCGAATCATGAATTGAATCATGAATCATGAATTGAATCATGAATCATGAATCATGAATCATGAATTGAATCATGAATCATGGATCATGAATTGAATCATGAATCATGAATCATGAATTGAATCATGAATCGAATCATGAATCATGAATTGAATCATGAATCATGAATCATGAATTGAATCATGAATCATAAATTGAATCATGAATCATGAATCATGAATTGAATCATGAATCGAATCATGAATCATGCATCATGAATTGAATCATGAATCATGAATCGAATCATGAATCTTGAATCATGAATTAAATCATGAATCATGAATCATGAATCATGAATTGAATCATGAATCATGAATCATGAATTGAATCATGAATTGAATCATGAATCACGAATCATGAATTGAATCATGAATCATGAATTGAATCATGAATCATAAATTGAATCATGAATCATGAATCATGAATTGAATCATGAATAATGAATTGAATCATGAATCATGAATCGAATCATCAATCTTGAATCATGAATTGAATCATGAATCATGAATCTTGAATAATGAATTGAATCATGAATCATGAATCATGAATTGAATCATAAATCATGAATCATGAATCAAATCATGAATCATGAATCATGAATTGAATCATGAATCATGAATTGAATCATGAATCATGAATCATGAATCATGAATCATGAATCGAATCATGAATCATGAATCATGAATTGAATCATGAATCATGAATCATGAATTGAATCATGAATCATGAATCATCAACCAAATCATAAATCATGAATTATGAATCATGAATTGATTCATGAATCATGGATTATGAATCATGAATTGAATCATGAATCATGAATCATGAATTGAATCATGAATCATGAATCATGAATTGAATCATGAATCATAAATTAAATCATGAATCATGAATTGAATCATGAATCAAATCATGAATCATGAATCATGAATTGAATCATGAATCATGAATCGAATCATGAATCTTGAATTATGAATTGAATCATGAATCATGAATCATGAATTGAATTATGAATCATGAATAATGAATCGAATCATGAATCATGTATCAAGAATCATGAATCGAATCTTGAATCATGAATTGAATCATGAATCATGAATCATGAATTAAATCATGAAACATGAATCATGAATCATGAATCTTGAATCATGAATCATGAATTGAATCATGAATCTTGAATCATGAATCATGACATGAATCATGAATCATGAATCATAAATCGAATCATGAATCATGAAATTAATCAGGATTCGAATCATGAATTGAATCATGAATCATGAATTGAATCATGAATTATGAATCATGAATTGAATCATGTATCATGAATTGAATCATGAATCATGAATTGAATCATGAATTATGAATTATGAATCATGAATTGAATCATGAATTATGAATCATGAATTGAGTCATGAATCATGAATCATGAATTGAATCATGAATCGAATCATGAATCATGAATTGAATCATGAATCATGAATCATGAATTGAATCATGAATTGAATCATGAATCACGAATCATGAATTGAATCATGAATCATGAATTGAATCATGAATCATAAATTGAATCATGAATCATGAATCATGAATTGAATCATGAATCGAATCATGAATCATGAATCATGAATTGAATCATGAATCATGAATTGAATCATGAATCATGAATTGAATCATGAATCATGAATTGATTCATGAATCATGAATTGAATCATGAATCATGAATTGAATCATGAATCATGAATTATGAATCATGAATTGAATCATGAATCATGAATCATGAATTGAATCATGAATCATGAATCATGAATTGAATCATGAATCGAATCATGAATCATGAATTGAATCATGAATCATGAATCATGAATTGAATCATGAATCATGAATCATGAATTGAATCATGAATTGAATCATGAATCACGAATCATGAATTGAATCATGAATCATGAATTGAATCATGAATCATAAATTGAATCATAATTCATGAATCATGAATTGAATCATGAATCGAATCATGATTCATGAATCATGAATTGAATCATGAATCATGAATCGAATCATGAATCTTGAATCATGAATTGAATCATGAATCATGAATCATGAATCATGAATTGAATTATGAATCATGAATCATGAATCAAGAATCATGAATCAAATCTTGAATCATGAATTGAATCATGAATCATGAATCATGAATTGAATCATGAATCATGAATCATGAATCATGAATCATGAATTGAATCATGAATCATGAATCATGAATCGAATCATGAATCATGAATCAAGAATCATGAATCGAATCATGAATCATGATTTGAATCATGAATAATGAATTGAATCAGGAATCGAATCATGAATTGAATCATGAATCATGAATTGAATCATGAATCATGAATCATGAATCATGAATTGAATCATGAATCATGGATCATGAATTGAATCATGAATCATGAATCATGAATTGAATCATGAATCGAATCATGAATCATGAATTGAATCATGAATCATGAATCATGAATTGAATCATGAATTGAATCATTAATCACGAATCATGAATTGAATCATGAATCATGAATTGAATCATGAATCATGAATTGAATCATGAATCATAAATTGAATCATGAATCATGAATCATGAATTGAATCATGAATCGAATCATGAATCATGCATCATGAATTGAATCATGAATCATGAATCGAATCATGAATCTTGAATCATGAATTAAATCATGAATCATGAATCATGAATCATGAATTGAATCATGAATCATGAATCATGAATTGAATCATGAATTGAATGATGAATCACGAATCATGAATTGAATCATGAATCATGAATTGAATCATGAATCATAAATTGAATCATGAATCATGAATCATGAATTGAATCATGAATAATGAATTGAATCATGAATCATGAATCGAATCATCAATCTTGAATCATGAATTGAATCATGAATCATGAATCTTGAATAATGAATTGAATTATGAATCATGAATCGAATCATGAATCATGAATCAAGAATCATGAATCGAATCTTGAATCATGAATTGAATCATGAATCATGAATCATGAATTATGAATTGAATCATGAATCATGAATCATGAATTGAATCATGAATCATGAATCATGAATCATGAATCATGAATTGAATCATGAATCATGAATGGAATCATGAATCATGAATCAAGAATCATGAATCGAATCATGAATCATGAATTGAATCATGAATAATGAATTGAATCATGAATCATGAATCATGAATTGAATTATGAATCATGAATCATGAATCGAATCATGAATCATGAATCATGAATCATGAATTAAATCATGAAACATGAATCATGAATCATGAATCTTGAATCATGAATCATGAATTGAATCATGAATCTTAAATCATGAATCATGACATGAATCATGAATCATGAATCATAAATCGAATCATGAATCATGAAATTAATCAGGATTCGAATCAGGAATTGAATCATGAATCATGAATCTTGAATCATGAATCATGAATTGAATCATGAATCATGAATAATGAATCATGAATTGAATCATGTATCATGAATTGAATCATGAATCATGAATTGATTAATGAATCATGAATCATGAATCGAATCATGAATCATAAATTGAATCATGAATTGAATCATGAATCATGAATCATGAATTGAATCATGAATCAAGAATCATGAATCGAATCATGAATCATGAATTGAATCATGAATAATGAATTGAATCATGAATCATGAATCATGAATTGAATTATGAATCATGAATCATGAATCGAATCATGAATCATGAATCATGAATCATGAATTAAATCATGAAACATGAATCATGAATCATGAATCTTGAATCATGAATCATGAATTGAATCATGAATCTTGAATCATGAATCATGACATGAATCATGAATCATGAATCATAAATCGAATCATGAATCATGAATTGAATCAGGATTCGAATCATAAATTGAATCATGTATCATGAATTGAATCATGAATCTTGAATCATGAATCATGAATTGAATCATGAATCACTAATTATGAATCATGAATTGAATCATGTATCATGAATTATGAATCATGAATTGAATCATGAATCATGAATTAAATCATGAATCATGAATCATGAATTGAATCATGAATCATGAATCATGAATCATGACATGAATCATGAATCATAAATCGAATCATAAATCATGAATTAAATCAGGATTCGAGTCATGAATTGAATCATGTATCATGAATTGAATCATGAATCATGAATCTTGAATCATGAATCATGAATTGAATCATGAATCATGAATTGAATCATGAATCATGAATTATGAATTATGAATTGAATCATGAATCATGAATTGATTCATGAATCATGAATCATGAATCGAATCATGAATCATGAATCGAATCATGAATCATGAATTGAATCATGAATCATGAATTGAATCATGAATCATGAATCATAAATTGAATCATGAATTGAATCATGAATTGAATCATGAATCATAAATTGAATCATGAATCATGAATCATGAATTGAATCATGAATCATGAATTGATCCATGAATCTTGAATCATGAATCGAATCATGAATTATGAATTGAATCATGAATTGAATCATGAATCATAAATTGAATCATGAATCATGAATTATGAATCATGAATTGAATCATGAATCATGAATTGATTCATGAATCATGAATCATGAATCATGAATTGAATCATGAATCATGAATCATGAATCGAATCATGAATCATGAATTGAATCATGAATCATGAATCATAAATTGAATCATGAATTGAATCATGAATCATGAATTGAATCATGAATCATAAATTGAATCATGAATCATGAATTGAATCATGAATCATGAATTGAATCATGAATCATGAATCATGAATCGAATCATGAATCATGAATTGAATCATGAATCATGAATTATGAATCATGAATTGAATCATGAATCATGAATTGAATCATAAATCATGAATCATGAATCGAATCATGAATCATGAATCATGAATTGAATCATGAATCATAAATTGAATCATGAATTATGAATAATGAATCAGGAATCATGAATCATGAATTGAATCATAAATCATGAATCATGAATCGAATCATGAATCATAAATCATGAATCATGAATTGAATCATGAATCATGAATCATGAATTGAATCATAAATCATGAATCATAAATCATGAATCATGAATCATGAATTGAATCATGAATCATGAATTATGAATAATGAATTGAATCATGAATCATGAATTGAATCATAAATCATGAATCATGAATCAAATCATGAATCATGAATCATGAATTGAATCATGAATCATGAATTGAATCATGAATCATGAATCATGAATCATGAATCATGAATCGAATCATGAATCATGAATCATGAATTGAATCATGAATCATGAATCATGAATTAAATCATGAATCATGAATCATCAACCAAATCATAAATCATGAATTATGAATCATGAATTGATTCATGAATCATGGATTATGAATCATGAATTGAATCATGAATCATGAATCATGAATTGAATCATGAATCATGAATCATGAATTGAATCATGAATCATAAATTAAATCATGAATCATGAATTGAATCATGAATCAAATCATGAATCATGAATCATGAATTGAATCATGAATCATGAATCGAATCATGAATCTTGAATCATGAATTGAATCATGAATCATGAATCATGAATCATGAATTGAATTATGAATCATGAATAATGAATCGAATCATGAATCATGTATCAAGAATCATGAATCGAATATTGAATCATGAATTGAATCATGAATCATGAATCATGAATTAAATCATGAAACATGAATCATGAATCATGAATCTTGAATCATGAATCATGAATTGAATCATGAATCTTGAATCATGAATCATGACATGAATCATGAATCATGAATCATAAATCGAATCATGAATCATGAAATTAATCAGGATTCGAATCATGAATTGAATCATGAATCATGAATTGAATCATGAATTATGAATCATGAATTTAATCATGTATCATGAATTGAATCATGAATCATGAATTGAATCATGAATTATGAATTATGAATCATGAATTGAATCATGAATTATGAATCATGAATTGAATCATGAATCATGAATCATGAATTGAATCATGAATCGAATCATGAATCATGAATTGAATCATGAATCATGAATCATGAATTGAATCATGAATCAAGAATCATGAATCGAATCATGAATCATGAATTGAATCATGAATAATGAATTGAATCATGAATCATGAATCATGAATTGAATTATGAATCATGAATCATGAATCGAATCATGAATCATGAATCATGAATCATGAATTAAATCATGAAACATGAATCATGAATCATGAATCTTGAATCATGAATCATGAATTGAATCATGAATCTTGAATCATGAATCATGACATGAATCATGAATCATGAATCATAAATCGAATCATGAATCATGAATTGAATCAGGATTCGAATCATAAATTGAATCATGTATCATGAATTGAATCATGAATCTTGAATCATGAATCATGAATTGAATCATGAATCACTAATTATGAATCATGAATTGAATCATGTATCATGAATTATGAATCATGAATTGAATCATGAATCATGAATTAAATCATGAATCATGAATCATGAATTGAATCATGAATCATGAATCATGAATCATGACATGAATCATGAATCATAAATCGAATCATAAATCATGAATTAAATCAGGATTCGAGTCATGAATTGAATCATGTATCATGAATTGAATCATGAATCATGAATTGAATCATGAATCATGAATTATGAATTATGAATTGAATCATGAATCATGAATTGATTCATGAATCATGAATCATGAATCGAATCATGAATCATGAATCGAATCATGAATCATGAATTGAATCATGAATCATGAATTGAATCATGAATCATGAATCATAAATTGAATCATGAATTGAATCATGAATTGAATCATGAATCATAAATTGAATCATGAATCATGAATCATGAATTGAATCATGAATCATGAATTGATCCATGAATCATGAATCATGAATCGAATCATGAATTATGAATTGAATCATGAATTGAATCATGAATCATAAATTGAATCATGAATCATGAATTATGAATCATGAATTGAATCATGAATCATGAATTGATTCATGAATCATGAATCATGAATCATGAATTGAATCATGAATCATGAATCATGAATCGAATCATGAATCATGAATTGAATCATGAATCATGAATAATAAATTGAATCATGAATTGAATCATGAATCATGAATTGAATCATGAATCATAAATTGAATCATGAATCATGAATTGAATCATGAATCATGAATTGAATCATGAATCATGAATCATGAATCGAATCATGAATCATGAATTGAATCATGAATCATGAATCATGAATTGAATCATGAATCATGAATTATGAATCATGAATTGAATCATGAATCATGAATTGAATCATAAATCATGAATCATGAATCAAATCATGAATCATGAATCATGAATTGAATCATGAATTGAATCATGAATCATAAATTGAATCATGAATTATGAATAATGAATCAGGAATCATGAATCATGAATTGAATCATAAATCATGAATCATGAATCGAATCATGAATCATAAATCATGAATCATGAATTGAATCATGAATCATGAATCATGAATTGAATCATAAATCATGAATCATGAATCATGAATCATGAATCATGAATCATGAATTGAATCATGAATCATGAATTATGAATAATGAATTGAATCATGAATCATGAATCATGAATTGAATCATAAATCATGAATCATGAATCAAATCATGAATCATGAATTGAATCATGAATCATGAATTGAATCATGAATCATGAATCATGAATCGAATCATGAATCATGAATCATGAATTGAATCATGAATCATGAATCATGAATTGAATCATGAATCATGAATCATCAACCAAATCATAAATCATGAATTATGAATCATGAATTGATTCATGAATCATGGATTATGAATCATGAATTGAATCATGAATCATGAATCATGAATTGAATCATGAATCATGAATCATGAATTGAATCATGAATCATAAATTAAATCATGAATCATGAATTGAATCATGAATCAAATCATGAATCATGAATCATGAATTGAATCATGAATCATGAATCGAATCATGAATCTTGAATCATGAATTGAATCATGAATCATGAATCATGAATCATGAATTGAATTATGAATCATGAATAATGAATCGAATCATGAATCATGTATCAAGAATCATGAATCGAATCTTGAATCATGAATTGAATCATGAATCATGAATCATGAATTAAATCATGAAACATGAATCATGAATCATGAATCTTGAATCATGAATCATGAATTGAATCATGAATCTTGAATCATGAATCATGACATGAATCATGAATCATGAATCATAAATCGAATCATGAATCATGAAATTAATCAGGATTCGAATCATGAATTGAATCATGAATCATGAATTGAATCATGAATTATGAATCATGAATTGAATCATGTATCATGAATTGAATCATGAATCATGAATTGAATCATGAATTATGAATTATGAATCATGAATTGAATCATGAATTATGAATCATGAATTGAATCATGAATTATGAATCATGAATTGAATCATGAATCGAATCATGAATCATGAATTGAATTATGAATCATGAATCATGAATTGAATCATGAATTGAATCATGAATCACGAATCATGAATTGAATCATGAATCATGAATTGAATCATGAATCATAAATTGAATCATGAATCATGAATCATGAATTGAATCATGAATCGAATCATGAATCATGAATCATGAATTGAATCATGAATCATGAATTGAATCATGAATCATGAATTGAATCATGAATCATGAATTGATTCATGAATCATGAATTGAATCATGAATCATGAATTGAATCATGAATCATGAATTATGAATCATGAATTGAATCATGAATCATGAATCATGAATTGAATCATGAATCATGAATCATGAATTGAATCATGAATCGAATCATGAATCATGAATTGAATCATGAATCATGAATCATGAATTGAATCATGAATCATGAATCATGAATTGAATCATGAATTGAATCATGAATCACGAATCATGAATTGAATCATGAATCATGAATTGAATCATGAATCATAAATTGAATCATAATTCATGAATCATGAATTGAATCATGAATCGAATCATGATTCATGAATCATGAATTGAATCATGAATCATGAATCGAATCATGAATCTTGAATCATGAATTGAATCATGAATCATGAATCATGAATCATGAATTGAATTATGAATCATGAATCATGAATCAAGAATCATGAATCAAATCTTGAATCATGAATTGAATCATGAATCATGAATCATGAATTGAATCATGAATCATGAATCATGAATCATGAATCATGAATTGAAGCATGAATCATGAATCATGAATCGAATCATGAATCATGAATCAAGAATCATGAATCGAATCATGAATCATGATTTGAATCATGAATAATGAATTGAATCAGGAATCGAATCATGAATTGAATCATGAATCATGAATTGAATCATGAATCATGAATCATGAATCATGAATTGAATCATGAATCATGGATCATGAATTGAATCATGAATCATGAATCATGAATTGAATCATGAATCGGATCATGAATCATGAATTGAATCATGAATCATGAATCATCAATTGAATCATGAATTGAATCATTAATCACGAATCATGAATTGAATCATGAATCATGAATTGAATCATGAATCATAAATTGAATCATGAATCATGAATCATGAATTGAATCATGAATCGAATCATGAATCATGAATTGAATCATGAATCATGAATCGAATCATGAATCTTGAATCATGAATTAAATCATGAATCATGAATCATGAATCATGAATTGAATCATGAATCATGAATCATGAATTGAATCATGAATTGAATCATGAATCACGAATCATGAATTGAATCATGAATCATGAATTGAATCATGAATCATAAATTGAATCATGAATCATGAATCATGAATTGAATCATGAATAATGAATTGAATCATGAATCATGAATCGAATCATCAATCTTGAATCATGAATTGAATCATGAATCATGAATCTTGAATAATGAATTGAATTATGAATCATGAATAATGAATCGAATCATGAATCATGAATCAAGAATCATGAATCGAATCTTGAATCATGAATTGAATCATGAATCATGAATCATGAATTATGAATTGAATCATGAATCATGAATCATGAATTGAATCATGAATCATGAATCATGAATCATGAATCATGAATTGAATCATGAATCATGAATGGAATCATGAATCATGAATCAAGAATCATGAATCGAATCATGAATCATGAATTGAATCATGAATCATGAATTGAATCATGAATCATGAATCATGAATTGAATTATGAATCATGAATCATGAATCGAATCATGAATCATGAATCATGAATCATGAATTAAATCATGAAACATGAATCATGAATCATGAATCTTGAATCATGAATCATGAATTGAATGATGAATCTTAAATCATGAATCATGACATGAATCATGAATCATGAATCATAAATCGAATCATGAATCATGAAATTAATCAGGATTCGAATCAGGAATTGAATCATGAATCATGAATCTTGAATAATGAATCATGAATTGAATCATGAATCATGAATAATGAATCATGAATTGAATCATGTATCATGAATTGAATCATGAATCATGAATTGATTAATGAATCATGAATCATGAATCGAATCATGAATCATAAATTGAATCATGAATTGAATCATGAATCATGAATCATGAATTGAATCATGAATCAAGAATCATGAATCGAATCATGAATCATGAATTGAATCATGAATAATGAATTGAATCATGAATCATGAATCATGAATTGAATTATGAATCATGAATCATGAATCGAATCATGAATCATGAATCATGAATCATGAATTAAATCATGAAACATGAATCATGAATCATGAATCTTGAATCATGAATCATGAATTGAATCATGAATCTTGAATCATGAATCATGACATGAATCATGAATCATGAATCATAAATCGAATCATGAATCATGAATTGAATCAGGATTCGAATCATAAATTGAATCATGTATCATGAATTGAATCATGAATCTTGAATCATGAATCATGAATTGAATCATGAATCATGAATTATGAATCATGAATTGAATCATGTATCATGAATTATGAATCATGAATTGAATCATGAATCATGAATTAAATCATGAATCATGAATCATGAATTGAATCATGAATCATGAATCATGAATCATGACATGAATCATGAATCATAAATCGAATCATAAATCATGAATTAAATCAGGATTCGAGTCATGAATTGAATCATGTATCATGAATTGAATCATGAATCATGAATCTTGAATCATGAATCATGAATTGAATCATGAATCATGAATTGAATCATGAATCATGAATTATGAATTATGAATTGAATCATGAATCATGAATTGATTCATGAATCATGAATCATGAATCGAATCATGAATCATGAATCGAATCATGAATCATGAATTGAATCATGAATCATGAATTGAATCATGAATCATGAATCATAAATTGAATCATGAATTGAATCATGAATTGAATCATGAATCATAAATTGAATCATGAATCATGAATCATGAATTGAATCATGAATCATGAATTGATCCATGAATCATGAATCATGAATCGAATCATGAATTATGAATTGAATCATGAATTGAATCATGAATCATAAATTGAATCATGAATCATGAATTATGAATCATGAATTGAATCATGAATCATGAATTGATTCATGAATCATGAATCATGAATCATGAATTGAATCATGAATCATGAATCATGAATCGAATCATGAATCATGAATTGAATCATGAATCATGAATCATAAATTGAATCATGAATTGAATCATGAATCATGAATTGAATCATGAATCATAAATTGAATCATGAATCATGAATTGAATCATGAATCATGAATTGAATCATGAATCATGAATCATGAATCGAATCATGAATCATGAATTAAATCATGAATCATGAATTGAATCATGAATCATGAATTATGAATCATGAATTGAATCATGAATCATGAATTGAATAATAAATCATGAATCATGAATCGAATCATGAATCATGAATCATGAATTGAATCATGAATCATAAATTGAATCATGAATTATGAATAATGAATCAGGAATCATGAATCATGAATTGAATCATAAATCATGAATCATGAATCGAATCATGAATCATAAATCATGAATCATGAATTGAATCATGAATCATGAATTGAATCATAAATCATGAATCATGAATCATGAATCATGAATTGAATCATGAATCATGAATTATGAATAATGAATTGAATCATGAATCATGAATCATGAATTGAATCATAAATCATGAATCATGAATCAAATCATGAATCATGAATCATGAATTGAATCATGAATCATGAATTGAATCATGAATCATGAATCATGAATCGAATCATGAATCATGAATCATGAATTGAATCATGAATCATGAATCATGAATTGAATCATGAATCATGAATCATCAACCAAATCATAAATCATGAATTATGAATCATGAATTGATTCATGAATCATGGATTATGAATCATGAATTGAATCATGAATCATGAATCATGAATTGAATCATGAATCATGAATCATGAATTGAATCATGAATCATAAATTAAATCATGAATCATGAATTGAATCATGAATTGAATCATGAATCATGAATCATGAATTGAATCATGAATCATGAATCGAATCATGAATCTTGAATTATGAATTGAATCATGAATCATGAATCATGAATCATGAATTGAATTATGAATCATGAATAATGAATCGAATCATGAATCATGTATCAAGAATCATGAATCGAATCTTGAATCATGAATTGAATCATGAATCATGAATCATGAATTAAATCATGAAACATGAATCATGAATCATGAATCTTGAATCATGAATCATGAATTGAATCATGAATCTTGAATCATGAATCATGACATGAATCATGAATCATGAATCATAAATCGAATCATGAATCATGAAATTAATCAGGATTCGAATCATGAATTGAATCATGAATCATGAATTGAATCATGAATTATGAATCATGAATTGAATCATGTATCATGAATTGAATCATGAATCATGAATTGAATCATGAATTATGAATTATGAATCATGAATTGAATCATGAATTATGAATCATGAATTGAGTCATGAATCATGAATCATGAATTGAATCATGAATCGAATCATGAATCATGAATTGAATCATGAATCATGAATCATGAATTGAATCATGAATTGAATCATGAATCACGAATCATGAATTGAATCATGAATCATGAATTGAATCATGAATCATAAATTGAATCATGAATCATGAATCATGAATTGAATCATGAATCGAATCATGAATCATGAATCATGAATTGAATCATGAATCATGAATTGAATCATGAATCATGAATTGATTCATGAATCATGAATTGAATCATGAATCATGAATTGAATCATGAATCATGAATTATGAATCATGAATTGAATCATGAATCATGAATCATGAATTGAATCATGAATCATGAATCATGAATTGAATCATGAATCATGAATCATGAATTGAATCATGAATCATGAATTGAATCATGAATCATGAATTATGAATCATGAATTGAATCATGAATCATGAATCATGAATTGAATCATGAATCATGAATCATGAATTGAATCATGAATCATGAATCATGAATTGAATCATGAATCATGAATCATGAATTGAATCATGAATTGAATCATGAATCACGAATCATGAATTGAATCATGAATCATGAATTGAATCATGAATCATAAATTGAATCATAATTCATGAATCATGAATTGAATCATGAATCGAATCATGATTCATGAATCATGAATTGAATCATGAATCATGAATCGAATCATGAATCTTGAATCATGAATTGAATCATGAATCATGAATCATGAATCATGAATTGAATTATGAATCATGAATCATGAATCAAGAATCATGAATCAAATCTTGAATCATGAATTGAATCATGAATCATGAATCATGAATTGAATCATGAATCATGAATCATGAATCATGAATCATGAATTGAATCATGAATCATGAATCATGAATCGAATCATGAATCATGAATCAAGAATCATGAATCGAATCATGAATCATGATTTGAATCATGAATAATGAATTGAATCAGGAATCGAATCATGAATTGAATCATGAATCATGAATTGAATCATGAATCATGAATCATGAATCATGAATTGAATCATGAATCATGGATCATGAATTGAATCATGAATCATGAATCATGAATTGAATCATGAATCGAATCATGAATCATGAATTGAATCATGAATCATGAATCATGAATTGAATCATGAATTGAATCATTAATCACGAATCATGAATTGAATCATGAATCATGAATTGAATCATGAATCATAAATTGAATCATGAATCATGAATCATGAATTGAATCATGAATCGAATCATGAATCATGCATTATGAATTGAATCATGAATCATGAATCGAATCATGAATCTTGAATCATGAATTAAATCATGAATCATGAATCATGAATCATGAATTGAATCATGAATCATGAATCATGAATTGAATCATGAATTGAATCATGAATCACGAATCATGAATTGAATCATGAATCATGAATTGAATCATGAATCATAAATTGAATCATGAATCATGAATCATGAATTGAATCATGAATAATGAATTGAATCATGAATCATGAATCGAATCATCAATCTTGAATCATGAATTGAATCATGAATCATGAATCTTGAATAATGAATTGAATTATGAATCATGAATCATGAATCGAATCATGAATCATGAATCAAGAATCATGAATCGAATCTTGAATCATGAATTGAATCATGAATCATGAATCATGAATTATGAATTGAATCATGAATCATGAATCATGAATTGAATCATGAATCATGAATCATGAATCATGAATCATGAATTGAATCATGAATCATGAATGGAATCATGAATCATGAATCAAGAATCATGAATCGAATCATGAATCATGAATTGAATCATGAATAATGAATTGAATCATGAATCATGAATCATGAATTGAATTATGAATCATGAATCATGAATCGAATCATGAATCATGAATCATGAATCATGAATTAAATCATGAAACATGAATCATGAATCATGAATCTTGAATCATGAATCATGAATTGAATCATGAATCTTAAATCATGAATCATGACATGAATCATGAATCATGAATCATAAATCGAATCATGAATCATGAAATTAATCAGGATTCGAATCAGGAATTGAATCATGAATCATGAATCTTGAATCATGAATCATGAATTGAATCATGAATCATGAATAATGAATCATGAATTGAATCATGTATCATGAATTGAATCATGAATCATGAATTGATTAATGAATCATGAATCATGAATCGAATCATGAATCATAAATTGAATCATGAATTGAATCATGAATCATGAATCATGAATTGAATCATGAATCAAGAATCATGAATCGAATCATGAATCATGAATTGAATCATGAATAATGAATTGAATCATGAATCATGAATCATGAATTGAATTATGAATCATGAATCATGAATCGAATCATGAATCATGAATCATGAATCATGAATTAAATCATGAAACATGAATCATGAATCATGAATCTTGAATCATGAATCATGAATTGAATCATGAATCTTGAATCATGAATCATGACATGAATCATGAATCATGAATCATAAATCGAATCATGAATCATGAATTGAATCAGGATTCGAATCATAAATTGAATCATGTATCATGAATTGAATCATGAATCTTGAATCATGAATCATGAATTGAATCATGAATCACTAATTATGAATCATGAATTGAATCATGTATCATGAATTATGAATCATGAATTGAATCATGAATCATGAATTAAATCATGAATCATGAATCATGAATTGAATCATGAATCATGAATCATGAATCATGACATGAATCATGAATCATAAATCGAATCATAAATCATGAATTAAATCAGGATTCGAGTCATGAATTGAATCATGTATCATGAATTGAATCATGAATCATGAATCTTGAATCATGAATCATGAATTGAATCATGAATCATGAATTGAATCATGAATCATGAATTATGAATTATGAATTGAATCATGAATCATGAATTGATTCATGAATCATGAATCATGAATCGAATCATGAATCATGAATCGAATCATGAATCATGAATTGAATCATGAATCATGAATTGAATCATGAATCATGAATCATAAATTGAATCATGAATTGAATCATGAATTGAATCATGAATCATAAATTGAATCATGAATCATGAATCATGAATTGAATCATGAATCATGAATTGATCCATGAATCATGAATCATGAATCGAATCATGAATTATGAATTGAATCATGAATTGAATCATGAATCATAAATTGAATCATGAATCATGAATTATGAATCATGAATTGAATCATGAATCATGAATTGATTCATGAATCATGAATCATGAATCATGAATTGAATCATGAATCATGAATCATGAATCGAATCATGAATCATGAATTGAATCATGAATCATGAATCATAAATTGAATCATGAATTGAATCATGAATCATGAATTGAATCATGAATCATAAATTGAATCATGAATCATGAATTGAATCATGAATCATGAATTGAATCATGAATCATGAATCATGAATCGAATCATGAATCATGAATTAAATCATGAATCATGAATTGAATCATGAATCATGAATTATGAATCATGAATTGAATCATGAATCATGAATTGAATCATAAATCATGAATCATGAATCGAATCATGAATCATGAATCATGAATTGAATCATGAATCATGAATTGAATCATAAATCATGAATCATGAATCGAATCATGAATCATAAATCATGAATCATGAATTGAATCATGAATCATGAATCATGAATTGAATCATAAATCATGAATCATGAATCATGAATCATGAATCATGAATCATGAATTGAATCATGAATCATGAATTATGAATAATGAATTGAATCATGAATCATGAATCATGAATTGAATCATAAATCATGAATCATGAATCAAATCATGAATCATGAATCATGAATTGAATCATGAATCATGAATTGAATCATGAATCATGAATCATGAATCATGAATCATGAATCGAATCATGAATCATGAATCATGAATTGAATCATGAATCATGAAGTATGAATTAAATCATGAATCATGAATCATCAACCAAATCATAAATCATGAATTATGAATCATGAATTGATTCATGAGTCATGGATTATGAATCATGAATTGAATCATGAATCATGAATCATGAATTGAATCATGAATCATGAATCATGAATTGAATCATGAATCATAAATTAAATCATGAATCATGAATTGAATCATGAATCAAATCATGAATCATGAATCATGAATTGAATCATGAATCATGAATCGAATCATGAATCTTGAATCATGAATTGAATCATGAATCATGAATCATGAATCATGAATTGAATTATGAATCATGAATAATGAATCGAATCATGAATCATGTATCAAGAATCATGAATCGAATCTTGAATCATGAATTGAATCATGAATCATGAATCATGAATTAAATCATGAAACATGAATCATGAATCATGAATCTTGAATCATGAATCATGAATTGAATCATGAATCTTGAATCATGAATCATGACATGAATCATGAATCATGAATCATAAATCGAATCATGAATCATGAAATTAATCAGGATTCGAATCATGAATTGAATCATGAATCATGAATTGAATCATGAATTATGAATCATGAATTTAATCATGTATCATGAATTGAATCATGAATCATGAATTGAATCATGAATTATGAATTATGAATCATGAATTGAATCATGAATTATGAATCATGAATTGAATCATGAATCATGAATCATGAATTGAATCATGAATCGAATCATGAATCATGAATTGAATCATGAATCATGAATCATGAATTGAATCATGAATTGAATCATGAATCACGAATCATGAATTGAATCATGAATCATGAATTGAATCATGAATCATAAATTGAATCATGAATCATGAATCATGAATTGAATCATGAATCGAATCATGAATCATGAATCATGAATTGAATCATGAATCATGAATTGAATCATGAATCATGAATTGAATCATGAATCATGAATTGATTCATGAATCATGAATTGAATCATGAATCATGAATTGAATCATGAATCATGAATTGATTCATGAATCATGAATTGAATCATGAATCATGAATTGAATCATGAATCATGAATTATGAATCATGAATTGAATCATGAATCATGAATCATGAATTGAATCATGAATCATGAATCATGAATTGAATCATGAATCGAATCATGAATCATGAATTGAATCATGAATCATGAATCATGAATTGAATCATGAATCATGAATCATGCATTGAATCATGAATTGAATCATGAATCACGAATCATGAATTGAATCATGAATCATGAATTGAATCATGAATTATAAATTGAATCATAATTCATGAATCATGAATTGAATCATGAATCGAATCATGATTCATAAATCATTAATTAAATCATGAATCATGAATCGAATCATGAATCATGAATTGAATCATGAATCATGAATCATGAATCATGAATTGAATTATGAATCATGAATCATGAATCAAGAATCATGAATCAAATCTTGAATCATGAATTGAATCATGAATCATGAATCATGAATTGAATCATGAATCATGAATCATGAATCATGAATCATGAATTGAATCATGAATCATGAATCATGAATCGAATCATGAATCATGAATCAAGAATCATGAATCGAATCATGAATCATGATTTGAATCATGAATAATGAATTGAATCAGGAATCGAATCATGAATTGAATCATGAATCATGAATTGAATCATGAATCATGAATCATGAATCATGAATTGAATCATGAATCATGGATCATGAATTGAATCATGAATCATGAATCATGAATTGAATCATGAATCGAATCATGAATCATGAATTGAATCATGAATCATGAATCATGAATTGAATCATGAATTGAATCATTAATCACGAATCATGAATTGAATCATGAATCATGAATTGAATCATGAATCATAAATTGAATCATGAATCATGAATCATGAATTGAATCATGAATCGAATCATGAATCATGCATTATGAATTGAATCATGAATCATGAATCGAATCATGAATCTTGAATCATGAATTAAATCATGAATCATGAATCATGAATCATGAATTGAATCATGAATCATGAATCATGAATTGAATCATGAATTGAATCATGAATCACGAATCATGAATTGAATCATGAATCATGAATTGAATCATGAATCATAAATTGAATCATGAATCATGAATCATGAATTGAATCATGAATAATGAATTGAATCATGAATCATGAATCGAATCATCAATCTTGAATCATGAATTGAATCATGAATCATGAATCTTGAATAATGAATTGAATTATGAATCATGAATCGAATTATGAATCATGAATCAAGAATCATGAATCGAATCTTGAATCATGAATTGAATCATGAATCATGAATCATGAATTATGAATTGAATCATGAATCATGAATCATGAATTGAATCATGAATCATGAATCATGAATCATGAATCATGAATTGAATCATGAATCATGAATGGAATCATGAATCATGAATCAAGAATCATGAATCGAATCATGAATCATGAATTGAATCATGAATAATGAATTGAATCATGAATCATGAATCATGAATTGAATTATGAATCATTAATCATGAATCGAATCATGAATCATGAATCATGAATCATGAATTAAATCATGAAACATGAATCATGAATCATGAATCTTGAATCATGAATCATGAATTGAATCATGAATCTTAAATCATGAATCATGACATGAATCATGAATCATGAATCATAAATCGAATCATGAATCATGAAATTAATCAGGATTCGAATCAGGAATTGAATCATGAATCATGAATCTTGAATCATGAATCATGAATTGAATCATGAATCATGAATAATGAATCATGAATTGAATCATGTATCATGAATTGAATCATGAATCATGAATTGATTAATGAATCATGAATCATGAATCGAATCATGAATCATAAATTGAATCATGAATTGAATCATGAATCATGAATCATGAATTGAATCATGAATCAAGAATCATGAATCGAATCATGAATCATGAATTGAATCATGAATAATGAATTGAATCATGAATCATGAATCATGAATTGAATTATGAATCATGAATCATGAATCGAATCATGAATCATGAATCATGAATCATGAATTAAATCATGAAACATGAATCATGAATCATGAATCTTGAATCATGAATCATGAATTGAATCATGAATCTTGAATCATGAATCATGACATGAATCATGAATCATGAATCATAAATCGAATCATGAATCATGAATTGAATCAGGATTCGAATCATAAATTGAATCATGTATCATGAATTGAATCATGAATCTTGAATCATGAATCATGAATTGAATCATGAATCACTAATTATGAATCATGAATTGAATCATGTATCATGAATTATGAATCATGAATTGAATCATGAATCATGAATTAAATCATGAATCATGAATCATGAATTGAATCATGAATCATGAATCATGAATCATGACATGAATCATGAATCATAAATCGAATCATAAATCATGAATTAAATCAGGATTCGAGTCATGAATTGAATCATGTATCATGAATTGAATCATGAATCATGAATCTTGAATCATGAATCATGAATTGAATCATGAATCATGAATTGAATCATGAATCATGAATTATGAATTATGAATTGAATCATGAATCATGAATTGATTCATGAATCATGAATCATGAATCGAATCATGAATCATGAATCGAATCATGAATCATGAATTGAATCATGAATCATGAATTGAATCATGAATCATGAATCATAAATTGAATCATGAATTGAATCATGAATTGAATCATGAATCATAAATTGAATCATGAATCATGAATCATGAATTGAATCATGAATCATGAATTGATCCATGAATCATGAATCATGAATCGAATCATGAATTATGAATTGAATCATGAATTGAATCATGAATCATAAATTGAATCATGAATCATGAATTATGAATCATGAATTGAATCATGAATCATGAATTGATTCATGAATCATGAATCATGAATCATGAATTGAATCATGAATCATGAATCATGAATCGAATCATGAATCATGAATTGAATCATGAATCATGAATCATAAATTGAATCATGAATTGAATCATGAATCATGAATTGAATCATGAATCATAAATTGAATCATGAATCATGAATTGAATCATGAATCATGAATTGAATCATGAATCATGAATCATGAATCGAATCATGAATCATGAATTAAATCATGAATCATGAATTGAATCATGAATCATGAATTATGAATCATGAATTGAATCATGAATCATGAATTGAATCATAAATCATGAATCATGAATCGAATCATGAATCATGAATCATGAATTGAATCATGAATCATGAATTGAATCATAAATCATGAATCATGAATCGAATCATGAATCATAAATCATGAATCATGAATTGAATCATGAATCATGAATCATGAATTGAATCATAAATCATGAATCATGAATCATGAATCATGAATCATGAATCATGAATTGAATCATGAATCATGAATTATGAATAATGAATTGAATCATGAATCATGAATCATGAATTGAATCATAAATCATGAATCATGAATCAAATCATGAATCATGAATCATGAATTGAATCATGAATCATGAATTGAATCATGAATCATGAATCATGAATCATGAATCATGAATCGAATCATGAATCATGAATCATGAATTGAATCATGAATCATGAAGTATGAATTAAATCATGAATCATGAATCATCAACCAAATCATAAATCATGAATTATGAATCATGAATTGATTCATGAATCATGGATTATGAATCATGAATTGAATCATGAATCATGAATCATGAATTGAATCATGAATCATGAATCATGAATTGAATCATGAATCATAAATTAAATCATGAATCATGAATTGAATCATGAATCAAATCATGAATCATGAATCATGAATTGAATCATGAATCATGAATCGAATCATGAATCTTGAATCATGAATTGAATCATGAATCATGAATCATGAATCATGAATTGAATTATGAATCATGAATAATGAATCGAATCATGAATCATGTATCAAGAATCATGAATCGAATCTTGAATCATGAATTGAATCATGAATCATGAATCATGAATTAAATCATGAAACATGAATCATGAATCATGAATCTTGAATCATGAATCATGAATTGAATCATGAATCTTGAATCATGAATCATGACATGAATCATGAATCATGAATCATAAATCGAATCATGAATCATGAAATTAATCAGGATTCGAATCATGAATTGAATCATGAATCATGAATTGAATCATGAATTATGAATCATGAATTTAATCATGTATCATGAATTGAATCATGAATCATGAATTGAATCATGAATTATGAATTATGAATCATGAATTGAATCATGAATTATGAATCATGAATTGAATCATGAATCATGAATCATGAATTGAATCATGAATCGAATCATGAATCATGAATTGAATCATGAATCATGAATCATGAATTGAATCATGAATTGAATCATGAATCACGAATCATGAATTGAATCATGAATCATGAATTGAATCATGAATCATAAATTGAATCATGAATCATGAATCATGAATTGAATCATGAATCGAATCATGAATCATGAATCATGAATTGAATCATGAATCATGAATTGAATCATGAATCATGAATTGAATCATGAATCATGAATTGATTCATGAATCATGAATTGAATCATGAATCATGAATTGAATCATGAATCATGAATTGATTCATGAATCATGAATTGAATCATGAATCATGAATTGAATCATGAATCATGAATTATGAATCATGAATTGAATCATGAATCATGAATCATGAATTGAATCATGAATCATGAATCATGAATTGAATCATGAATCGAATCATGAATCATGAATTGAATCATGAATCATGAATCATGAATTGAATCATGAATCATGAATCATGCATTGAATCATGAATTGAATCATGAATCACGAATCATGAATTGAATCATGAATCATGAATTGAATCATGAATTATAAATTGAATCATAATTCATGAATCATGAATTGAATCATGAATCGAATCATGATTCATGAATCATGAATTAAATCATGAATCATGAATCGAATCATGAATCATGAATTGAATCATGAATCATGAATCATGAATCATGAATTGAATTATGAATCATGAATCATGAATCAAGAATCATGAATCAAATCTTGAATCATGAATTGAATCATGAATCATGAATCATGAATTGAATCATGAATCATGAATCATGAATCATGAATCATGAATTGAATCATGAATCATGAATCATGAATCGAATCATGAATCATGAATCAAGAATCATGAATCGAATCATGAATCATGATTTGAATCATGAATAATGAATTGAATCAGGAATCGAATCATGAATTGAATCATGAATCATGAATTGAATCATGAATCATGAATCATGAATTGAATCATGAATCATGGATCATGAATTGAATCATGAATCATGAATCATGAATTGAATCATGAATCGAATCATGAATCATGAATTGAATCATGAATCATGAATCATGAATTGAATCATGAATTGAATCATTAATCACGAATCATGAATTGAATCATGAATCATGAATTGAATCATGAATCATAAATTGAATCATGAATCATGAATCATGAATTGAATCATGAATCGAATCATGAATCATGAATCATGAATTGAATCATGAATCATGAATCGAATCATGAATCTTGAATCATGAATTAAATCATGAATCATGAATCATGAATCATGAATTGAATCATGAATCATGAATCATGAATTGAATCATGAATTGAATCATGAATCACGAATCATGAATTGAATCATGAATCATGAATTGAATCATGAATCATAAATTGAATCATGAATCATGAATCATGAATTGAATCATGAATAATGAATTGAATCATGAATCATGAATCGAATCATCAATCTTGAATCATGAATTGAATCATGAATCATGAATCTTGAATAATGAATTGAATTATGAATCATGAATCATGAATCGAATCATGAATCATGAATCAAGAATCATGAATCGAATCTTGAATCATGAATTGAATCATGAATCATGAATCATGAATTATGAATTGAATCATGAATCATGAATCATGAATTGAATCATGAATCATGAATCATGAATCATGAATCATGAATCATGAATTGAATCATGAATCATGCATCGAATCATGAATCATGAATCAAGAATCATGAATCGAATCATGAATCATGAATTGAATCATGAATAATGAATTGAATCATGAATCATGAATCATGAATTGAATTATGAATCATGAATCATGAATCGAATCATGAATCATGAATCATGAATCATGAATTGAATCATGAAACATGAATCATGAATTGAATCATGAATAATGAATCTTGAATCATGAATCATGAATTGAATCAGGAATCATGAATTATGAATCATGAATTGAATCATGAATCATAATTTGAATCATGAATCATGAATTGATTAATGAATCATGAATCATGAATTGAATCAGGAATCATGAATTATGAATCATGAATTGAATCATGAATCATGAATTGAATCATGAATCATGAATTATGAATTGAATCATGAATTGAATCATGAATTATGAATCATGAATTGAATCATGAATCATAAATCATGAATCATGACATGAATCATGAATCATGAATCATAAATCGAATCATGAATCATGAATTGAATCAGGATTCGAATCATGAATTGAATCATGAATCATGAATTGAATCATGAATCATGAATCTTGAATCATGAATCATGAATTGAATCAGGAATCATGAATTATGAATCATGAATTGAATCATGAATCATAATTTGAATCATGAATCATGAATTGATTAATGAATCATGAATCATGAATTGAATCAGGAATCATGAATTATGAATCATGAATTGAATCATGAATCATGAATTGAATCATGAATCATGAATTATGAATTGAATCATGAATTGAATCATGAATTATGAATCATGAATTGAATCATGAATCATAAATTAAATCATGAATCATGAATTGAATCATGAATCAAATCATGAATCATGA
>JAVHZZ010000191.1:162500-167500 GCA_036250195.1 Mixophyes australis | reverse complement strand
GGAGGTTGCAGTAGTCCAAGCGGGAGATGATCAGAGAGTGAATAAGACATTTGGTGGCATCCTGGGAGAGGAAGGGCCGGATGCGAGCGATGTTACGCAGCTGGAAGCGGCAGGATTTCGCGAGAGAGAGAATGTGGGGGCCGAAGGAGAGAGAGGAGTCGAGGATGACACCGAGGCAGCGAAGTTGGGGGACAGGGGAGATAGAGGTGTTGTCGACAGTGATAGCGAGGTCAGCAGGGGGCGAGGTATGAGAGGGAGGAAAGACTATGAGTTCTGTTTTGGCGAGGTTGAGTTTGAGGAATCGAGAGGACATCCAGGAGGAGATGGCAGAGAGGCAGGCGGACACCCTAGAGAGGAGGGAGGGAGAGAGATCAGGTGAGGAGAGGTATAGTTGAGTGTCGTCAGCATAGAGGTGGTAGTTGAGGCCATAGGAGCTGATGAGTTCACCCAGGGAAGAGGTGTATAGAGAGAAGAGTAGGGGTCCCAGGACGGAGCCCTGAGGGACCCCGACTGGAAGGGAGGACGGGGGGGAGAGAGAACCAGATGTGGTGACGGAGAAGGATCGGTCAGCAAGGTACGAGGTGAACCAGGACAGGACAGGGCCGGAGAGGCCAAAGGACTGGAGGGTGTGGAGGAGGAGGGGGTGGTCGACGGTGTCGAAGGCTGCAGACAGGTCGAGGAGGATGAGAAGGGAGAAGTGGCCCCTGGCTTTAGCAGAGAGGAGATCGTTGGTGACTTTAGCTAGGGCCGTTTCAGTGGAGTGAAGGGGGCGGAAACCAGACTGGAGGGGATCAAGGAGGTAGTGTTCGGAAAGGTAGGAGGAAAGACGGCTGCAGACGAGCCTCTCGAGGATTTTGGAGGCAAAGGGGAGAAGTGAAATGGGGCGATAGTTAGAGGGAGAAGTAGGGTCAAGATTAGGTTTCTTAAGGATGGGGGATACGAGAGCATGTTTGAAGGAGGAGGGGAAGATGCCGGTGGAGAGGGAAAGATTAAAGAGGTGAGCGAGGTGGGAGCAGGTGGTGGGGGAAAGGGAGCGAAGAAGGTGGGAGGGGATGGGATCCAGGGGACAGGTAGTTGGGGGGGAGGATGAAATAATAGAGTGGACTTCCTCGCCGGTGGTGAGGCAGAAGGAGTGGAAGGGAAGGTGGCTAGGGGGGGAAGTACGGAAAAGAGGGGGGGTGGATGAGAGAGTGGAGGAGGAGATATCAAGTCGGATGGCCTCAATTTTGGAGGAGAAAAAGGAGGCGAAGTCGGAGGCAGTCAGGGAGGAGGGGGTGGGAGGAGGGGGTGGGGCCAGGAGAGTGCTGAATGTGGCGAAGAGGCGGCGGGGGTTAGAGGATTGGGAAGAGATGAGGGATTTAAAGAAAGATTGTTTAGCAAGAGAGAGGGCAGAGCTGTATGATGAAAGGATAAATTTAAAATGGAGGAAGTCCGCTAGGGAGCGGGATTTTCTCCAGTGGCGTTCAGCGGTACGGGAGCATTTTTGGAGGAAGCGGGTGAATTTGGAGTGCCAGGGTTGGGGTTTGGAGCAGCGAGGGTGGACGGAGTGGGCAGGGGCGACCGCATCCAGAGCAGAGGTGAGGGTGAGATTGTAGAGGGAGACCGCCTGGTTGGGGCAGGCCAGGGAGGAAAGGGGAGAAAGGAGGGTATCGAGAGAGGAGGACAGAGAGGCCGGGTTAAGAGCGTCAAGGTTGCGTATGGATAGAGAAGGTTTAGGCAGGGGGGGGAGGAGCAGGAGAAGAGGAGAGAGAGAAGGAGAGGAGATGGTGATCGGATAGAGGAAAGGGAGAGATGGAGAAGTCAGAGAGCCTACAGAGGTAGGAGAAGACAAGGTCAAGGGAGTGACCAAGGCAGTGGGTAGAGGAGGACGTCCATTGGGTAAGACCAAGGGAGGAAGAAAGGGTGAGCAGTTTGCTGGAAGCTGGGTCAGTGGGATTGTCCATGGGGAAGTTAAAGTCGCCAAGGATGATGGAGGGGAGGTCGGAGGAGAGGTGGTGAGGAAGCCAGGCAGCAAAGTTGTCAAGGAAGAGGGAGGTGGGGCCAGGGGGGCGGTAGATGACCGTGACACGGAGATGGATGGGGTAAAAGAGGCGGATGGAGTGGGCTTCAAAGGAGGAGAAGGAGAGGGAGGGTTCAGGGGGGATGACACGAAAAGTACAGGTGGGGGATAGGAGGAAGCCCACTCCCCCGCCTGGGCGGGCACCAGGTCTGGCGGAGTGGGTGAAGGTGAGGCCACCATAGGAGAGGGCAGCGGGGGAGGCGGTGTCAGAATCGGAGAGCCATGTTTCAGTAATGGCAAGGAGGTTAAGAGAGTTGGATAAAAAGAGGTCGTGGATAGCAGTCAGTTTGTTGCGGACTGACCTAGCGTTCCAGAGGGCACATGAGAAGGGGGGAGAGGAGAGGGGGGAGATGGGGATGAGGTTAGCAAGAAGGGCAGTACGCGGGGGAGGGCGGGCAGGAGAGGTAGGGCGGGGGGAGAGTGTGGGTATGGAACGAGAGCAGGGAGGCATAGTAGGGAGAGAGATGGCAAAAAGAGGGTGGAGGAAGAACGAGTGAAATAAAGAGAAAGGACAGAGAAATATAGATAAAGCAGGGCAGGGAGACAATGGCGATATGGAAGACAACAGGGAGACAATGGCAAAATGGAAGACAATGGCAAGATGGGAGACAGTGGTAAAATGAGAGACAGTGGCAAAATGAGAGACAGTGGCAAAATGAGAGACAGTGGCAAAATGAGAGACAGTGGCAAAATGAGGGACAGTGGCAAAATGAGGGACAGTGGCAAAATGAGAGACAAAGGCAAAATGGGAGACAATGGCAAAATGGGAGACAATGGCAAAATGGGAGACAATGACAAAGTTAGGGCGTGGAAGGCATGGAGCAACAGGACAGAGAGATACTAAGGGCAAAGAAACAGGTCAGAATAAAAACAGTTACAAATAGTAAAAAATATGTAGTAAAAAAAAAAAAGTAACAGGTGAGTGTAGAATCAGGAAGAAAAGAAACAAAACAGAGTAAAGGTAGGTAAAGTATTATAAGGCAAAACAAAAAATGGCAGGTACCTAAAACAGATAAAGAATGCAATCCGGAAAAATAGTATCTGGTACCAATCAAGTCTGAGGTGCAGGCGGAGGTGCAGATCCAGGGGGAAAAGGTAAAGTCAAGGTGAGGAGGTCAGTCACAGTTCCAGGGAGACGGTTGTGGGAGCAGGGCACCAGATGAGATGAGGGGGAGCAGGAACATGGAGGACATCAGAGGAGGATAGAGGAAGATGACTCACGGCAGGAGGTGGGCATCAGGAGAGGAGAGCCAGCAGGATCGCTGAAGGCCAGGAGCACGGGGGAACCATCCGATGGCGATCAGTGGAGGAGGAGGTGACCTGGGCGAGGATGATGGCAGCGGCAGTTCAAGGCAGGGGAGGAGACCAGCACTCGAGGCCAGGGATTCAGGCCGGAAGTAGGCCTCACCGACGTGCAGGCAGGCCAGGCAGCGAAGATCCGGAGGAGGCAAGACAGCCAGTGGTTGCAGCTGGGCCGGAGATCCAGGGAAGCCAGGAGCGGAGGCAAGAAGGCGGCTGCGGTACAAGGCAGGCGAGGAGACCGGCACACGAGGCCGGGGATTCAGGCCGGAAGTGGGCCTCACCGACGTGCAGGCAGTGAAGATCCGGAGGAGGTAGAGAGTCTTGGGGAGACAGTTGGGCCGGAGATCCAGGAGCAGAGGCGAGGAGCCAGCTGGGTCATAGCCAGAGGTTGCAGCTGGGCCGGAGATCCAGGAAATGAGCGATCCAGGAGATTCAGCGATGAGCCAGGAGGCAGCAGGCCGGAGCCGGGGGCTCGATTAGGTGGCACCGCGGGATGCAGCCGCAGTAAGGATCGCCGATTGAAGCTGAAGCCGGGTGAGTGAAGGTAAGTGAGAAGTGAGGCGGGAAGAGGAGGAAGGACAACGGGGAGCTGCCGAGCTGCTCCACGGGAATAAGGAGCCAAGGATATGACCCCAGTGGAGAGCTCGCGCGGCACGTCCTTCCTCGTCCAGAGCAGGAAATGCTGGTTTTGAGATGTAGGTCAGTAGGCAACAAATAACTACAGCCACACCCACACCACCCTGAACAAGCCTAATCTCGTCTGATCTTGGAAACTAAGCAGGGTCGGGCCTGGTTAGTATTTGGATGGGAGACCACCTGGGAATACCAGGTGCCATAGGCCTTTTTTTTTTCTCTCTCTTGTTCTTGCTTCCTTCAATGCTGGTTTTGAGATGTATAAGAGATGTAGGTCAGGAGGCAACCAATACCCACAGCCACACCACCCTGAGCAAGCAAAATCTTAACTGATCTTGGAAGCTAAGCAGTGCTGGGCCTGGTAAGTACTTGGATGGGAGACCACCTGGGAATTCCAGGTGTTGTAAGCCTTTTTTTTTTCTCTCTCTTGTTCTTGCTTCCTTCAATGCTGGTTTTGAGATGTATAAGAGATGTAGGTCAGTAGGCAACCAATACCTACAGCCACACCACCCAGAACAAGAACAATCTCATCTGATCTTGGAAGCTAAGCAGGGCCAGGCCTGGTTAGTACTTGGATGGGAGACCACCTGGGAATACCAGGTGCTGTAGGCCTTTTTTTTCTGTCTCTCTTGTTCTTCCTTATTTCAATGCTGGTTTTGAGATGTATAAGAGATGTAGGTCTGTGAGCAACCAACACCTACAGCCACACCACCCTGAACAAGCCCAATCTCGTCTGATCTTGGAAGCTAAGCAGGGCCAGGCCTGGTTAGTACTTGGATGGGAGACTACCTGGGAATACCAGGTGCCGTTGGCATTTTTTTTTCTCTCTCTTGTTCTTGCTTCCTTCAATGCTGGTTTTGAGATGAATAAGAGATGTAGGTCAGTAGATAACCAATACCTACAGCCACACCACCCTGAACAAGCCCAATCTCGCCTGATCTTGGAAGCTAAGCAGTGCTGGGCCTGGTTAGTAGTTGGATGGGAGACCACCTGGGAATACCAGGTG
>JAVHZZ010000191.1:87500-92500 GCA_036250195.1 Mixophyes australis | reverse complement strand
GTTAGTACTTGGATGGGAGACCACCTGGGAATACCAGGTGCCGTAGGCATTTTTTTTTCTCTCTCATGTTCTTGCTACCTTCAATGCTGGTTTTGAGATGAATAAGAGATGTAGGTCAGTAGATAATCAATACCTACAGCCACACCACCCTGAACAAGCCCAATCTTGCCTGATCTTGGAAGCTAAGCAGGGTCAGGCCTGGTTAGTAGTTGGATGGGAGACCACCTGGGAAAACCAGGTGCCGTAGGCCTTTTTTTTTCTCTCTCTTGTTCTTGCTTCCTTCAATGCTGGTTTTGAGATGTAGGTCAGTAGGCAACAAATACCTACAGCCACACCACCCTGAACAAGCCCAATCTCGCCTGATCTTGGAAGCTAAGCAGGGCCAGGCCTGGTTAGTACTTGGATGGCAGACCACCTGGGAATACCAGGTGCTGTAGGCCTTTTTTTCTCTCTCTCTTGTTCTTGCTTCCTTCAATGCTGGTTTTGAGATGTATAAGAGATGTAGGTCTGTAAGCAACCAAAACCTACATCCACACTGCCCTGAACAAGCCCAATCTTGTCTGTTCTTGGAAGTTAAGCAGGGCCGGGCCTGGTTAGTACTTGGATGGGAGACCACCTGGGAATACCAGGTGCCATAGGCCTTTTTTTTTTCTCTCTCTTGTTCTTGCTTCCTTCAATGCTGGTTTTGAGATGAATAAGAGATGTAGGTCAGTAGATAACCAATGCCTACAGCCACACCACCCTGAACAAGCCCAATCTCGCCTGATCTTGGAAGCTAAGCAGGGCCGGGCCTGGTTAGTACTTGGATGGGAGACTACCTGGGAATACCAGGTGCCATAGGCTTTTTTTTTTCTCTCTCTTGTTCTTGCTTCCTTCAATGCTGGTTTTGAGATGAATAAGAGATGTAGGTCAGTAGATAACCAATACCTACAGCCACACCACACTGAACAAGCCCAATCTCGCCTGATCTTGGAAGCTAAGCAGGGCCGGGCCTGGTTTGTAGTTGGATGGGAGACCACCTGGGAATACCAGGTGCTGTAGGCCTTTTTTTTCTCTCTCTCTTGTTCTTGCTTCCTTCAATGCTGGTTTTGAGATGTATAATAGATGTAGGTCTGTAAGCAACCAACACCTACAGCCACACCGCCCTGAACAAGCCCAATCTCGTCTGATCTTGGAAGTTAAGCAGGGCCGGGCCTGGTTAGTACTTGGATGGGAGACCACCTGGGAATACCAGGTGCCGTAGGCATTTTTTTTTCTCTCTCTTGTTCTTGCTTCCTTCAATGCTGGTTTTGAGATGTAGGTCAGTAGGCAACAAATACCTATAGCCACACCACCCTGAACAAGCCCAATCTCGCCTGATCTTGGAAGCTAAGCAGGGCCGGGCCTGGTTAGTAGTTGGATGGGAGACCACCTGGGAATACCAGGTGCTGTAGGCCTTTTTTTTCTCTCTCTCTTGTTCTTGCTTCCTTCAATGCTGGTTTTGAGATGTATAAGAGATGTAGGTCTGTAAGCAACCAACACCTACAGCCACACCGCCCTGAACAAGCCCAATCTCATCTGATCTTGGAAGTTAAGCAGGGCCGGGCCTGGTTAGTACTTGGATGGGAGACCACCTGGGAATACCAGGTGCCGTAGGCATTTTTTTTTCTCTCTCTTGTTCTTGCTTCCTTCAATGCTGGTTTTGAGATGAATAAGAGATGTATGTCAGTAGATAACCAATACCTACAGCCACACCACCCTGAACAAGCCCAATCTCGCCTGATCTTGGAAGCTAAGCAGGGTCGGGCCTGCTTAGTACTTGGATGGGAGACCACCTGGGAATACCAGGTGCCGTAGGCCATTTTTTTTCTCTCTCTTGTTCTTGGTTCCTTCAATGCTGGTTTTGAGATGTAGGTCAGTAGGCAACAAATACCTACAGCCACACCACCCTGAACAAGCCCAATCTCGTCTGGATTTGGAAGCTAAGCAGGGGCGGGCCTGGTTAGTACTTAGATGGGAGACCACCTGGGAATACTAGGTGCCATAGGCCTTTTTTTTCTCTCTCTTGTTCTTGCTTCCTTCAATGCTGGTTTTGAGATGTATAAGAGATGTAGGTCAGTAGGCAACCAATACCTACAGCCACACCACCCTGAACAAGCCCAATCTCGTCTGATCTTGGAAGCTAAGCAGTGCCGGGCCTGGTTAGTACTTGGATGGGAGACCACCTGGGAATTCCAGGTGCCGTAGGCCTTTTTTTTCTCTCTCTTGTTCTTGGTTCCTTCAAAGCTGGTTTTGAGATGTAGGTCAGTAGGCAACAAATACCTACAGCCATACCACCCTGAACAAGACCAATCTCATCTGATCTTGGAAGCTAAGCAGGGCTGGGCCTGGTTAGTGCTTGGATGGGAAACCACCTGGGAATACAAGGTGCCGTAGGCCTTTTTTTGTCTCTCTCTTGTTCTTGCTTCCTTCAATGCTGGTTTTGAGATGTAGGTCAGTAGGCAACCAATACCCATGTGAGGCAACCTGAGAATTCCAGGTGCTGTAGGCCTTTTTTTTTCTCTCTCTTGTTCTTGCTTCCTTCAATGCTGGTTTTGAGATGTAGGTCAGTAGGCAACAAATACCTACAGCCACACCAACCTGAACAAGAACAATTTCATCTGATCTTGGAAGCTAAGCAGGGCTGAGCCTGGTTAGTACTTGGATGGGAGACCACCTGGGAATACCAGGTGCCGTAGGCCTTTTTTTTCTCTCTCTTGTTCTTGCATCCATCAATGCTGGTTTTGAAATGAATAAGAAATGTAGGTCAGTAGACAACCAATACCTACAGCCCCGCCACCCTGAACAAGCCCAATCTCATCTGATCTTGGAAGCTAAGCAGGGCCAGGCCTGGTTAGTACTTGGATGGGAGACCACCTGGGAATACCAGGTGCTGTAGGCATTTTTTTTTCTCTCTCTTATTCTTGCTTCCTTCAATGCTGGTTTTCAGATGTATAAGAGATGTAGGTCAGTAGGCAACCAATACCTACAGCCACACCACCCTGAACAAGCCCAATGTCGTCTGATCTTGGAAGCTAAGCAGGGCCGGGCCTGGTTAGTACTTGGATGGGAGACCACCTGGGAATTCCAGGTGCTGTAGGCCTTTTTTTTTCCTCTCTCTTGTTCTTGCTTCCTTCAATGCTGGTTTTGAGATGTATAAGAGATGTAGGTCAGTAGGCAACCAATACCTACAGCCACACCACCCTGAACAAGAACAATTTTGTCTGATCTTGGAAGCTAAGCAGGGCTGGGCCTGGTTAGTACTTGGATGGGAGATCACCTGGGAATACCAGGTGCTTCAGGCCTTTTTTTTCTCTCTCTTGTTCTTGCTTCCTTCAATGCTGGTTTTGAGATGTATAAGAGATGTAGGTCAGTAAACAACCAATATATACAGCCACACCACCCTGAACAAGCCCAATCATACCTGATCTTGGAAGCTAAGCAGGGCTGGGCCTGGTTAGTACTTGGATGGAAGACCACCTAGGAATACCAGGTGCTGTAGGCCTTTTTTTTCTCTTGTTCTTGCTTCCTTCAATGCTGGTTTTGAGATGTATAAGAGATGTAGGTCTGTAAGAAACCAACACCAATAGCCACACCACCCTGAACAAGCCAGATCTCGCCTGACCTTGGAAGCTAAACAGGGCCAGGCCTGGTTAGTACTTGGATGGGAGACCACCTGGGAATACCAGGTGCTGTAGGCCTTTTTTTTCTCTCTCTCTTGTTCTTGCTTCCTTCAATGCTGGTTTTGAGATGTATAAGAGATGTAGGTCTGTAAGCAACCAACACCTACAGCCACACCACCCTGAACAAGCCCAATCTCGGCTGATCTTGGAAGCTAAGCAGGGCGGGGCATGGTTAGTACTTGGATGGGAGACTACCTGGGAATACCATGTGCCGTAGGCATTTTTTTTTCTCTCTCTTGTTCTTGCTTCCTTCAATGCTGGTTTTGAGATGTAGGTCAGTAGGCAACCAATACCTACAGCCACACCACCCTGAACAAGAACAATCTCGTCTGATCTTGGAAGCTAAGCAGGACCGGGCCTGGTTAGTACTTAGATGGGAGACCACCTGGAAATACCAGGTGCCATAGGCTTTTTTTTTCTCTCTCATGCTCATGCTTCCTTCAATGCTGGTTTTAAGATGTATAAGAGATGTAGGTCAGTAGGCAACCAATACCTACAGCCACACCACCCTGAACAAGCCCAATGTCGTCTGATCTTGGAAGCTAAGCAGGGCCAGGCCTGGTTAGTACTTGGATGGGAGACCACCTGGGAATTCCAGGTGCTGTAGGCCTTTTTTTTCCTCTCTCTTGTTCTTGCTTCCTTCAATGCTGGTTTTGAGATGTATAAGAGATGTAGGTCAGTAGGCAACCAATACCTACAGCCACACCACCCTGAACAAGAACAATTTTGTCTGATCTTGGAAGCTAAGCAGGGCTGGGCCTGGTTAGTACTTGGATGGGAGACTACCTGGGAATACCAGGTGCTGTAGGCCTTTTTTTCACTCTCTCTTGTTCTTGCTTCCTTCAATGCTGGTTTTGAGATGTATAAGAGATGTAGGTCTGTAAGCAACTAACACCTATAACCACACCACCCTGAACAAGCCAGATCTCGCCTGATCTTGGAAGCTAAGCAGGGCCAGGCCTGGTTAGTACTTGGATGGGAGACTACCTGGCAATACCAGGTGCTGTAGGCCTTTTTTTCTCTCTCTCTTGTTCTTGCTTCCTTCAATGCTGGTTTTGAGATGTATAAGAGATGTAGGTCAGGAGGCAACCAACACCTACAGCCGCACCACCCTGACCAAGCCTAATCTCATCTGATCTTGGAAGCTAAACAGGGCCAGGCCTGGTTAGTACTTGGATGGGAGACCACCTGGGAATACCAGGTGCCATAGGCCTTTTTTTTTCTCTCTCTTGTTCTTGCTTCCTTCAATGCTGGTTTTGAGATGTATAAGAGATGTAGGTCAGGAGGCAACCAACACCT
>JAVHZZ010000191.1:12500-15000 GCA_036250195.1 Mixophyes australis | reverse complement strand
ATGGGAGACCACCTGGGAATACCAGGTGCCGTAGGTCTTTTTTTTTCTCTCTCTTGTTCTTGCTTCCATCAATGCTGGTTTTGAAATGAATAAGAGATGTAGGTCAGTAGACAACCAATACCCACGGCCACACCACCCTGAACAAGCCCAATCTCATCTGATCTTGGAAGCTAAGCAGGGCCGTGCCTGGTTAGTACTTAGATGGGAGACCACCTGGGAATTCCAGGTGCTGTAGGCATTTTTTTATTTCTCTCGTTACTGCTTCCTTCAATGCTGGTTTTGAGATGTATAAGAGATGTAGGCCAGTAAGCAACCAATACCTACAGCCACACCACCCTGAACAAGCCCAATTTCACCTGATCTTGGAAGCTAAGCAGGGCCAAGCCTGGTTAGTACTTGGATGGGAGACCACCTGGGAATACCAGGTGCTGTAGGCCTTTTTTTTCTCTCTCTCTTGTTCTTGCTTCCTTCAATGCTGGTTTTGAGATGTATAAGAGATGTAGGTCTGTAAGCAGCCAACACCTACAGCCACACCACCCTGAACAAGCCAGATCTCGCCTGATCTTGGAAGCTAAGCAGGGCCAGGCCTGGTTGGTACTTGGGTGGGAGACCACCTGGGAATACCAGGTGCTGTAGGCCTTTTTTTTCTCTCTCTTGTTCTTGCTTCCTTCAATGCTAGTTTTAAGATGAATAAGAGATGTAGGTCAGTAGGCAACCTATACCTACAGCCACACCACCCTGAACAAGCCAAATCTCGTCTGATCTTGGAAGCTAAGCAGCGCTAGGCCTGGTTAGTACTTGGATGGGAGACCAGCTGGGAATACCAGGTGCCATAGGCCTTTTTTTTTCTCTCTCTTGTTCTTGCTTCCTTCAATGCTGGTTTTGAGATGTATAAGAGATGTAGGTAAGGAGGCAATCAAAACCTACAGAGACGTCACCCTGAACAAGCCCAATCTCGTCTGATCTTGGAAGCTAAGCAGGGCCGGGCCTGGTTAGTAATTGAATGGGAGACCACCTGGGAATACCAGGTGCCATAGGCCTTTTTTTTTCTCTCTCTTGTTCTTGCTTCCTTTAATGCTGGTTTTGAGATGTATAAGAGATGTAGGTCAGTAGACAACCAATACCCACGGCCACACCACCCTGAACAAGCCCAATCTCGTCTGATCTTGAAAGCTAAGCAGGAACGGGCCTGGTTGGTACTTGGATGAGAGAACACCTGGGAATTCCAGGTGCTGTATGCCTTTTTTTTTCTCTCTCTTGTTCTTGCTTCCTTCAATGCTGGTTTTGAGATGTAGGTCAGTAGGCAACAAATACCTACAGCCACACCACCCTGAACAAGCCCAATCTCGCCTGATCTTGGAAGCTAAGCAGGGCCGGGCCTGGTTAGTACTTGGATGAGAGAACACCTGGGAATACCAGGTGCTGTAGGCCTTTTTTTTTTCTCTCTCTCTTGGTCTTGCTTCCTTCAATGCTGGTTTTGAGATGTATGAGAGATGTAGGTCAGTAGGTAACAAATACCTACAGCCACACCACCCTGAACAAGCCCAATCTTGACTGATCTTGGATGCAAAGCAGGGCCGGGCTTGGTTAGTACTTGGATGGGAGACCACCTGGGAATTTAAGGTGCTGTAAGCCTTTTTTTTTTCTCTCTCTTGTTCTTGCTTCCTTCAATGCTGGTTTTGAGATGTATAAGAGATGTAGGTCAATAGACAACCAATACCTACAGCCACACCACCCTGAACAAGACCAATCTCATCTGATCTTGGAAGCTAAGCAGGGCCGGGTCTGGTTAGTACTTGGATGGGAGACCACCTGGGAATACCAGGTGCTGTAGGCCTTTTTTTTTCTCTCTCTTGTTCTTGCTTCCTTCAATGCTGGTTTTGAGATGTATAAGAGATGTAGGTCTGTAAGCAACCAACACCTACAGCCACACCACCCTGAACAAGCCCAATCTCATCTGATCTTGGAAGCTAAGCAGGGGTGGGCCTGGTTAGTACTTGGATGGGAGACCACCTGGGAATACCAGGTGCCGTAGGCCTTTTTTTTTTTCTCTCTCTTGTTCTTGCTTCCTTCAATGCTGGTTTTGAGATGTATGAGAGATGTAGGTCAGTAGGTAACAAATACCTACAGCCACACCACCCTGAACAAGCCTGATCTTGGATGCTAAGCAGGGCCAGGCTTGGTTAGTACTTGGATGGGAGACCACCTGGGAATACCAGGTGCCTTAAGCCTTTTTTTTTCTCTCTCTTGTTCTTGCTTCCATCAATGCTGGTTTTGAAATGAATAAGAGATGTAGGTCAGTAGACAGCCTATACCTACAGCCACGCCACCCTGAACAAGCCCAATCTCATCTGATCTTGGAAGCTAAGCAGGGCCGTGCCTGGTTAGTACTTAGATGGGAGACCACCTGGGAATACCAGGTGCCATAGAACTTTTTTTTCTCTCTCTTGTTCTTGCTTCCTTCAATGCTGGTTTTGAGATGTATAAGAGATGTAGGTCA
>JAVHZZ010000190.1:0-172000 GCA_036250195.1 Mixophyes australis | reverse complement strand
TCAAGAATCATAAATCGAATCATAAATCATGAAATGAATCAGGAATCGAATAATGAATTGAATCATGAATCATGAATTGAATCATGAATCATGAATTGAATCATCAATCATGAATCATGAATCATGAATTGAATCATGAATCGATTCATGAATCATGAATTGAATCATGAATCATGAATCATGAATCGAATCATGAATCATGAATCAAGAATCATAAATTGAATCATGAATCATGAATTGAATCATGAATCTTGAATCATGAATCATGAGTCATGAATTGAATCATAATTTGAATCATGAATCGAATCATGGATCATGAAGTGAATAATGAAATGAATCAAGAATCATGAATCATGAATTGAATCATGTTTCATAAATCATGAATTGAATCATGAATCAAGAATCATAAATCGAATCATGAATCATGAATTATGAATCATGAATTGAATCATCAATCATGAATTATGAAACATGAATTGAATCAAGAATCATGAATCAAATCATGAATCATGAATTGAATCATGAATCATGAATCATGAATCATGAATCGAATCATGAATCATGAATCATGAATCATGAATTGAATAATGAATCATGAATCGAATCTTGAAACATGAATCATGAATCATGATTTGAATCATGAATCATGAATCATGAATCGAATCATGAATCATGAATTGAATCATGAATCATGAATCGAATCATGGATCATGAATCATGAATTGAATCATGAATCATGAATTGAATCATGAATCATGAATCATGAATTGAATCATGAATCATGAATTGAATCATGAATCATGAATCATGAATTGAATCATGAATCATGAATCATGAATTGAATCATGAATCATGAATCATGAATTGAATCATAAATCATGAATTGAATCATAAATCATGAATCAAGAATCATGAATTGAATCATGAATCATGAATTGAATCATGAATCATGAACGCATGAATCATGAATCGAATCATGAATCATGAATCATGAATCATGAATTGAATCATGAATCATGAATCGAATCATGAATCATGAATCATGAATTGAATCATGAATTGAATCATGAATCATGAATCATAAATCATGAATCATGAATCATAAATTGAATCATGAATCATGAATTAAATCATGAATTGAATCATTAATCATGAATCATGAATTTAATTATGAATCATGAATCATAAATTGAATCATGAATCATGAATTAAATCATGAATTGAATCATGAATTGAATCATGAATCATGAATTATGAATCGAATCATGAATCATGAATTGATTTATGAATCATGAATCATGAATTGAATTATGAATCATAAATCATGAATTGAATCATGAATCATGAATTGAATTATGAATCATGAATCATTAATCGAATCATGAATCATGAATCAAGAATAATGAATCGAATCATAAATCATGAATTAAATCATGAATCTTGAATCATGAATAATGAATCGAATCATGATTCATGAAACATGAATCATGAATCATGAATTGAATCATGAATCATGAATCATGAATCGAATCATAAATCATGAAATGAATCATGAATTGAATCATGAATCATGAATCGAATCATGAATCATGAATCGAATCATAAATCATCAATTGAATCAGGAATCGAATCATGAATTGAATCATGAATTGTATCATGAATCATGAATCATGAATTATGAATCATGAATTGAATCATGAATCTCTAATCATGAATCAAGAATCATAAATCGAATCATAAATCATCAAATGAATCAGGAATCGAATCATGAATTGAATCATGAATCATGAATTGAATCATGAATCAGTAATTGAATCATCAATCATGAATCATGAATTGAATCATGAATCGATTCATGAATCATGAATTGAATCATGAATCATGAATCATGAATCGAATCATGAATCATGAATCAAGAATCATAAATCGAATCATGAATCATGAATTGAATCATGAATCTTGAATCATGAATCATGAATTGAATCATGATTCAAATCATGAATCATGAATCATGAGTCATGAATTGAATCATAATTTGAATCATGAATCATGAATCGAATCATGGATCATGAAGTGAATAATGAAATGAAGCATGAATCATGAATCATGAATTGAATCATGAATCATAAATCATGAATTGAATCATGAATCAAGAATCATAAATCGAATCATGAATCATGAAATGAATCAGGAATTGAATCATGAATTGAATCATGAATCATGAGTTGAATCATGAATCATGAATTGAATCATCAATCATGAATTATGAATCATGAATTGAATCATCAATCATGAATTATGAAACATGAATTGAATCAAGAATCATGAATCAAATCATGAATCATGAATTGAATCATGAATCATGAATCATGAATCGAATCATGAATCATGAATCATGAATTGAATCTTGAAACATGAATCATGAATTGAATCATGAATTAAATCATGAATCATGAATCATAAATTGAATCATGAATTGAATCATGAATCATGAATCATGAATCATGAATTGAATCATGAATCATGAATCATGAATCATGAATTAAGTCATGAATCATGAATCATGATTCATGATTTGAATCATGAATCATGAATCATGAATCGAATCATGGATCATGAATCATGAATTGAATCATGAATCATGAATCATGAATTGAATCATGAATCATGAATCATGAATCGAATCATGAATCATGAATTGAATCATGAATCATGAATTGAATCATGAATCATGAATCATGAATTGAATCATGAATCATGAATCATGAATCATGAATTGAATCATGAATCATGAATCATGAATTGAATCATGAATCATGAATCATGAATCGAATCATGAATCATGAATCAAGAATCATGAATTGAATCATGAATCATAAATTGAATCATGAATCATGAATCATGAATTGAATCATGAATCATGAACGCAGAATTGAATCATTAATCATGAATCATGAATCATGAATTGAATTTATGAATCATGAATCATAAATCGAATCATGAATCATGAATTGAATCAGGAATCGAATCATGATTTGAATCATGAATCATGAATTGAATCATGAATCATGAATCATGAATTGAATCATGAATCATTAATCATGAATTGAATCATGAATCAGGAATCATGAATCATAATTCATAAATTGAACTATGAATCATGAATCATGAATCATGAATTGAATCATGAATCATGAATCATGAATTGAATCATGAATCATTAATCATGAATTGAATCATGAATCAGGAATCATGAATCATGAATCATAAATTGAACTATGAATCATGAATTGAATCATGAATTGAATCATGAATTAAATCATGAATTGAATCATGAATCATGAATTCAATCATGAATCATGAATCATGAATTCAATCATGAATCATGAATCATGAATTCAATCATGAATCATGAATTGATTCATGAATCATGACTTGAATCATGAATCATGAATCATGATTTCAATCATGAATCATGAATTATGATTTGAATCATAATTCATGAATCATGAATCGAATCATGAATCATGAATCATGAATCATGAATTATGAATTGAATTATGAATCACGAATTGAATCATAATTCATGAATCATGAATCGAATCATGAATCATGAATCATAAATCGAATCATGAATCATGAATTGAATCATGAATCTTGAATCATGAATCATGAATCGAATCATGGATCATGAAGTGAATAATGAAATGAATCATGAATCATGAATCATGAATTGAATCATGAATCATAAATCATGAATTGAATCATGAATCAAGAATCATAAATCGAATCATGGATCATGAAGTGAATAATGAAATGAATCATGAATCATGAATCATGAATTGAATCATGAATCATAAATCATGAATTGAATCATGAATCAAGAATCATAAATCGAATCATGAATCATGAAATGAATCAGGAATTGAATCATGAATTGAATCATGAATCATGAGTTGAATCATCAATCATGAATTGAATCATGAATCATGAATCATGAATCGATTCATGAATCATGAATCATGAATCATGAATTGAATAATGAATCATGAATCGAATCTTGAAACATGAATCATGAATTGAATCATGAATTAAATCATGAATCATGAATCATAAATTGAATCATGAATTGAATCATGAATCATGAATCATGAATCATGAATTGAATCATCAATCATGAATTATGAAACATGAATTGAATCAAGAATCATGAATCAAATCATGAATCATGAATTGAATCATAAATCATAAATTGAATCATGAATTGAATCATGAATCATGAATCATGAATCATGAATTGAATCATGAATCATGAATCATGAATCATGAATTAAGTCATGAATCATGAATCATGATTCATGAATTGAATCATGAATCATGAATCGAATCATGGATCATGAATCATGAATTGAATCATGAATCATGAATCATGAATTGAATCATGAATCACGAATCATGAATCGAATCATGAATCATGAATTGAATCATGAATCATGAATTGAATCATGAATCATGAATCATGAATTGAATCATGAATCATGAATCATGAATCATGAATTGAATCATGAATCATGAATCATGAATTGAATCATGAATCATGAATCATGAATTGAATCATGAATCATGAATCAAGAATCATGAATTGAATTATGAATCATGAATTGAATCATGAATCATGAATCATGAATTCAATCATGAATCATGAACGCATGAATCATGAATCGAATCATGAATCATGAATCATGAATTGAATCATGAATCATGAATCATGAATCGAATCATGAATCATGAATCATGAATTGAATCATGAATTGAATCATGAATCATGAATCATAAATCATGAATCATGAATCATAAATTGAATCATGAATCATGAATTAAATCATGAATTGAATCATTAATCATGAATCATGAATTGAATTATGAATCATGAATCATGAATCATGAATCATGAATTGAATCATGAATCATGAATCGAATCATGAATCATGAATTGATTTATGAATCATGAATCATGAATTGAATCATGATTCATGAATCGAATCATGAATCATGAATCATGAATTGAATTATGAATCATAAATCATGAATTGAATCATGAATCATGAATCATGAATTGAATTATGAATCATGAATCATTAATCGAATCATGAATCATGAATCAAGAATAATGAATCGAATCATAAATCATGAATTAAATCATGTATCTTGAATCATGAATCATAAATCGAATCATGATTCATTAAACATGAATCATGAATCATGAATTGAATCATGAATCATGAATGATGAATCGAATCATGAATCATGAATTGAATCATGAATTGAATCATGAATCATGAATCGAATCATGAATCATGAATTGAATCATGAAATGAATCATGAATCATGAATTGAATCATGAATTGAATCATGAATTGTATCATGAATCATGAATCATGAATTATGAATCATGAATTGAATCATGAATCTCTAATCATGAATCAAGAATCATAAATCGAATCATAAATCATGAAATGAATCAGGAATCGAATCATGAATTGAATCATGAATCATGAATTAAATCATGAATCAGTAATTGAATCATCAATCATGAATCATGAATCATGAATTGAATCATGAATCGATTCATGAATCATGAATTGAATCATGAATCATGAATCATGAATCGAATCATGAATCATGAATCAAGAATCATAAATTGAATCATGAATCATGAATTGAATCATGAATCTTGAATCATGAATCATGAATTGAATCATGATTCAAATCATGAATCATGAATCATGAGTCATGAATTGAATCATAATTTGAATCATGAATCATGAATCGAATCATGGATCATGAAGTGAATAATGAAATGAATCATGAATCATGAATCATGAATTGAATCATGAATCATAAATCATGAATTGAATCATGAATCAAGAATCATAAATCGAATCATGAATCATGAAATGAATCAGGAATTGAATCATGAATTGAATCATGAATCATGAGTTGAATCATGAATCATGAATTGAATCATCAATCATGAATTATGAATCATGAATTGAATCATCAATCATGAATTATGAAACATGAATTGAATCAAGAATCATGAATCAAATCATGAATCATGAATTGAATCATGAATCATGAATCATGAATCATGAATCGAATCATGAATCATGAATCATGAATCATGAATTGAATCTTGAAACATGAATCATGAATTGAATCATGAATTAAATCATGAATCATGAATCATAAATTGAATCATGAATTGAATCATGAATCATGAATGATGAATCATGAATTGAATCATGAATCATGAATCATGAATCATGAATTAAGTCATGAATCATGAATCATGATTCATGAATCGAATCATGAATCATGAATTGAATCATGAATCATGAATTGAATCATGAATCATGAATCATGAATTGAATCATGAATCATGAATCATGAATCATGAATTGAATCATGAATCATGAATCAAGAATCATGAATTGAATCATGAATCATGAATTGAATCATGAATCATGAATCATGAATTGAATCATGAATCATGAACGCATGAATTGAATCATTAATCATGAATCATGAATCATGAATTGAATTTATGAATCATGAATCATAAATCGAATCATGAATCATGAATTGAATCAGGAATCGAATCATGATTTGAATCATGAATCATGAATTGAATCATGAATTGAATCATGAATCATGAATCATGAATTGAATCATGAATCATTAATCATGAATTGAATCATGAATCAGGAATCATGAATCATGAATCATAAATTGAACTATGAATCATGAATCATGAATTGAATCATGAATTGAATCATGAATTAAATCATGAATTGAATCATGAATCATGAATTCAATCATGAATCATGAATCATGAATTCAATCATGAATCATGAATCATGAATCATGAATTGAATCATGAATCATGAATTGATTCATGAATCATGACTTGAATCATGAATCATGAATCATGAATTCAATCATGAATCATGAATTATGATTTGAATCATAATTCATGAATCATGAATCGAATCATGAATCATGAATCATGAATCATGAATTATGAATTGAATTATGAATCACGAATTGAATCATAATTCATGAATCATGAATCGAATCATAAATCATGAATTGAATCATGAATCATGAATCATGATTTGAATCATGAATTTAATCATGAATCATGAATCGAATCATAAATCATGAATTGAATCATGAATTGAATCATGAATCATGAATTGAATCATGAATTGAATCACAAATTGAATAATGAATCATGAATCATGAATTGAATCATGAATCATGAATCAAATCATGAATCAAGAATTGAATCAGGAATCGAATCATGAATTGAATCATGAATCATGAATTGAATCATGAATCATGAATCATGAATCAAAAATCATGAATCGAATCATGAATCATGAATTGAATCATGAATCATGAATCATGAATTGAATCATGAATCATAAATCACAAATCATGAATCGAATCATGAATCATGAATCATGAATCATGAATTGAATCATGAATCATGAATCATGAATCGAATCATGAATCATAAATCACAAATCATGAATCAAATCATGAATCATGAATCATGAATCAAGAATCATGAATCGAATCATGAATCATGAATTGTATCATGAATCATGAATCATGAATTGAATCATGAATCATAAATCACAAATCATGAATCGAATCATGAATCATGAATTGAATCATGAATTGAATCATGAATCATAAATCATAAATCATGAATCATGATTTATAAATTGAATCATGAATCATGAATTGAATCATGAATTGAATCATGAATAAGGAATCATGAATCATGAATCATAAATTGAACTATGAATCATGAATCATGAATTGAATCATGAATTGAATCATGAATTGAATCATGAATCATGAATTGAATCATGAATCATGAATTGATTCATGAATCATGACTTGAATCATGAATCATGAATCATGAATTGAATCATGAATCATGAATTATGATTTGAATCATAATTCATGAATCATGAATCGAATCATGAATCATGAATCATGAATTATGAATTGAATCATGAATCATGAATCCTGAATTGAATTATAATTCATGAATCATGAATCGAATCATAAATCATGAATTGAATCATGAATCATGAATCATGATTTGAATCATGAATTTAATCATGAATCATGAATCGAATCATAAATCATGAATTGAATCATGAATTCAATTATGAATCATGAATTGAATAATGAATTGAATCATAAATTGAATAATGAATCATGAGTTGAATCATGAATTGAATCATAAATTGATTCATGAATCATGAATCATGAATTAAATCATGAATCATGAATCATGAATTGAATCATGAATCATGAATCATAAATCATGAATCATGAATCATGAATCATGAATTGAATCATTAATAATGAATTATGAATCATGAATTGAATCATTAATCATGAACTATGAATCATGAATTGAATCATGAATCATGAATCATGAATTGAATCATGAACGCATGAATTGAATCATGAATCATGAATCGAATCATGAATCATAAATTGAATCATGAATCATGAATCAAAAATCTTGAATCAAATCATGAATCATGAATTGAATCATGAATCATGAATCATGAATTGAATCATGAATCATGAATCATGAATCATGAATTGAATCATGAATCATGAATCGAATCATGAATCATGAATTGAATCATGAATCATGAATCATGAATCATGAATCGAATCATGAATCATGAATTGAATCATGAATCATGAATCATGAATTGAATCATGAATCATGAATCGAATCATGAATCATGAATTGAATCATGAATCATGAATCATGAATCGAATCATGAATCATGAATTGAATCATGAATCATGAATCATGAATTGAATCATGAATCATGAATCGAATCATGAATCATGAATTGAATCATGAATCATGAATCATGAATCGAATCATGAATCATGAATCAAGAATCATGAATCGAATCATAAATCATGAATTGAATCATGAATCATGAATCATGATTTGAATCATGAATTTAATCATGAATCATGAATCGAATCATAAATCATGAATTGAATCATAAATTGAATAATGAATCATGAGTTGAATCATGAATTGAATCATGAATTGATTCATGAATCATGAATCATGAATTAAATCATGAATCATGAATCATGAATTGAATCATGAATCATGAATCGAATCATGAATCAAGAATTGAATCAGGAATCGAATCATGAATTGAATCATGAATCATGAATTGAATCATGAATCATGAATCATAAATCATGAATCATGAATCATAAATCATGAATCATGAATTGAATCATTAATAATGAATTATGAATCATGAATTGAATCATTAATCATGAACTATGAATCATGAATTGAATCATGAATCATGAATCATGAATTGAATCATGAACGCATGAATTGAATCATGAATCATGAATCGAATCATGAATCATAAATTGAATCATGAATCATGAATCAAAAATCTTGAATCAAATCATGAATCATGAATTGAATCATGAATCATGAATCATGAATTGAATCATGAATCATGAATCATGAATCATGAATTGAATCATGAATCATGAATCATGAATTGAATCATGAATCATGAATCATGAATCGAATCATGAATCATGAATCAAGAATCATGAATTGAATCATGAATCATGAATTGAATCATGAATCATGAATCATGAATTGAATCATGAATCATGAACGCATGAATTGAATCATTAATCATGAATCATGAATCATGAATTGAATTTATGAATCATGAATCATAAATCGAATCATGAATCATGAATTGAATCAGGAATCGAATCATGATTTGAATCATGAATCATGAATTGAATCATGAATCATGAATTGAATCATGAATCATGAATCATGAATTGAATCATGAATCATTAATCATGAATTGAATCATGAATCAGGAATCATGAATCATGAATCATAAATTGAACTATGAATCATGAATCATGAATTGAATCATGAATTGAATCATGAATTAAATCATGAATTGAATCATGAATCATGAATTCAATCATGAATCATGAATCATGAATTCAATCATGAATCATGAATCATGAATCATGAATTGAATCATGAATCATGAATTGATTCATGAATCATGACTTGAATCATGAATCATGAATCATGAATTCAATCATGAATCATGAATTATGATTTGAACCATAATTCATGAATCATGAATCGAATCATGAATCATGAATCATGAATCATGAATTATGAATTGAATTATGAATCACGAATTGAATCATAATTCATGAATCATGAATCGAATCATAAATCATGAATTGAATCATGAATCATGAATCATGATTTGAATCATGAATTTAATCATGAATCATGAATCGAATCATAAATCATGAATTGAATCATGAATTGAATCATGAATCATGAATTGAATCATGAATTGAATCACAAATTGAATAATGAATCATGAATCATGAATTGAATCAGGAATCGAATCATGAATTGAATCATGAATCATGAATTGAATCATGAATCATGAATCATGAATCAAAAATCATGAATCGAATCATGAATCATGAATTGAATCATGAATCATGAATCATGAATTGAATCATGAATCATAAATCACAAATCATGAATCGAATCATGAATCATGAATCATGAATTGAATCATGAATCATGAATCATGAATCGAATCATGAATCATAAATCACAAATCATGAATCGAATCATGAATCATGAATCATGAATCAAGAATCATGAATCGAATCATGAATCATGAATTGTATCATGAATCATGAATCATGAATTGAATCATGAATCATAAATCACAAATCATGAATCGAATCATGAATCATGAATTGAATCATGAATCATAAATCATGAATTGAATCATGAATCAAGAATCATAAATCGAATCATGGATCATGAAGTGAATAATGAAATGAATCATGAATCATGAATCATGAATTGAATCATGAATCATAAATCATGAATTGAATCATGAATCAAGAATCATAAATCGAATCATGGATCATGAAGTGGATAATGAAATGAATCATGAATCATGAATCATGAATCGAATCATGAATCATGAATCATGAATCATGAATTGAATAATGAATCATGAATCGAATCTTGAAACATGAATCATGAATTGAATCATGAATTAAATCATGAATCATGAATCATAAATTGAATCATGAATTGAATCATGAATCATGAATCATGAATCATGAATTGAATCATCAATCATGAATTATGAAACATGAATTGAATCAAGAATCATGAATCAAATCATGAATCATGAATTGAATCATGAATCAAGAATCATGAATCGAATCATGAATCATGAATCATGAATCATGAATTGAATAATGAATCATGAATCGAATCTTGAAACATGAATCATGAATTGAATCATGAATTAAATCATGAATCATGAATCATAAATTGAATCATGAATTGAATCATGAATCATGAATCATGAATCATGAATTGAATCATGAATCATGAATCATGAATCATGAATTAAGTCATGAATCATGAATCATGATTCATGAATTGAATCATGAATCATGAATCGAATCATGGATCATGAATCATGAATTGAATCATGAATCATGAATCATGAATTGAATCATGAATCACGAATCATGAATCGAATCATGAATCATGAATCATGAATTGAATCATGAATCATGAATCATGAATTGAATCATGAATCATGAATCATGAATCATGAATTGAATCATGAATCATGAATCATGAATTGAATCATGAATCATGAATCATGAATTGAATCATGAATCATAAATCAAGAATCATGAATTGAATTATGAATCATGAATTGAATCATGAATCATGAATCATGAATTCAATCATGAATCATGAACGCATGAATCATGAATCGAATCATGAATCATGAATCATGAATTGAATCATGAATCATGAATCATGAATCGAATCATGAATCATGAATCATGAATTGAATCATGAATTGAATCATGAATCATGAATCATAAATCATGAATCATGAATCATAAATTGAATCATGAATCATGAATTAAATCATGAATTGAATCATTAATCATGAATCATGAATTGAATTATGAATCATGAATCATGAATCGAATCATGAATCATGAATCAAGAATCATGAATTGAATCATGAATCATGAATTGAATCATGAATCATGAATCGAATCATGAATCATGAATTGATTTATGAATCATGAATCATGAATTGAATCATGATTCATGAATCGAATCATGAATCATGAATCATGAATTAAATTATGAATCATAAATCATGAATTGAATCATGAATCATGAATCATGAATTGAATCATGAATCATGAATCATGAATCGAATCATGAATCATGAATTGAATCATGAATCATGAATTGAATCATGAATCATGAATCATGAATTGAATCATGAATCATGAATCATGAATCATGAATTGAATCATGAATCATGAATCATGAATTGAATCATGAATCATGAATCATGAATCGAATCATGAATCATGAATCATGAATTGAATCATGAATCATGAATTGAATCATGAATCATGAATCATGAATTGAATCATGAATCATGAACGCAGAATTGAATCATTAATCATGAATCATGAATCATGAATTGAATTTATGAATCATGAATCATAAATCGAATCATGAATCATGCATTGAATCAGGAATCGAATCATGATTTGAATCATGAATCATGAATTGAATCATGAATCATGAATCATGAATTGAATCATAAATCATTAATCATGAATTGAATCATGAATCAGGAATCATGAATCATGAATTATAAATTGAACTATGAATCATGAATCATGAATTGAATCATGAATTGAATCATGAATTAAATCATGAATTGAATCATGAATCATGAATTCAATCATGAATCATGAATCATGAATTCAATCATGAATCATGAATCATGAATTGAATCATGAATCATGAATTGATTCATGAATCATGACTTGAATCATGAATCATGAATCATGAATTCAATCATGAATCATGAATTATGATTTGAATCATAATTCATGAATCATGAATCGAATCATGAATCATGAATTATGAATTGAATTATGAATCACGAATTGAATCATAATTCATGAATCATGAATCGAATCATGAATCATGAATCATAAATCGAATCATGAATCATGAATTGAATCATGAATCTTGAATCATGAATCATGAATCGAATCATGGATTATGAAGTGAATAATGAAATGAATCATGAATCATGAATCATGAATTGAATCATGAATCATAAATCATGAATTGAATCATGAATCAAGAATCATAAATCGAATCATGGATCATGAAGTGAATAATGAAATGAATCATGAATCATGAATCATGAATTGAATCATGAATCATAAATCATGAATTGAATCATGAATCAAGAATCATAAATCGAATCATGAATCATGAAATGAATCAGGAATTGAATCATGAATTGAATCATGAATCATGAGTTGAATCATGAATCCTGAATTGAATCATGAATCATGAATCATGAATCGAATCATGAATCATGAATCATGAATCATGAATTGAATAATGAATCATGAATCGAATCTTGAAACATGAATCATGAATTAAATCATGAATCATGAATCATAGATTGAATCATGAATTGAATCATGAATCATGAATCATGAATCATGAATTGAATCATCAATCATGAATTATGAAACATGAATTGAATCAAGAATCATGAATCAAATCATGAATCATGAATTGAATCATGAATCATGAATCATGAATCATGAATCGAATCATGAATCATGAATCATGAATCATGAATTGAATAATGAATCATGAATTGAATCATGAATTAAATCATGAATCATGAATCATAAATTGAATCATGAATAAAATCATGAATCATGAATCATGAATCATGAATTGAATCATGAATCATGAATCATGAATCATGAATTAAGTCATGAATCATGAATCATGATTCATGAATTGAATCATGAATCATGAATCGAATCATGGATCATGAATCATGAATTGAATCATGAATCATGAATCATGAATTGAATCATGAATCACGAATCATGAATCGAATCATGAATCATGAATTGAATCATGAATCATGAATTGAATCATGAATCATGAATCATGAATTGAATCATGAATCATGAATCATGAATCATGAATTGAATCATGAATCATGAATCATGAATTGAATCATGAATCATGAATCATGAATTGAATCATGAATCATGAATCAAGAATCATGAATTGAATTATGAATCATGAATTGAATCATGAATCATGAATCATGAATTCAATCATGAATCATGAACGCATGAATCATGAATCGAATCATGAATCATGAATCATGAATTGAATCATGAATCATGAATCATGAATCGAATCATGAATCATGAATTGAATCATGAATTGAATCATGAATCATGAATCATAAATCATGAATCATGAATCATAAATTGAATCATGAATCATGAATTAAATCATGAATTGAATCATTAATCATGAATCATGAATTGAATTATGAATCATGAATCATGAATCATGAATCATGAATTGAATCATGAATCATGAATCGAATCATGAATCATGAATTGATTTATGAATCATGAATCATGAATTGAATCATGATTCATGAATCGAATCATGAATCATGAATCATGAATTGAATTATGAATCATAAATCATGAATTGAATCATGAATCATGAATCATGAATTGAATTATGAATCATGAATCATTAATCGAATCATGAATCATGAATCAAGAATAATGAATCGAATCATAAATCATGAATTAAATCATGAATCTTGAATCATGAATCATAAATCGAATCATGATTCATTAAACATGAATCATGAATCATGAATTGAATCATGAATCATGAATCATGAATCGAATCATGAATCATTAATTGAATCATGAATCATGAATCGAATCATGAATCATGAATTGAATCATGAAATGAATCATGAATCATGAATTGAATCATGAATCATGAATTGAATCATGAATCATGAATTGTATCATGAATCATGAATCATGAATTATGAATCATGAATTGAATCATGAATCTCTAATCATGAATCAAGAATCATAAATCGAATCATAAATCATGAAATGAATCAGGAATTGAATCATGAATTGAATCATGAATCATGAATTGAATCATGAATCAGTAATTGAATCATCAATCATGAATCATGAATCATGAATTGAATCATGAATCAATTCATGAATCATGAATTGAATCATGAATCATGAATCATGAATCGAATCATGAATCATGAATCAAGAATCATAAATTGAATCATGAATCATGAATTGAATCATGAATCTTGAATCATGAATCATGAATTGAATCATGATTCAAATCATGAATCATGAATCATGAGTCATGAATTGAATCATAATTTGAATCATGAATCATGAATCGAATCATGGATCATGAAGTGAATAATGAAATGAATCATGAATCATGAATTGAATCATGAATCATAAATCATGAATTGAATCATGAATCAAGAATCATAAATCGAATCATGAATCATGAAATGAATCAGGAATTGAATCATGAATTGAATCATGAATCATGAGTTGAATCATGAATCATGAATTGAATCATCAATCATGAATTATGAATCATGAATTGAATCATCAATCATGAATTATGAAACATGAATTGAATCAAGAATCATGAATCAAATCATAAATCATGAATTGAATCATGAATCATGAATCATGAATCATGAATCGAATCATGAATTATGAATCATGAATTGAATCTTGAAACATGAATCATGAATTGAATCATGAATTAAATCATGAATCATGAATCATAAATTGAATCATGAATTGAATCATGAATCATGAATGATGAATCATGAATTGAATCATGAATCATGAATCATGAATTAAGTCATGAATCATGAATCATGATTCATGAATCGAATCATGAATCATGAATTGAATCATGAATCATGAATTGAATCATGAATCATAAATCATGAATCATGAATCGAATCATGAATCATGAATCATGAAACATGAATTGAATCATGAATCATGAATCATGAATCGAATCATGAATTATGAATCATAAATCATGAATCATGATTTATAAATTGAATCATGAATCATGAATTGAATCATGAATTGAATCATAAATCATGAATCATGAATTGAATCATGAATCATGAATTGAATCATGAATCATGAATCATAAATCATGAATTGAATCATGAATCATGAATTGAATCATTATTCATGAATCGAATCATGAATCATGAATCATGAATTGAATTATGAATCATGAATCCAATCATGAATCATGAATCAAGAATCGAATCATGAATCATGAAATTAATCAGGAATCGAATCATGAATTGAATCATGAATCATGAATTGAATCATGAATCATTAATTGAATCATCAATAATGAATCATGAATCATGAATTGAATCATGAATCATGAATTGAATCATGAATCATGAATCAAGAATCATGAATCGATTCATGAATTAATGAATTGAATCATGAATCATGAATCATGAATCGAATCATGAATCATGAATCAAGAATCATAAATCGAATCATGAATCATGAATTGAATCATGATTCTTGAATCATGAATCATGAATTGAATCATGAATCATGATTCAAATCATGAATCATGAATCATGAATCATGAATTGAATCATGATTCAAATCATAAATCATGAATCATGAGTCATGAATTGAATCATGAATTGAATCATGAATCATGAATCGAATCATGAATCATGAATTGAATCATGAAAAATCATGAATCATGAATTGAATCATGAATTGAATCATGAATCATGAATCATGAATTGAATCATGAATCCTGAATTGAATCATGAATCATGAATTGAATCACCAATCATGAATTATGAATCATGAATTGAATCATCAATCATGAATTATGAAAAATGAATTAAATCAAAAATCATGAATCAAATCATGAATCATGAATTGAATCATGAATCATGAATCGAATCATGAACCATGAATCATGAATTGAATAATGAATCATGAATCAAATCTTGAAACATGAATCATGAATTGAATCATGAATCATGAATCATGAATTGAATCATGAATCATGAATCATGAATTGAATCATGAATTATGAATCATGAATCGTGAATTGAATCATGAATCATGAATCATGAATTGAATCATGAATCATGAATCATGAATCGAATCATGAATCATGAATTGAATCATGAATCATGAATCATGAATCATGAATTGAATCATGAATCATGAATTGAATCATGAATCATGAATTGAATAATGAATTGAATCATGAATTTTAATTGAATCATAAATCATGAATTGAATCATGAAATGAATCATGAATCATGAATTGAATCATGAATTGAATTATAATTCATGAATTGAATCATGAATCATGAATTGAATCATGAATTGAATCATGAATCATGAATTGAATCATGAATCATGAATCATGAATCGAATCATGGATCATGAATCATGAATCGAATCATAAATCATGAATTGAATCATGAATCATGAATCATGAATTAAATCATGAATCATGAATTGAATCATGAATTGAATCATGAATCATGAATCGAATCATGAATCATGAATTATAAAACATGAATTGAATCATGAATCATGAATCGAATCATGAATCATGATTAATGAATTGAATCATGAGTCATGAATCATAAATCATGAATTAAATCATGAATCATGAATCATGAATCGAATCATGAATCATGAATTGAATCATGAATTGAATCATTTATCATGAATCATGAATTGAATCATGAATCAAGAATCATAAATCGAATCATGAATCATGAAATGAATCAGGAATCGAATCATGAATTATGAATCATGAATTGAATAATGAATTGAATCATGAATCATGAATCATAAATCATGAATCATGATTTATAAATTGAATCATGAATCATGAATTGAATCATGAATTGAATCATAAATCATGAATCGTGAATTGAATCATGAATCATGAATCATAAATCATGAATTGAATCATGAATCATGAATCATGAATTGATTTATGAATCATGAATCATGAATTGAATCATTATTCATGAATCGAATCATGAATCATGAATCATGAATTGAATTATGAATCATGAATCATGAATCGAATCATGAATCATGAATCAGGAATCATGAATCGAATCATAAATCATGAATTGAATCATGAATCTTGAATCATGAATCATGAATCGAATCATGATTCATGAAACATGAATCATGAATCATGAATTGAATCATGAATCATGAATCATGAATCGAATCATGAATCATGAATTGAATCATGAATTGAATCATGAATCATGAATCGAATCATGAATCATGAATTGAATCATGAATCTCTAATCATGAATCAAAAATCATAAATCAAATCATGAATCATGAAATGAATCAGGAATCGAATCATGAATTGAATCATGAATCATGAATTGAATCATGAATCATTAATTGAATCATCAATCATGAATCATGAATAATGAATTGAATCATGAATCATGAATTGAATCATCAATCATGAATCAAGAATCATAAATCGAATCATGAATCATGAATTGAATCATGAATCATGAATCATGAATTGAATCATGAATCATGAATCGAATCATGAATCATGAATCATGAGTCATGAATTGAATCATGAATCATGAATCAAGAATCATAAATCGAATCATGAATCATGAATTGAATCATGAATCATGAATCATGAATCGAATCATGAATCATGAATCGAATCATGAATCATGAATCATGAGTCATGAATTGAATCATGAATTGAATCATGAATCATGAATCGAATCATGAATCATGAATTGAATCATGAAATGAATCATGAATCATGAATTGAATCATGAATTGAATCATGAATCATGAATCATGAATTGAATCATGAATCAAGAATCATAAATCGAATCATGAATCATGAAATGAATCAGGAATCGAATCATGAATTGAATCATGAATCCTGAATTGAATCATGAATCATGAATTGAATCATCAATCATGAATTATGAATCATGAATTGAATCATCAATCATGAATTATGAAACATGAATTGAATCAAGAATTATGAATCAAATCATGAATCATGAATTGAATCATGAATCATGAATCGAATCATGAATCATAAATCATGAATTGAATAATGAATCATGAATCGAATCTTGAAACATGAATCATGAATTGAATCATGAATCATGAATCATGAATTGAATCATGAATCATGAATCATGAATCGTGAATTGAATCATGAATCATGAATCATGAATCATGAATTGAATCATGAATCATTAATCATGAATCATGAATTGAATCATGAATCATGAATCATGAATCGAATCATGAATCATGAATTGAATCATGAATCATGAATCATGAATCATGAATTGAATCATGAATCATTAATCATGAATTGAATCATGAATCATGAATTGAATCATGAATTAAATCATGAATCATTAATTGAATCATAAATCATGAATTGAATCATGAAATGAATCATGAATCATGAATTGAATCATGAATTGAATCATAATTCATGAATTGAATCATGAATCATGAATTGAATCATGAATCATGAATTGAATCATGAATCATGAATCGAATCATGGATCATGATTCATGAATCGAATCATAAATCATGAATTGAATCATGAATCATGAATCATGAATTGAATCATGAATCATGAATCGAATCATGAATCATGAATTGAATCATGAATTGAATCATGAATCATGAATCGAATCATGAATCATGAATTATAAAACATGAATTGAATCATGAATCATGAATCGAATCATGAATCATGATTAATGAATTGAATCATAAGTCATGAATCATAAATCATGAATTAAATCATGAATCATGAATCATGAATCGAATCATGAATCATGAATTGAATCATGAATTGAATCATTTATCATGAATCATGAATTGAATCATGAATCAAGAATCATAAATCGAATCATGAATCATGAAATGATTCTGGAATCGAATCGTGAATTGAATCATGAATCGTGAATTAAATCATGAATCATGAATTGAATCATGAATCATGAATTGAATCATGAATTGAATCATAAATTGAATTATGAATCATGATTTATGAAACATGAATTGAAACATGAATCATGAATTGAATCATAAATTGAATTATGAATCATGATTTATGAAACTTGAATTGAAACATGAATCATGAATTGAATCATGAATTGAATCATGAATCATGAATTGAATCATGAATCATGAATCATGAATCGAATCATGGATCATGAATCATGAATCGAATCATAAATCATGAATTGAATCATGAATCATGAATCATGAATCATGAATTGAATCATGAATCATGAATCATGAATCGAATCATGAATCATGAATTGAATCATGAATTGAATCATGAATCATGAATTATAAAACATGAATTGAATCATGAATCATGAATCGAATCATGAATCATGAATTGAATCATGAATTGAATCATGAATCATGAATTGAATCATGAATCATTAATTGAATCATCAATCATGAATCATGAATAATGAATTGAATCATGAATCATGAATTGAATCATGAATCATGAATCAAGAATCATAAATCGAATCATGAATCATGAATTGAATCATGAATCATGAATCATGAATTGAATCATGAATCATGAATCGAATCATGAATCATGAATCGAATCATGAATCATGAATCATGAGTCATGAATTGAATCATGAATCATGAATCAAGAATCATAAATCGAATCATGAATCATGAATTGAATCATGAATCATGAATCATGAATCGAATCATGAATCATGAATCGAATCATGAATCATGAATCATGAGTCATGAATTGAATCATGAATCATGAATCGAATCATGAATCATGAATTGAATCATGAAATGAATCATGAATCATGAATTGAATCATGAATTGAATCATGAATCATGAATCATGAATTGAATCATGAATCAAGAATCATAAATCGAATCATGAATCATGAAATGAATCAGGAATCGAATCATGAATTGAATCATGAATCCTGAATTGAATCATGAATCATGAATTGAATCATCAATCATGAATTATGAATCATGAATTGAATCATCAATCATGAATTATGAAACATGAATTGAATCAAGAATTATGAATCAAATCATGAATCATGAATTGAATCATGAATCATGAATCGAATCATGAATCATAAATCATGAATTGAATAATGAATCATGAATCGAATCTTGAAACATGAATCATGAATTGAATCATGAATCATGAATCATGAATTGAATCATGAATCATGAATCATGAATCGTGAATTGAATCATGAATCATGAATCATGAATCATGAATTGAATCATGAATCATTAATCATGAATCATGAATTGAATCATGAATCATGAATCATGAATCGAATCATGAATCATGAATCATGAATTGAATCATGAATCATGAATCATGAATCATGAATTGAATCATGAATCATTAATCATGAATTGAATCATGAATCATGAATTGAATCATGAATTAAATCATGAATCATTAATTGAATCATAAATCATGAATTGAATCATGAAATGAATCATGAATCATGAATTGAATCATGAATTGAATCATAATTCATGAATTGAATCATGAATCATGAATTGAATCATGAATCATGAATTGAATCATGAATAATGAATTGAATCATGAATCATGAATCGAATCATGGATCATGAATCATGAATCGAATCATAAATCATGAATTGAATCATGAATCATGAATCATGAATTGAATCATGAATCATGAATCATGAATCGAATCATGAATCATGAATTGAATCATGAATTGAATCATGAATCATGAATCGAATCATGAATCATGAATTATAAAACATGAATTGAATCATGAATCATGAATCGAATCATGAATCATTATTAATGAATTGAATCATAAGTCATGAATCATAAATCATGAATTAAATCATGAATCATGAATCATGAATCGAATCATGAATCATGAATTGAAGTATGAATTGAATCATTTATCATGAATCATGAATTGAATCATGAATCAAGAATCATAAATCGAATCATGAATCATGAAATGAATCAGGAATCGAATCGTGAATTGAATCATGAATCGTGAATTAAATCATGAATCATGAATTGAATCATGAATCATGAATTGAATCATGAATTGAATCATAAATTGAATTATGAATCATGATTTATGAAACATGAATTGAAACATGAATCATGAATTGAATCATAAATTGAATTATGAATCATGATTTATGAAACTTGAATTGAAACATGAATCATGAATTGAATCATGAATTGAATCATGAATCATGAATTGAATCATGAATCATGAATCATGAATCGAATCATGGATCATGAATCATGAATCGAATCATAAATCATGAATTGAATCATGAATCATGAATCATGAATCATGAATCATGAATTGAATCATGAATCATGAATCATGAATCGAATCATGAATCATGAATTGAATCATGAATTGAATCATGAATCATGAATTATAAAACATGAATTGAATCATGAATCATGAATCGAATCATGAATCATGAATTGAATCATGAATTGAATCATTTATCATGAATCATGAATTGAATCATGAATCAAGAATCATAAATCGAATAATGAATCATAAAATAAATCAGGAATCGAATCATGAATTGAATCATGAATCATGAATTGAATCATCAATCATGAATTATGAATCATAAATTGAATTATGAATCATGAATTATGAAACATAAATTGAATCAAGAATCATGAATCGAATCATCAATCATGAATTATGAATCATAAATTGAATTATGAATCATGAATTATGAAACATAAATTGAATCAAGAATCATGAATCGAATCATGAATCATAAATTGAATCATGAATCATGAATCATGAATCGAATCATGAATCATGAATCATGAATCATGAATCATGAATCATGAATCATGAATCATGAATTGAATAATGAATCATGAATCGAATCTTGAATCATGAATCATGAATTGAATCATGAATTAAATCATGAATCATGAATCATAAATTGAATCATGAATTGAATCATGAATCATGAATCATGAATTAAATCATGAATCATGAATCATGAATCATGAATTGAATCATGAATCATGAATCATATATCATGAATTTAATCATGATTCATGAATCATGAATCGATTCATGAATCATGAATTGAATCATGAATCATGAATTGAATCATGAATCATGAATCATGAATCATTAATTGAATCATGAATTGAATCATGAATCATGAATTGAATCATGAATCATGAATCAAGAATCTTAATCGATTCATGAATCATGAATTGAATCATGAATCGATTTATGAATCATGAATTGAATCATGAATCATGAATTGAATCATGAATCATGAATCAAGAATCATGAATCGATTCATGAATTAATGAATTGAATCATGAATCATGAATCATGAATCATGAATTGAATCATGAATCATGAATTGAATCATGAATCATGAATCAAGAATCATGAATCGATTCATGAATTAATGAATTGAATCATGAATCATGAATCATGAATCGAATCATGAATCATGAATCAAGAATCATAAATCGAATCATGAATCATGAATTGAATCATGATTCTTGAATCATGAATCATGAATTGAATCATGAATCATGATTCAAATCATGAATCATGAATCATGAATTGAATCATGATTCAAATCATGAATCATGAATTATGAGTCATGAATTGAATCATGAATTGAATCATGAATCATGAATCGAATCATGAATCATGAATTGAATCATGAAAAATCATGAATCATGAATTGAATCATGAATTGAATCATAAATCATGAATCATGAATTGAATCATGAATCCTGAATTGAATCATGAATCATGAATTGAATCACCAATCATGAATTATGAATCATGAATTGAATCATCAATCATGAATTATGAAAAATGAATTGAATCAAAAATCATGAATCAAATCATGAATCATGAATTGAATCATGAATCATGAATCGAATCATGAACCATGAATCATGAATTGAATAATGAATCATGAATCAAATCTTGAAACATGAATCATGAATTGAATCATGAATCATGAATCATGAATTGAATCATGAATCATGAATCATGAATCATGAATTGAATCATGAATTATGAATCATGAATAGTGGATTGAATCATGAATCATGAATCATGAATTGAATCATGAATCATGAATCATGAATCGAATCATGAATCATGAATTGAATCATGAATCATGAATCATGAATCATTAATTGAATCATGAATCATGAATCATGAATTGAATCATGAATCATGAATTGAATAATGAATTGAATCATGAATTTTAATTGAATCATAAATCATGAATTGAATCATGAAATGAATCATGAATCATGAATTGAATCATGAATTGAATCATAATTCATGAATTGAATCATGAATCATGAATTGAATCATGAATTGAATCATGAATCATGAATTGAATCATGAATCATGAATCATGAATCGAATCATGGATCATGAATCATGAATCGAATCATAAATCATGAATTGAATCATGAATCATGAATCATGAATTAAATCATAAATCATGAATTGAATCATGAATTGAATCATGAATCATGAATCGAATCATGAATCATGAATTATAAAACATGAATTGAATCATGAATCATGAATCGAATCATGAATCATGATTAATGAATTGAATCATGAGTCATGAATCATAAATCATGAATTAAATCATGAATCATGAATCATGAATCGAATCATGAATCATGAATTGAATCATGAATTGAATCATTTATCATGAATCATGAATTGAATCATGAATCAAGAATCATAAATCGAATCATGAATCATGAAATGAATCAAGAATCGAATCATGATTTGAATCATGAATCATGAATTGAATCATGAATCATAAATTGAATCATCAATCATGAATTATGAATCATGAATTGAATTATGAATCATGAATTATGAAACATGAATTGATTCATGAATCATGAATTGAATCATGAATTGAATCATAATTCATGAATTGAATCATGAATCATGAATCAAATCATGAATCATGAATTGAATCATGAATCATGAATCATGAATCGAATCATGAATTATGAATCATGAATTGAATAATGAATTGAATCATGAATCATGAATCATAAATCATGAATCATGATTTATAAATTGAATCATGAATCATAAATTGAATCATGAATTGAATCATAAATCATGAATCGTGAATTGAATCATGAATCATGAATCATAAATCATGAATTGAATCATGAATCATGAATCATGAATTGATTTATGAATCATGAATCATGAATTGAATCATTATTCATGAATCGAATCATGAATCATGAATCATGAATTGAATTATGAATCATGAATCGAATCATGAATCATGAATCAAGAATCATGAATCGAATCATAAATCATGAATTGAATCATGAATCTTGAATCATGAATCATGAATCGAATCATGATTCATGAAACATGAATCATGAATCATGAATTGAATCATGAATCATGAATCATGAATCGAATCATGAATCATGAATTGAATCATGAATTGAATCATGAATCATGAATCGAATCATGAATCATGAATTGAATCATGAATCTCTAATCATGAATCAAAAATCATAAATCAAATCATGAATCATGAAATGAATCAGGAATCGAATCATGAATTGAATCATGAATCATGAATTGAATCATGAATCATTAATTGAATCATCAATCATGAATCATGAATAATGAATTGAATCATGAATCATGAATTGAATCATGAATCATGAATCAAGAATCATAAATCGAATCATGAATCATGAATTGAATCATGAATCATGAATCATGAATTGAATCATGAATCATGAATCGAATCATGAATCATGAATCGAATCATGAATCATGAATCATGAGTCATGAATTGAATCATGAATCATGAATCAAGAATCATAAATCGAATCATGAATCATGAATTGAATCATGATTCATGAATCATGAATTGAATCATGAATCATGAATCGAATCATGAATCATGAATCGAATCATGAATCATGAATCATGAGTCATGAATTGAATCATGAATTGAATCATGAATCATGAATCGAATCATGAATCATGAATTGAATCATGAAATGAATCATGAATCATGAATTGAATCATGAATTGAATCATGAATCATGAATCATGAATTGAATCATGAATCAAGAATCATAAATCGAATCATGAATCATGAAATGAATCAGGAATCGAATCATGAATTGAATCATGAATCCTGAATTGAATCATGAATCATGAATTGAATCATCAATCATGAATTATGAATCATGAATTGAATCATCAATCATGAATTATGAAACATGAATTGAATCAAGAATTATGAATCAAATCATGAATCATGAATTGAATCATGAATCATGAATCATGAATCGAATCCTGAATCATAAATCATGAATTGAATAATGAATCATGAATCGAATCTTGAAACATGAATCATGAATTGAATCATGAATCATGAATCATGAATTGAATCATGAATCATGAATCATGAATCGTGAATTGAATCATGAATCATGAATCATGAATCATGAATTGAATCATGAATCATTAATCATGAATCATGAATTGAATCATGAATCATGAATCGAATCATGAATCATGAATCATGAATTGAATCATGAATCATGAATCATGAATCATGAATTGAATCATGAATCATTAATCATGAATTGAATCATGAATCATGAATTGAATCATGAATTAAATCATGAATCATTAATTGAATCATAAATCATGAATTGAATCATGAAATGAATCATGAATCATGAATTGAATCATGAATTGAATCATAATTCATGAATTGAATCATGAATCATGAATTGAATCATGAATCATGAATTGAATCATGAATCATGAATTGAATCATGAATCATGAATCGAATCATGGATCATGAATCATGAATCAAATCATAAATCATGAATTGAATCATGAATCATGAATCATGAATTGAATCATGAATCATGAATCATGAATCGAATCATAAATCATGAATTGAATCATGAATTGAATCATGAATCATGAATCGAATCATGAATCATGAATTATAAAACATGAATTGAATCATGAATCATGAATCGAATCATGAATCATGATTAATGAATTGAATCATAAGTCATGAATCATAAATCATGAATTAAATCATGAATCATGAATCATGAATCGAATCATGAATCATGAATTGAATCATGAATTGAATCATTTATCATGAATCATAAATTGAATCATGAATCAAGAATCATAAATCGAATCATGAATCATGAAATGAATCAGGAATCGAATCGTGAATTGAATCATGAATCGTGAATTAAATCATGAATCATGAATTGAATCATGAATCATGAATTGAATCATGAATTGAATCATAAATTGAATTATGAATCATGATTTATGAAACATGAATTGAAACATGAATCATGAATTGAATCATAAATTGAATTATGAATCATGATTTATGAAACTTGAATTGAAACATGAATCATGAATTGAAAAATGAATTGAATCATGAATAATGAATTGAATCATGAATCATGAATCATGAATCGAATCATGGATCATGAATCATGAATCGAATCATAAATCATGAATTGAATCATGAATTATGAATCATGAATCATGAATTGAATCATGAATCATGAATCATGAATCGAATCATGAATCATGAATTGAATCATGAATTGAATCATGAATCATGAATTATAAAACATGAATTGAATCATGAATTATGAATCGAATCATGAATCATGAATTGAATCATGAATTGAATCATTTATCATGAATCATGAATTGAATCATGAATCAAGAATCATAAATCGAATAATGAATCATAAAATAAATCAGGAATCGAATCATGAATTGAATCATGAATCATGAATTGAATCATCAATCATGAATTATGAATCATAAATTGAATTATGAATCATGAATTATGAAACATAAATTGAATCAAGAATCATGAATCGAATCATGAATCATGAATTGAATCATGAATCATGAATCATGAATCATGAATCATGAATCATGAATCATGAATCATGAATCATGAATCATGAATTGAATAATGAATCATGAATCGAATCTTGAATCATGAATCATGAATTGAATCATGAATTAAATCATGAATCATGAATCATAAATTGAATCATGAATTGAATCATGAATCATGAATCATGAATTGAATCATGAATCATGAATCATGAATCATGAATTGAATCATGAATCATGAATCATATATCATGAATTTAATCATGATTCATGAATCATGAATCGATTCATGAATCATGAATTGAATCATGAATCATGAATTGAATCATGAATCATGAATCATGAATCATTAATTGAATCATGAATTGAATCATGAATCATGAATTGAATCATGAATCATGAATCAAGAATCTTAATCGATTCATAAATCATGAATTGAATCATGAATCGATTTATGAATCATGAATTGAATCATGAATCATGAATCATGAATCGAATCATGAATCATGAATCAAGAATCATAAATCAAATCATGAATCATGAATTTAATCATGAATCTTGAATCATGAATCATGAATTGAATCATGTATCATGATTCGAATCATGAATCATGAATCATGAATTGAATCATGAATCATGAATCATGAATCGAATCATGAGTCATGAATTGAATCATGGATTGAATCGTGAATCATGAATTGAATCATGAATCATGAATTAAATCATGAAATGAATCATGAATCATGAATTGAATCATGAATTGAATCATGAATCATGAATTGAATCATTAATCTCTAATCATGAATCAGGAATCATGAATCGATTCATGAATTAATGAATTGAATCATGAATCTTGAATCATGAATCATGAATTGAATCATGAATCATGATTTAAATCATGAATCATGAATCATGAGTCATGAATTGAATCATGAATTGAATCATGAATCATGAATCGAATCATGAATCATGAATTGAATCATGAAATGAATCATGAATCATGAATTGAATCATGAATCATGATTTAAATCATGAATCATGAATCATGAGTCATGAATTGAATCATGAATTGAATCATGAATCATGAATCGAATCATGAATCATGAATTGAATCATGAAATGAATCATGAATCATGAATTGAATCATGAATTGAATCATGAATCATGAATTGAATCATGAATCAAGAATCATAAATCGAATCATGAATCATGAAATGAATCAGGAATCGAATCATGAATTGAATCATGAATCATGAATTGAATCATGAATCATGAATTGAATCATAATCATGAATTATGAATCATGAATTGAATCATCAATCATGAATTATGAAACATGAATTGAATCAAGAATTATGAATCAAATCATGAATCATGAATTGAATCATGAATCATGAATCATGAATCGAATCCTGAATCATAAATCATGAATTGAATAATGAATCATGAATCGAATCTTGAAACATGAATCATGAATTGAATCATGAATCATGAATCATGAATTGAATCATGAATCATGAATCATGAATCGTGAATTGAATCATGAATCATGAATCATGAATCATGAATCATGAATCATGAATTGAATCATGAATCATTAATCATGAATCATGAATTGAATCATGAATCATGAATCGAATCATGAATCATGAATCATGAATTGAATCATGAATCATGAATCATGAATCATGAATTGAATCATGAATCATTAATCATGAATTGAATCATGAATCATGAATTGAATCATGAATTAAATCATGAATCATTAATTGAATCATAAATCATGAATTGAATCATGAAATGAATCATGAATCATGAATTGAATCATGAATTGAATCATAATTCATGAATTGAATCATGAATCATGAATTGAATCATGAATCATGAATTGAATCATGAATCATGAATTGAATCATGAATCATGAATTGAATCATGAATCATGAATCATGAATCGAATCATGGATCATGAATCATGAATCGAATCATAAATCATGAATTGAATCATGAATCATGAATCATGAATTGAATCATGAATCATGAATCATGAATCGAATCATAAATCATGAATTGAATCATGAATTGAATCATGAATCATGAATCGAATCATGAATCATGAATTATAAAACATGAATTGAATCATGAATCATGAATCGAATCATGAATCATGATTAATGAATTGAATCATAAGTCATGAATCATAAATCATGAATTAAATCATGAATCATGAATCATGAATCGAATCATGAATCATGAATTGAATCATGAATTGAATCATTTATCATGAATCATGAATTGAATCATGAATCAAGAATCATAAATCGAATCATGAATCATGAAATGAATCAGGAATCGAATCGTGAATTGAATCATGAATCGTGAATTAAATCATGAATCATGAATTGAATCATGAATCATGAATTGAATCATGAATTGAATCATAAATTGAATTATGAATCATGATTTATGAAACATGAATTGAAACATGAATCATGAATTGAATCATAAATTGAATTATGAATCATGATTTATGAAACTTGAATTGAAACATGAATCATGAATTGAAAAATGAATTGAATCATGAATAATGAATTGAATCATGAATCATGAATCATGAATCGAATCATGGATCATGAATCATGAATCGAATCATAAATCATGAATTGAATCATGAATTATGAATCATGAATCATGAATTGAATCATGAATCATGAATCATGAATCGAATCATGAATCATGAATTGAATCATGAATTGAATCATGAATCATGAATTATAAAACATGAATTGAATCATGAATTATGAATCGAATCATGAATCATGAATTGAATCATGAATTGAATCATTTATCATGAATCATGAATTGAATCATGAATCAAGAATCATAAATCGAATAATGAATCATAAAATAAATCAGGAATCGAATCATGAATTGAATCATGAATCATGAATTGAATCATCAATCATGAATTATGAATCATAAATTGAATTATGAATCATGAATTATGAAACATAAATTGAATCAAGAATCATGAATCGAATCATGAATCATGAATTGAATCATGAATCATGAATCATGAATCGAATCATGAATCATGAATCATGAATCATGAATCATGAATCATGAATTGAATAATGAATCATGAATCGAATCTTGAATCATGAATCATGAATTGAATCATGAATTAAATCATGAATCATGAATCATAAATTGAATCATGAATTGAATCATGAATCATGAATCATGAATTGAATCATGAATCATGAATCATGAATTGAATCATGAATCATGAATCATATATCATGAATTTAATCATGATTCATGAATCATGAATCGATTCATGAATCATGAATTGAATCATGAATCATGAATTGAATCATGAATCATGAATCATGAATCATTAATTGAATCATGAATTGAATCATGAATCATGAATTGAATCATGAATCATGAATCAAGAATCTTAATCGATTCATGAATCATGAATTGAATCATGAATCGATTTATGAATCATGAATTGAATCATGAATCATGAATCATGAATCGAATCATGAATCATGAATCAAGAATCATAAATCAAATCATGAATCATGAATTTAATCATGAATCTTGAATCATGAATCATGAATTGAATCATGTATCATGATTCGAATCATGAATCATGAATCATGAATTGAATCATGAATCATGAATCATGAATCGAATCATGAGTCATGAATTGAATCATGAATTGAATCGTGAATCATGAATTGAATCATGAATCATGAATTAAATCATGAAATGAATCATGAATCATGAATTGAATCATGAATTGAATCATGAATCATGAATTGAATCATTAATCTCTAATCATGAATCAGGAATCATGAATCGATTCATGAATTAATGAATTGAATCATGAATCTTGAATCATGAATCATGAATTGAATCATGAATCATGATTTAAATCATGAATCATGAATCATGAGTCATGAATTGAATCATGAATTGAATCATGAATCATGAATCGAATCATGAATCATGAATTGAATCATGAAATGAATCATGAATCATGAATTGAATCATGAATCATGATTTAAATCATGAATCATGAATCATGAGTCATGAATTGAATCATGAATTGAATCATGAATCATGAATCGAATCATGAATCATGAATTGAATCATGAAATGAATCATGAATCATGAATTGAATCATGAATTGAATCATGAATCATGAATCATGAATTGAATCATGAATCAAGAATCATAAATCGAATCATGAATCATGAAATGAATCAGGAATCAAATCATGAATTGAATCATGAATCATGAATTAAATCATCAATCATGAATTATGAATCATGAATTGAATTATCAATCATGAATTATGAAACATGAATTGAATCAAGAATCATGAATCAAATCATGAATCATGAATCAAATCATGAATCATGAATCGAATCATGAATCATGAATCATGAATTAAATAATGAATCATGAATCGAATCTTGAAACATGAATCATGAATCATGAATCATGAATTGAATCATGAATCATGATTCATGATTCATGAATTGAATCATGAATCATGAATCATGAATTGAATCATGAATCATGATTCATGATTCATGAATTGAATCATGAATCATGAATCATGAATCGAATCATGGATCATGAATCATGAATTAAATCATGAATCATAAATCATGAATTGAATCATGAATAATGAATCATGAATCAAATCATGAATCATGAATTGAATCATGAATTGAATCATGAATTGAATCATGAATCATGAATCGAATCATGAATCATGAATTGAATCATGAAATGAATCATGAATCATGAATTGAATCATCAATCATGAATCATGAATCATGAATTGAATCATGAATCATGAATCGAATCATGAATCATGATTAATGAATTGAATCATGAGTCATGAATCATAATTCATGAATTAAATCATGAATCATGAATCGAAACATGAATCAGGAATCAAGAACCATGAATCGAATCATGAATCATGAATTGAATCATGAATCATGAATCATGAATTGAATCATGAATCATGAATCATGAATCGAATCATGAATCATGAATCAAGAATCAAGAATCGAATCATGAATCATGAATTGAATCATGAATCTTGAATCATGAATCATGAATCGAATCATGAATCATGAATCATGAATCGAATCATGAATCATGAATTGAATCATGAATTGAATCATGAATCATGAATCGAATCATGAAATATGAATTGAATCATGAAATGAATCATGAATCATGAATTGATTAATAAATTGAATCATGAATTGAATCATGAATCATGAATCGAATCATGAATCATGAATTGAATCATGAAATGAATCATGAATCATGAATCATGAGTCATGAATTGAATCATGAATTGAATCATGAATCATGAATCGAATCATGAATTGAATCATGAAATGAATCATGAATCATGAATTGAATCATGAATTGAATCATGAATCATGAATCATGAATTGAATCATGAATCAAGAATCATAAATCGAATCATGAATCATGAAATGAATCAGGAATCGAATCATGAATTGAATCATGAATCATGAATTAAATCATCAATCATGAATTATGAATCATGAATTGAATTATCAATCATGAATTATGAAACATGAATTGAATCAAGAATCATGAATCAAATCATGAATCATGAATCAAATCATGAATCATGAATCATGAATCGAATCATGAATCATGAATCATGAATTAAATAATGAATCATGAATCGAATCTTGAAACATGAATCATGAATCATGAATCATGAATTGAATCATGAATCATGATTCATGATTCATGAATTGAATCATGAATCATGAATCATGAATTGAATCATGAATCATGATTCATGAATTGAATCATGAATCATGAATCATGAATCGAATCATGGATCATGAATCATGAATTAAATCATGAATCATAAATCATGAATTGAATCATGAATAATGAATCATGAATCAAATCATGAATCATGAATTGAATCATGAATTGAATCATGAATCATGAATCGAATCATGAATCATGAATTGAATCATGAAATGAATCATGAATCATGAATTGAATCATCAATCATGAATCATGAATCATGAATTGAATCATGAATCATGAATCGAATCATGAATCATGATTAATGAATTGAATCATGAGTCATGAATCATAATTCATGAATTAAATCATGAATCATGAATCGAAACATGAATCAGGAATCAAGAACCATGAATCGAATCATGAATCATGAATTGATACATGAATCATGAATCATGAATTGAATCATGAATCATGAATCATGAATCGAATCATGAATCATGAATCAAGAATCAAGAATCGAATCATGAATCATGAATTGAATCATGAATCTTGAATCATGAATCATGAATCGAATCATGAATCATGAATCATGAATCGAATCATGAATCATGAATTGAATCATGAATTGAATCATGAATCATGAATCGAATCATGAAATATGAATTGAATCATGAAATGAATCATGAATCATGAATTGATTAATGAATTGAATCATGAATTGAATCATGAATCATGAATCATGAATTGAATCATGAATCAAGAATCGAATCTTAAATTATGAATCATGAATTGAATCATGAATTGAATCATGAATCATGAATTGAATCATGAATCATGAATCATGAATTGAATCATGAATCATAAATCATGAATCATGAATTGAATCATGAATCATAAATCATGAATCGAATCATGAATCATGAATTAAATAATGAATCATGAATCGAATCTTGAAACATGAATCATGAATCATGAATCATGAATTGAATCATTAATCATGAATCATGATTCATGAATTGAATCATGAATCATGAATCATGAATCGAATCATGGATCATAAATCATGAATTGAATCATGAATTGAATCATGAATCATGAATCGAATCATGAATGATGAATTGAATCATGAAATGAATCATGAATTGAATCATGAATCATGAATCGAATCATGAATGATGAATTGAATCATGAAATGAATCATGAATCATGAATTGAATCATCAATCATGAATCATGAATCATGAATTGAATCATGAATTATGAAACATGAATTAAATCATGAATCATAAATCGAATCATGAATCATGATTAATGAATTGAATCATGAGTCATGAATCATAATTCATGAATTAAATCATGAATCATGAATCGAAACATGAATCAGGAATCAAGAATCATGAATCGAATCATGAATCATGAATTGAATCATGAATCTTGAATCATGAATCATGAATCGAATCATGAATCATGAATCATGAATCGAATCATGAATCATGAATTGAATCATGAATTGAATCATGAATCATGAATCGAATCATGAATCATGAATTGAATCATGAAATGAATCATGAATTGAATCATGAATCATGAATCATGAATTGAATCATGAATCAAGAATCGAATCTTAAATTATGAATCATGAATTGAATCATGAATTGAATCATGAATCATGAATTGAATCATGAATCATGAATCATGAATCATGAGTTGAATCATGAATCATAAATCATGAATCATGAATTGAATCATGAATCATAAATCATGAATTGAATCATGAATCATGAATCGAATCAAGAATCTTGAATTGAATCATGAATTGAATCATGAATCATGAATCAGGAATTGAATCATGAATTGAATCATAAATCATGAATTGAATCATGATTCATAATTTGAATCATGCGTCATGAATTATGAATCATGAATTAAATAATGAAATATGAATTGAATCAAAAATCATGAATCGAATCATGAATCATGAATTGAATCATGAATCATGAATCATGAATCATGAATTGAATCATGAATCATGAATCAAGAATCATGAATCGATTCATGAATCATGAATTGAATCATGAATCATGAATTAAATCATGAAATGAATCATGAATCATGAATTGAATCATGAATTGAATCATGAATCATGAATTGAATCATGAATCTCTAATCATGAATCAAGAATCATGAATCGATTCATGAATTAATGAATTGAATCATGAATCATGAATCATGAATCGAATCATGAATCAAGAATCATAAATCAAATCATGAATCATGAATTGAATCATGAATCTTGAATCATGAATCATGAATTGAATCATGAATCATGATTCAAATCATGAATCATGAATCATGAATCATGAATTGAATCATGATTCAAATCATGAATCATGAATCATGAGTCATGAATTGAATCATGAATTGAATCATGAATCATGAATCGAATCATGAATCATGAATTGAATCATGAAATGAATCATGAATCATGAATTGAATCATGAATTGAATCATGAATCATGAATCATGAATTGAATCATGAATCAAGAATCATAAATCGAATCATGAATCATGAAATGAAACAGGAATCGAATCATGAATTGAATCATGAATCATGAATTAAATCATCAATCATGAATTATGAATCATGAATTGAATTATCAATCATGAATTATGAAACATGAATTGAATCAAGAATCATGAATCAAATCATGAATCATGAAACAAATCATGAATCATGAATCATGAATCGAATCATGAATCATGAATCATGAATTGAATAATGAATCATGAATCGAATCTTGAAACATGAATCATGAATCATGAATTGAATCATGAATCATGAATCATGATTCATGAATTGAATCATGAATCATGAATCATGAATCGAATTATGGATCGTGAATCATGAATTAAATCATGAATCATAAATCATGAATTGAATCATGAATAATGAATAATGAATCGAATCACGAATCATGAATTGAATCATGAATTGAATCATGAATCATGAATTGAATCATCAATCATGAATCATGATTAATGAATTGAATCATGAATTATGAAACATGAATTGAATCATGAATCATGAATCGAATCATAAATCATGATTAATGAATTGAATCATGAGTCATGAATCATAAATCATGAATTAAATCATGAATCATGAATCGAAACATGAATCAGGAATCAAGAATCATGAATCATGAATTGAATCATGAATCATGAATTGAATCATGAATCATGAATCGAATCATGAATCATGAATCAAGAATCAAGAATCGAATCATGAATCATGAATTGAATCATGAATCTTGAATCATGAATCATGAATCAAATCATGAATCATGAATCATGAATCGAATCATGAATCATGAATTGAATCATGAATTGAATCATGAATCATGAATCGAATCATGAATCATGAATTGAATCATGAAATGAATCATGAATCATGAATTGATTAATGAATTGAATCATGAATTGAATCATGAATCATGAATCATGAATTGAATCATGAATCAAGAATCGAATCTTAAATTATGAATCATGAACTGAATCATGAATTGAATCATGAATCATGAATTGAATCATGAATCATGAATTGAATCATGAATCATGAATCGAATCAAGAATCTTGAATTGAATCATGAATTGAATCATGAATCATAAATCATGAATCGAATCATGAATCATGAATTGACTCATGAATCATGAATCGAATCAAGAATCTTGAATTGAATCATGAATTGAATCATGAATCATGAATCAGGAATTGAATCATGAATTTAATCATAAATCATGAATTGAATCATGAATCATAATTTGAATTATGAATCATGAATCATGCATCATAAATCGAAATATGAATCATGATTAATGAATTGAATCATGCGTCATGAATCATGAATCATGAATTAAATTATGAAACATGAATTGAATCAAAAATCATGAATCGAATCATGAATCATGAATTGAATCATGAATCATGAATTGAATCATGAATCATGAATCATGAATCATGAATCGAATCATGAATCATGAATCATGAATCATGAATCATGAATCATGAATTGAATCATGAATCATGAATCATGAATCGAATCATGAATCATGAATCATGAATCATGAATTGAATCATGAATCATGAATCATGAATCATGAATCATGAATGGAATCATGAATCATGAATCATGAATCGAATCATGAATCATGAATCATGAATCATGAATCATGAATTGAATCATGAATCATGAATTGAATCATGAATTGAATCATGAATCATGAATTGAATCATAAATCATGAATTGAATCATGAAATGAATCATGAATCATGAATTGAATCATGAATTTAATCATAATTCATGAATTGAATCATGAATCATGAATTGAATCATGAATTGAATCATGAATCATGAATTGAATCATGAATCATGAATTGAATCATGAATCATGAATTGAATCATGAATTGAATCATGAATCATGAATCGAATCATGAATCATGAATTATAAAACATGAATTGAATCATGAATCATGAATCGAATCATGAATCATGATTAATAAATTGAATCATGAGTCATGAATCATAAATCATGAATTAAATCATGAATCATGAATCATGAATCGAATCATGAATCATGAATTGAATCATGAATTAAATCATTTATCATGAATCATGAATTGAATCATGAATCAAGAATCATAAATTGAATCATGAATCATGAAATAAATCAGGAATCGAATCATGAATTGAATCATGAATCATGAATTGAATCATGAATCATGAATTGAATCATCAATCATGAATTATGAATCATAAATTGAATCATGATTCATGAATTATGAATTGAATCATGAATCAAGAATCGAATCTTAAATTATGAATCATGAATTGAATCATGAATTGAATCATCAATCATGAATTGAATCATCAATCATGAATTATGAATCATAAATTGAATCATGATTCATGAATCATGAATTGAATCATGAATCAAGAATCGAATCTTAAATTATGAATCATGAATTGAATCATGAATTGAATCATGAATCATGAATTGAATCATGAATCATAAATCATGAATCATGAATTGAATCATGAATCATAAATCATGAATCATGAATTGAATCATGAATCATAAATCATGAATCGAATCATGAATCATGAATCATGAATCATGAATTGAATCATGAATCATGAATCGAATCAAGAATCTTGAATTGAATCATGAATTGAATCATGAATCATGAATCAGGAATTGAATCATGAATTGAATCATAAATCATGAATTGAATCATGAATCATAATTTGAATCATGAATTATGAATCATGAATCGAAATATGAATCATGATTAATGAATTGAATCATGCGTCATGAATCATGAATCATGAATTAAATTATGAAACATGAATTGAATCAAAAATCATGAATCGAATCATGAATCATGAATCATGAATCATGAATCATGAATCATGAATTGAATCATGAATCATGAATCATGAATCGAATCATGAATCATGAATCATGAATTGAATCATGAATCATGAATCATGAATCATGAATTGAATCATGAATCATGAATCATGAATCATGAATCATGAATGGATTCATGAATCATGAATCATGAATCGAATCATGAATCATGAATCATGAATTGAATCATGAATCATGAATCATGAATCATGAATTGAATCATGAATCATGAATTGAATCATGAATTGAATCATGAATCATGAATTGAATCATAAATCATGAATTGAATCATGAATTGAATCATGAATCATGAATTGAATCATCAATCATGAATTATGAATCATAAATTGAATCATGATTCATGAATTATGAATTGAATCATGAATCAAGAATCGAATCTTAAATTATGAATCATGAATTGAATCATGAATTGAATCATGAATCATGAATTGAATCATCAATCATGAATTATGAATCATAAATTGAATCATGATTCATGAATCATGAATTGAATCATGAATCAAGAATCGAATCTTAAATTATGAATCATGAATTGAATCATGAATTGAATCATGAATCATGAATTGAATCATGAATCATGAATCATGAATCATGAATTGAATCATGAATCATAAATCATGAATCATGAATTGAATCATGAATCATAAATCATGAATCGAATCATGAATCATGAATCATGAATCATGAATTGAATCATGAATCATGAATCGAATCAAGAATCTTGAATTGAATCATGAATTGAATCATGAATCATGAATCAGGAATTGAATCATGAATTGAATCATAAATCATGAATTGAATCATGAATCATAATTTGAATCATGAATCATGAATCATGAATCGAAATATGAATCATGATTAATGAATTGAATCATGCGTCATGAATCATGAATCATGAATTAAATTATGAAACATGAATTGAATCAAAAATCATGAATCGAATCATGAATCATGAATTGAATCATGAATCATGAATCATGAATCGAATCATGAATCATGAATCATGAATCATGAATTGAATCATGAATCATGAATCATGAATCGAATCATGAATCATGAATCATGAATTGAATCATGAATCATGAATCATGAATCATGAATTGAATCATGAATCATGAATCATGAATCATGAATCATGAATGGAATCATGAATCATGAATCATGAATCGAATCATGAATCATGAATCATGAATTGAATCATGAATCATGAATCATGAATCATGAATTGAATCATGAATCATGAATCATGAATCATGAATCATGAATGGAATCATGAATCATGAATCATGAATCGAATCATGAATCATGAATCATGAATTGAATCATGAATCATGAATCATGAATTGAATCATGAATCATGAATCATGAATCATGAATTGAATCATGAATCATGAATTGAATCATGAATTTAATCATAATTCATGAATTGAATCATGAATCATGAATTGAATCATGAATTGAATCATGAATCATGAATTGAATCATGAATCATGAATCATGAATTGAATCATGAATCATGAATTGAATCATGAATTGAATCATGAATCATGAATCGAATCATGAATCATGAATTATAAAACATGAATTGAATCATGAATCATGAATGAAATCATGAATCATGATTAATAAATTGAATCATGAGTCATGAATCATAAATCATGAATTAAATCATGAATCATGAATCGAATCATGAGTCATGAATTGAATCATGAATTGAATCATGAATCATGAATCGAATCATGAATCATGAATTGAATCATGAAATGAATCATGAATCATGAATTGAATCATGAATTGAATCATGAATCATGAATCATGAATTGAATCATGAATCAAGAATCATAAATCGAATCATGAATCATGAAATGAATCAGGAATCGAATCATGAATTGAATCATGAATCATGAATTAAATCATCAATCATGAATTATGAATCATGAATTGAATTATCAATCATGAATTATGAAACATGAATTGAATCAAGAATCATGAATCAAATCATGAATCATGAATCAAATCATGAATCATGAATCATGAATCGAATCATGAATCATGAATCATGAATTAAATAATGAATCATGAATCGAATCTTGAAACATGAATCATGAATCATGAATCATGAATTGAATCATGAATCATGATTCATGATTCATGAATTGAATCATGAATCATGAATCATGAATCATGAATTGAATCATGAATCATGATTCATGATTCATGAATTGAATCATGAATCATGAATCATGAATCGAATCATGGATCATGAATCATGAATTAAATCATGAATCATAAATCATGAATTGAATCATGAATAATGAATCATGAATCAAATCATGAATCATGAATTGAATCATGAATTGAATCATGAATTGAATCATGAATCATGAATCGAATCATGAATCATGAATTGAATCATGAAATGAATCATGAATCATGAATTGAATCATCAATCATGAATCATGAATCATGAATTGAATCATGAATCATGAATCGAATCATGAATCATGATTAATGAATTGAATCATGAGTCATGAATCATAATTCATGAATTAAATCATGAATCATGAATCGAAACATGAATCAGGAATCAAGAATCATGAATCGAATCATGAATCATGAATTGAATCATGAATCATGAATCATGAATTGAATCATGAATCATGAATCATGAATCAAATCATGAATCATGAATCAAGAATCAAGAATCGAATCATGAATCATGAATTGAATCATGAATCTTGAATCATGAATCATGAATCGAATCATGAATCATGAATCATGAATCGAATCATGAATCATGAATTGAATCATGAATTGAATCATGAATCATGAATCGAATCATGAAATATGAATTGAATCATGAAATGAATCATGAATCATGAATTGATTAATGAATTGAATCATGAATTGAATCATGAATCATGAATTGAATCATGAATCAAGAATCGAATCTTAAATTATGAATCATGAATTGAATCATGAATTGAATCATGAATCATGAATTGAATCATGAATCATGAATCATGAATTGAATCATGAATCATAAATCATGAATCATGAATTGAATCATGAATCATAAATCATGAATCGAATCATGAATCATGAATTAAATAATGAATCATGAATCGAATCTTGAAACATGAATCATGAATCATGAATCATGAATTGAATCATTAATCATGAATCATGATTCATGAATTGAATCATGAATCATGAATCATGAATCGAATCATGGATCATAAATCATGAATTGAATCATGAATAATGAATCATGAATCATGAATTGAATCATGAATTGAATCATGAATTGAATCATGAATCATGAATCGAATCATGAATGATGAATTGAATCATGAAATGAATCATGAATCATGAATTGAATCATCAATCATGAATCATGAATCATGAATTGAATCATGAATTATGAAACATGAATTGAATCATGAATCATAAATCGAATCATGAATCATGATTAATGAATTGAATCATGAGTCATGAATCATAATTCATGAATTAAATCATGAATCATGAATCGAAACATGAATCAGGAATCAAGAATCATGAATCGAATCATGAATCATGAATTGAATCATGAATCTTGAATCATGAATCGAATCATGAATCATGAATCATGAATCGAATCATGAATCATGAATCATGAATTGAATCATGAATCATGAATCGAATCATGAATCATGAATTGAATCATGAAATGAATCATGAATTGAATCATGAATCATGAATCATGAATTGAATCATGAATCAAGAATCGAATCTTAAATTATGAATCATGAATTGAATCATGAATTGAATCATGAATCATGAATTGAATCATGAATCATGAATCATGAATCATGAGTTGAATCATGAATCATAAATCATGAATCATGAATTGAATCATGAATCATAAATCATGAATTGAATCATGAATCATGAATCGAATCAAGAATCTTGAATTGAATCATGAATTGAATCATGAATCATGAATCAGGAATTGAATCATGAATTGAATCATAAATCATGAATTGAATCATGATTCATAATTTGAATCATGCGTCATGAATTATGAATCATGAATTAAATAATGAAATATGAATTGAATCAAAAATCATGAATCGAATCATGAATCATGAATTGAATCATGAATCATGAATCATGAATCATGAATTGAATCATGAATCATGAATCAAGAATCATGAATCGATTCATGAATCATGAATTGAATCATGAATCATGAATTAAATCATGAAATGAATCATGAATCATGAATTGAATCATGAATTGAATCATGAATCATGAATTGAATCATGAATCTCTAATCATGAATCAAGAATCATGAATCGATTCATGAATTAATGAATTGAATCATGAATCATGAATCATGAATCGAATCATGAATCAAGAATCATAAATCAAATCATAAATCATGAATTGAATCATGAATCTTGAATCATGAATCATGAATTGAATCATGAATCATGATTCAAATCATGAATCATGAATCATGAATCATGAATTGAATCATGATTCAAATCATGAATCATGAATCATGAGTCATGAATTGAATCATGAATTGAATCATGAATCATGAATCGAATCATGAATCATGAATTGAATCATGAAATGAATCATGAATCATGAATTGAATCATGAATTGAATCATGAATCATGAATCATGAATTGAATCATGAATCAAGAATCATAAATCGAATCATGAATCATGAAATGAAACAGGAATCGAATCATGAATTGAATCATGAATCATGAATTAAATCATCAATCATGAATTATGAATCATGAATTGAATTATCAATCATGAATTATGAAACATGAATTGAATCAAGAATCATGAATCAAATCATGAATCATGAAACAAATCATGAATCATGAATCATGAATCGAATCATGAATCATGAATCATGAATTGAATAATGAATCATGAATCGAATCTTGAAACATGAATCATGAATCATGAATTGAATCATGAATCATGAATCATGATTCATGAATTGAATCATGAATCATGAATCATGAATCGAATTATGGATCGTGAATCATGAATTAAATCATGAATCATAAATCATGAATTGAATCATGAATAATGAATAATGAATCGAATCATGAATCATGAATTGAATCATGAATTGAATCATGAATCATGAATCGAATCATGAATCATGAATTGAATCATGAAATGAATCATGAATCATGAATTGAATCATCAATCATGAATCATGATTAATGAATTGAATCATGAATTATGAAACATGAATTGAATCATGAATCATGAATCGAATCATAAATCATGATTAATGAATTGAATCATGAGTCATGAATCATAAATAATGAATTAAATCATGAATCATGAATCGAAACATGAATCAGGAATCAAGAATCATGAATCATGAATTGAATCATGAATCATGAATTGAATCATGAATCATGAATCGAATCATGAATCATGAATCAAGAATCAAGAATCGAATCATGAATCATGAATTGAATCATGAATCTTGAATCATGAATCATGAATCAAATCATGAATCATGAATCATGAATCGAATCATGAATCATGAATTGAATCATGAATCATGAATCGAATCATGAATCATGAATTGAATCATGAAATGAATCATGAATCATGAATTGATTAATGAATTGAATCATGAATTGAATCATGAATCATGAATCATGAATTGAATCATGAATCAAGAATCGAATCTTAAATTATGAATCATGAACTGAATCATGAATTGAATCATGAATCATGAATTGAATCATGAATCATGAATTGAATCATGAATCATGAATCGAATCAAGAATCTTGAATTGAATCATGAATCATAAATCATGAATCGAATCATGAATCATGAATTGACTCATGAATCATGAATCGAATCAAGAATCTTGAATTGAATCATGAATTGAATCATGAATCATGAATCAGGAATTGAATCATGAATTTAATCATAAATCATGAATTGAATCATGAATCATAATTTGAATTATGAATCATGAATCATGCATCATAAATCGAAATATGAATCATGATTAATGAATTGAATCATGCGTCATGAATCATGAATCATGAATTAAATTATGAAACATGAATTGAATCAAAAATCATGAATCGAATCATGAATCATGAATTGAATCATGAATCATGAATCATGAATCATGAATCGAATCATGAATCATGAATCATGAATCATGAATCATGAATCATGAATTGAATCATGAATCATGAATCATGAATCGAATCATGAATCATGAATCATGAATCATGAATTGAATCATGAATCATGAATCATGAATCATGAATCATGAATGGAATCATGAATCATGAATCATGAATCGAATCATGAATCATGAATCATGAATCATGAATCATGAATTGAATCATGAATCATGAATTGAATCATGAATTGAATCATGAATCATGAATTGAATCATAAATCATGAATTGAATCATGAAATGAATCATGAATCATGAATTGAATCATGAATTTAATCATAATTCATGAATTGAATCATGAATCATGAATTGAATCATGAATTGAATCATGAATCATGAATTGAATCATGAATCATGAATTGAATCATGAATTGAATCATGAATCATGAATCGAATCATGAATCATGAATTATAAAACATGAATTGAATCATGAATCATGAATCGAATCATGAATCATGATTAATAAATTGAATCATGAGTCATGAATCATAAATCATGAATTAAATCATGAATCATGAATCATGAATCGAATCATGAATCATGAATTGAATCATGAATTAAATCATTTATCATGAATCATGAATTGAATCATGAATCAAGAATCATAAATTGAATCATGAATCATGAAATAAATCAGGAATCGAATCATGAATTGAATCATGAATCATGAATTGAATCATGAATCATGAATTGAATCATCAATCATGAATTATGAATCATAAATTGAATCATGATTCATGAATTATGAATTGAATCATGAATCAAGAATCGAATCTTAAATTATGAATCATGATTTGAATCATGAATTGAATCATGAATCATGAATTGAATCATCAATCATGAATTATGAATCATAAATTGAATCATGATTCATGAATCATGAATTGAATCATGAATCAAGAATCGAATCTTAAATTATGAATCATGAATTGAATCATGAATTGAATCATGAATCATGAATTGAATCATGAATCATAAATCATGAATCATGAATTGAATCATGAATCATAAATCATAAATCATGAATTGAATCATGAATCATAAATCATGAATCGAATCATGAATCATGAATCATGAATCATGAATTGAATCATGAATCATGAATCGAATCAAGAATCTTGAATTGAATCATGAATTGAATCATGAATCATGAATCAGGAATTGAATCATGAATTGAATCATAAATCATGAATTGAATCATGAATCATAATTTGAATCATGAATTATGAATCATGAATCGAAATATGAATCATGATTAATGAATTGAATCATGCGTCATGAATCATGAATCATGAATTAAATTATGAAACATGAATTGAATCAAAAATCATGAATCGAATCATGAATCATGAATTGAATCATGAATCATGAATCATGAATCATGAATCGAATCATGAATCATGAATCATGAATTGAATCATGAATCATGAATCATGAATCGAATCATGAATCATGAATCATGAATTGAATCATGAATCATGAATCATGAATCATGAATTGAATCATGAATCATGAATCATGAATCATGAATCATGAATGGATTCATGAATCATGAATCATGAATCGAATCATGAATCATGAATCATGAATTGAATCATGAATCATGAATCATGAATCATGAATTGAATCATGAATCATGAATTGAATCATGAATTGAATCATGAATCATGAATTGAATCATAAATCATGAATTGAATCATGAATTGAATCATGAATCATGAATTGAATCATCAATCATGAATTATGAATCATAAATTGAATCATGATTCATGAATTATGAATTGAATCATGAATCAAGAATCGAATCTTAAATTATGAATCATGAATTGAATCATGAATTGAATCATGAATCATGAATTGAATCATCAATCATGAATTATGAATCATAAATTGAATCATGATTCATGAATCATGAATTGAATCATGAATCAAGAATCGAATCTTAAATTATGAATCATGAATTGAATCATGAATTGAATCATGAATCATGAATTGAATCATGAATCATGAATCATGAATCATGAATTGAATCATGAATCATAAATCATGAATCATGAATTGAATCATGAATCATAAATCATGAATCGAATCATGAATCATGAATCATGAATCATGAATTGAATCATGAATCATGAATCGAATCAAGAATCTTGAATTGAATCATGAATTGAATCATGAATCATGAATCAGGAATTGAATCATGAATTGAATCATAAATCATGAATTGAATCATGAATCATAATTTGAATCATGAATCATGAATCATGAATCGAAATATGAATCATGATTAATGAATTGAATCATGCGTCATGAATCATGAATCATGAATTAAATTATGAAACATGAATTGAATCAAAAATCATGAATCGAATCATGAATCATGAATTGAATCATGAATCATGAATCATGAATCGAATCATGAATCATGAATCATGAATCATGAATTGAATCATGAATCATGAATCATGAATCGAATCATGAATCATGAATCATGAATTGAATCATGAATCATGAATCATGAATCATGAATTGAATCATGAATCATGAATCATGAATCATGAATGGAATCATGAATCATGAATCATGAATCGAATCATGAATCATGAATCATGAATTGAATCATGAATCATGAATCATGAATCATGAATTGAATCATGAATCATGAATCATGAATCATGAATCATGAATGGAATCATGAATCATGAATCATGAATCGAATCATGAATCATGAATCATGAATTGAATCATGAATCATGAATCATGAATCGAATCATGAATCATGAATCATGAATTGAATCATGAATCATGAATCATGAATCATGAATCATGAATCATGAATTGAATCATGAATCATGAATCATGAATCATGAATGGAATCATGAATCATGAATCATGAATCGAATCATGAATCATGAATCATGAATTGAATCATGAATCATGAATCATGAATCATGAATTGAATCATGAATCATGAATCATGAATCATGAATCATGAATGGAATCATGAATCATGAATCATGAATCGAATCATGAATCATGAATCATGAATTGAATCATGAATCATGAATCATGAATTGAATCATGAATCATGAATCATGAATCATGAATTGAATCATGAATCATGAATTGAATCATGAATTTAATCATAATTCATGAATTGAATCATGAATCATGAATTGAATCATGAATTGAATCATGAATCATGAATTGAATCATGAATCATGAATCATGAATTGAATCATGAATCATGAATTGAATCATGAATTGAATCATGAATCATGAATCGAATCATGAATCATGAATTATAAAACATGAATTGAATCATGAATCATGAATCAAATCATGAATCATGATTAATAAATTGAATCATGAGTCATGAATCATAAATCATGAATTAAATCATGAATCATGAATCGAATCATGAATCATGAATTGAATCATGAATTAAATCATTTATCATGAATCATGAATTGAATCATGAATCAAGAATCATAAATCGAATCATGAATCATGAAATGAATCAGGAATCGAATCATAAATTGAATCATGAATCATGAATTGAATCATGAATCATGAATTGAATCATCAATCATGAATTATGAATCATAAATTGAATCATGAATCATGAATTATGAAACATGAATTGAATCAAGAATCATGAATCGAATCATGAATCATGAATTGAATCATGAATCATGAATCATGAATCATGAATTATGAATCATGAATTGAATCATGAATTGAATCATGAATCATGAATTGAATCATGAATCATGAATCATGAATCATGAATCATGAATTGAATCATGAATCATGAATCGAATCAAGAATCTTGAATTGAATCATGAATTGAATCATGAATCATGAATCAGGAATTGAATCATGAATTGAATCATAAATCATGAATTGAATCATGAATCATAATTTGAATCATGAATCATGAATCATGAATCGAAATATGAATCATGATTAATGAATTGAATCATGCGTCATGAATCATGAATCATGAATTAAATTATGAAACATGAATTGAATCAAATATCATGAATCGAATCATGAATCATGAATTGAATCATGAATCATGAATCATGAATCATGAATCGAATCATGAATCATGAATCATGAATCATGAATCATGAATCATAAATCATGAATTGAATCATGAATCATGAATCATGAATCGAATCATGAATCATGATTAATAAATTGAATCATGAGTCATGAATCATAAATCATGAATTAAATCATGAATCATGAATCGAATCATGAATCATGAATTGAATCATGAATTAAATCATTTATCATGAATCATGAATTGAATCATGAATCAAGAATCATAAATCGAATCATGAATCATGAAATGAATCAGGAATCGAATCATAAATTGAATCATGAATCATGAATTGAATCATGAATCATGAATTGAATCATCAATCATGAATTATGAATCATAAATTGAATCATGAATCATGAATTATGAAACATGAATTGAATCAAGAATCATGAATCGAATCATGAATCATGAATTGAATCATGAATCATGAATCATGAATCATGAATCATGAATCATGAATCATGAATCATGAATTGAATCATGAATCATAAATCATGAATCATGAATTGAATCATGAATCATAAATCATGAATCGAATCATGAATCATGAATCATGAATTGAATCATGAATCATGAATCGAATCAAGAATCTTGAATTGAATCATGAATTGAATCATAAATCATGAATCAGGAATTGAATCATGAATTGAATCATAAATCATGAATTGAATCATGAATCATAATTTGAATCATGAATCATGAATCGAAATATGAATCATGATTAATGAATTGAATCATGCGTCATGAATCATGAATCATGAATTAAATTATAAAACATGAATTGAATCAAATATCATGAATCGAATCATGAATCATGAATTGAATCATGAATCATGAATCATGAATCATGAATCGAATCATGAATCATGAATCATGAATCATGAATCATGAATCATGAATTGAATCATGAATCATGAATCATGAATCGAATCATGAATCATGAATCATGAATCATGAATCATGAATCATGAATTGAATCATGAATCATGAATCATGAATCGAATCATGAATCATGAATCATGAATTGAATCATGAATCATGAATCATGAATCATGAATCATGAATGGAATCATGAATCATGAATCATGAATCGAATCATGAATCATGAATCATGAATTGAATCATGAATCATGAATTGAATCATGAATTGAATCATGAATCATGAATTGAATCATAAATCATGAATTGAATCATGAAATGAATCATGAATCATGAATTTAATCATAATTCATGAATTGAATCATGAATCATGAATTGAATCATGAATTGAATCATGAATCATGAATTGAATCATGAATCATGAATCATGAATTGAATCATGAATCATGAATTGAATCATGAATTGAATCATGAATCATGAATCAAATCATGAATCATGAATTATAAAACATGAATTGAATCATGAATCATGAATCGAATCATGAATCATGATTAATAAATTGAATCATGAGTCATGAATCATAAATCATGAATTAAATCATGAATCATGAATCATAAATCGAATCATGAATCATGAATTGAATCATGAATTAAATCATTTATCATGAATCATGAATTGAATCATGAATCAAGAATCATAAATCGAATCATGAATCATGAAATGAATCAGGAATTGAATCATGAATTGAATCATGAATCATGAATTGAATCATGAATCATGAATTGAATCATCAATCATGAATTATGAATCATAAATTGAATCATGAATCATGAATTATGAAACATGAATTGAATCAAGAATCATGAATCGAATCATGAATCATGAATTGAATCATGAATCATGAATCATGAATCATGAATTATGAATCATGAATTGAATAATGAATCATGAATCGAATCTTGAATCATGAATCATGAATTGAATCATGAATTAAATCATGAATCATGAATCATAAATTGAATCATGAATTGAATCATGAATCATGAATCATGAATTGAATCATGAATCATGAATCATGAAATGAATCAGGAATCGAATCATGAATTGAATCATGAATCATGAATTGAATCATGAATCATGAATTGAATCATCAATCATGAATTATGAATCATAAATTGAATCATGATTCATGAATTATGAATTGAATCATGAATCAAGAATCGAATCTTAAATTATGAATCATGAATTGAATCATGAATTGAATCATGAATCATGAATTGAATCATCAATCATGAATTATGAATCATAAATTGAATCATGATTCATGAATCATGAATTGAATCATAAATCAAGAATCGAATCTTAAATTATGAATCATGAATTGAATCATGAATTGAATCATGAATCATGAATTGAATCATGAATCATGAATCATGAATCATGAATTGAATCATGAATCATAAATCATGAATCATGAATTGAATCATGAATCATAAATCATGAATCGAATCATGAATCATGAATCATGAATTGAATCATGAATCATGAATCGAATCAAGAATCTTGAATTGAATCATGAATTGAATCATGAATCAGGAATTGAATCATGAATTGAATCATAAATCATGAATTGAATCATGAATCATAATTTGAATCATGAATCATGAATCATGAATCGAAATATGAATCATGATTAATGAATTGAATCATGCGTCATGAATCATGAATCATGAATTAAATTATGAAACATGAATTGAATCAAAAATCATGAATCGAATCATGAATCTTGAATTGAATCATGAATCATGAATCATGAATCATGAATCGAATCATGAATCATGAATCATGAATCATGAATCATGAATCATGAATTGAATCATGAATCATGAATCATGAATCGAATCATGAATCATGAATTGAATCATGAATCATGAATCATGAATCATGAATTGAATCATGAATCATGAATCATGAATCATGAATCATGAATCGAATCATGAATCAAGAATCATGAATTGAATCATGAATCATGAATTGAATCATGAATTGAATCATGAATTGAATCATGAATCATGAATTGAATCATCAATCATGAATTATGAATCATAAATTGAATCATGATTCATGAATCATGAATTGAATCATGAATCAAGAATCGAATCTTAAATTATGAATCATGAATTGAATCATGAATTGAATCATGAATCATGAATTGAATCATGAATCATGAATCATGAATCATGAATTGAATCATGAATCATAAATCATGAATCATGAATTGAATCATGAATCATAAATCATTAATCGAATCATGAATCATGAATCATGAATCATGAATTGAATCATGAATCATGAATCGAATCAAGAATCTTGAATTGAATCATGAATTGAATCATGAATCATGAATCAGGAATTGAATCATGAATTGAATCATAAATCATGAATTGAATCATGAATCATAATTTGAATCATGAATCATGAATCATGAATCGAAATATGAATCATGATTAATGAATTGAATCATGCGTCATGAATCATGAATCATGAATTAAATTATGAAACATGAATTGAATCAAAAATCATGAATCGAATCATGAATCATGAATTGAATCATGAATCATGAATCATGAATCGAATCATGAATCATGAATCATAAATCATGAATCATGAATTGAATCATGAATCATGAATCATGAATCGAATCATGAATCATGAATCATGAATTGAATCATGAATCATGAATCATGAATCATGAATCATGAATCATGAATTGAATCATGAATCATGAATCATGAATCATGAATCATGAATGGAATCATGAATCATAAATCATGAATCGAATCATGAATCATGAATCATGAATTGAATCATGAATCATGAATCATGAATCATGAATTGAATCATGAATCATGAATCATGAATCATGAATCATGAATGGAATCATGAATCATGAATCATGAATCGAATCATGAATCATGAATCATGAATTGAATCATGAATCATGAATCATGAATTGAATCATGAATCATGAATCATGAATCATGAATTGAATCATGAATCATGAATTGAATCATGAATTTAATCATAATTCATGAATTGAATCATGAATCATGAATTGAATCATGAATTGAATCATGAATCATGAATTGAATCATGAATCATGAATCATGAATTGAATCATGAATCATGAATTGAATCATGAATTGAATCATGAATCATGAATCGAATCATGAATCATGAATTATAAAACATGAATTGAATCATGAATCATGAATCAAATCATGAATCATGATTAATAAATTGAATCATGAGTCATGAATCATAAATCATGAATTAAATCATGAATCATGAATCGAATCATGAATCATGAATTGAATCATGAATTAAATCATTTATCATGAATCATGAATTGAATCATGAATCAAGAATCATAAATCGAATCATGAATCATGAAATGAATCAGGAATCGAATCATAAATTGAATCATGAATCATGAATTGAATCATGAATCATGAATTGAATCATCAATCATGAATTATGAATCATAAATTGAATCATGAATCATGAATTATGAAACATGAATTGAATCAAGAATCATGAATCGAATCATGAATCATGAATTGAATCATGAATCATGAATCATGAATCATGAATTATGAATCATGAATTGAATCATGAATTGAATCATGAATCATGAATTGAATCATGAATCATGAATCATGAATCATGAATCATGAATTGAATCATGAATCATGAATCGAATCAAGAATCTTGAATTGAATCATGAATCATGAATCAGGAATTGAATCATGAATTGAATCATAAATCATGAATTGAATCATGAATCATAATTTGAATCATGAATCATGAATCATGAATCGAAATATGAATCATGATTAATGAATTGAATCATGCGTCATGAATCATGAATCATGAATTAAATTATGAAACATGAATTGAATCAAATATCATGAATCGAATCATGAATCATGAATTGAATCATGAATCATGAATCATGAATCATGAATCGAATCATGAATCATGAATCATGAATCATGAATCATGAATCATGAATTGAATCATGAATCATGAATCATGAATCGAATCATGAATCATGATTAATAAATTGAATCATGAGTCATGAATCATAAATCATGAATTAAATCATGAATCATGAATCGAATCATGAATCATGAATTGAATCATGAATTAAATCATTTATCATGAATCATGAATTGAATCATGAATCAAGAATCATAAATCGAATCATGAATCATGAAATGAATCAGGAATCGAATCATAAATTGAATCATGAATCATGAATTGAATCATGAATCATGAATTGAATCATCAATCATGAATTATGAATCATAAATTGAATCATGAATCATGAATTATGAAACATGAATTGAATCAAGAATCATGAATCGAATCATGAATCATGAATTGAATCATGAATCATGAATCATGAATCATGAATCATGAATCATGAATTGAATCATGAATCATAAATCATGAATCATGAATTGAATCATGAATCATAAATCATGAATCGAATCATGAATCATGAATTGAATCATGAATCATGAATCGAATCAAGAATCTTGAATTGAATCATGAATTGAATCATAAATCATGAATCAGGAATTGAATCATGAATTGAATCATAAATCATGAATTGAATCATGAATCATAATTTGAATCATGAATCATGAATCATGAATCGAAATATGAATCATGATTAATGAATTGAATCATGCGTCATGAATCATGAATCATGAATTAAATTATGAAACATGAATTGAATCAAATATCATGAATCGAATCATGAATCATGAATTGAATCATGAATCATGAATCATGAATCATGAATCGAATCATGAATCATGAATCATGAATCATGAATCATGAATTGAATCATGAATCATGAATCATGAATCGAATCATGAATCATGAATCATGAATCATGAATCATGAATCATGAATTGAATCATGAATCATGAATCATGAATCGAATCATGAATCATGAATCATGAATTGAATCATGAATCATGAATCATGAATCATGAATCATGAATGGAATCATGAATCATGAATCATGAATCGAATCATGAATCATGAATCATGAATTGAATCATGAATCATGAATTGAATCATGAATTGAATCATGAATCATGAATTGAATCATAAATCATGAATTGAATCATGAAATGAATCATGAATCATGAATTTAATCATAATTCATGAATTGAATCATGAATCATGAATTGAATCATGAATTGAATCATGAATCATGAATTGAATCATGAATCATGAATCATGAATTGAATCATGAATCATGAATTGAATCATGAATTGAATCATGAATCATGAATTGAATCATGAATCATGAATTATAAAACATGAATTGAATCATGAATCATGAATCGAATCATGAATCATGATTAATAAATTGAATCATGAGTCATGAATCATAAATCATGAATTAAATCATGAATCATGAATCATGAATCGAATCATGAATCATGAATTGAATCATGAATTAAATCATTTATCATGAATCATGAATTGAATCATGAATCAAGAATCATAAATCGAATCATGAATCATGAAATGAATCAGGAATTGAATCATGAATTGAATCATGAATCATGAATTGAATCATGAATCATGAATTGAATCATCAATCATGAATTATGAATCATAAATTGAATCATGAATCATGAATTATGAAACATGAATTGAATCAAGAATCATGAATCGAATCATGAATCATGAATTGAATCATGAATCATGAATCATGAATCATGAATTATGAATCATGAATTGAATAATGAATCATGAATCGAATCTTGAATCATGAATCATGAATTGAATCATGAATTAAATCATGAATCATGAATCATAAATTGAATCATGAATTGAATCATGAATCATGAATCATGAATTGAATCATGAATCATGAATCATGAAATGAATCAGGAATCGAATCATGAATTGAATCATGAATCATGAATTGAATCATGAATCATGAATTGAATCATCAATCATGAATTATGAATCATAAATTGAATCATGATTCATGAATTATGAATTGAATCATGAATCAAGAATCGAATCTTAAATTATGAATCATGAATTGAATCATGAATTGAATCATGAATCATGAATTGAATCATCAATCATGAATTATGAATCATAAATTGAATCATGATTCATGAATCATGAATTGAATCATAAATCAAGAATCGAATCTTAAATTATGAATCATGAATTGAATCATGAATTGAATCATGAATCATGAATTGAATCATGAATCATGAATCATGAATCATGAATTGAATCATGAATCATAAATCATGAATCATGAATTGAATCATGAATCATAAATCATGAATCGAATCATGAATCATGAATCATGAATTGAATCATGAATCATGAATCGAATCAAGAATCTTGAATTGAATCATGAATTGAATCATGAATCAGGAATTGAATCATGAATTGAATCATAAATCATGAATTGAATCATGAATCATAATTTGAATCATGAATCATGAATCATGAATCGAAATATGAATCATGATTAATGAATTGAATCATGCGTCATGAATCATGAATCATGAATTAAATTATGAAACATGAATTGAATCAAAAATCATGAATCGAATCATGAATCTTGAATTGAATCATGAATCATGAATCATGAATCATGAATCATGAATCATGAATCATGAATCGAATCATGAATCATGAATCATGAATCATGAATCATGAATCATGAATTGAATCATGAATCATGAATCATGAATCGAATCATGAATCATGAATCATGAATTGAATCATGAATCATGAATCATGAATCATGAATTGAATCATGAATCATGAATCATGAATCATGAATCATGAATCGAATCATGAATCAAGAATCATGAATTGAATCATGAATCATGAATTGAATCATGAATTGAATCATGAATCATGAATTGAATCATAAATCATGAATTGAATCATGAAATGAATCATGAATCATGAATTGAATCATGAATTTAATCATAATTCATGAATTGAATCATGAATCATGAATTGAATCATGAATTGAATCATGAATCATGAATTGAATCATGAATCATGAATTGAATCATGAATTGAATCATGAATCATGAAATGAATCAGGAATCGAATCATGAATTGAATCATGAATCATGAATTGAATCATCAATCATGAATTGAATCATCAATCATGAATTATGAATCATAAATTGAATCATGAATCATAAATTATGAAACATGAATTGAATCAAGAATCATGAAACGAATCATGAATCATAATTTGAATCATGAATCATGAATCATGAATCGAAATATGAATCATGATTAATGAATTGAATCATGCGTCATGAATCATGAATCATGAATTAAATTATGAAACATGAATTGAATCAAATATCATGAATCGAATCATGAATCATGAATTGAATCATGAATCATGAATCATGAATCATGAATCGAATCATGAATCATGAATCATGAATCATGAATCATGAATCATGAATTGAATCATGAATCATGAATCATGAATCGAATCATGAATCATGATTAATAAATTGAATCATGAGTCATGAATCATAAATCATGAATTAAATCATGAATCATGAATCGAATCATGAATCATGAATTGAATCATGAATTAAATCATTTATCATGAATCATGAATTGAATCATGAATCAAGAATCATAAATCGAATCATGAATCATGAAATGAATCAGGAATCGAATCATAAATTGAATCATGAATCATGAATTGAATCATGAATCATGAATTGAATCATCAATCATGAATTATGAATCATAAATTGAATCATGAATCATGAATTATGAAACATGAATTGAATCAAGAATCATGAATCGAATCATGAATCATGAATTGAATCATGAATCATGAATCATGAATCATGAATCATGAATCATGAATTGAATCATGAATCATAAATCATGAATCATGAATTGAATCATGAATCATAAATCATGAATCGAATCATGAATCATGAATTGAATCATGAATCATGAATCGAATCAAGAATCTTGAATTGAATCATGAATTGAATCATAAATCATGAATCAGGAATTGAATCATGAATTGAATCATAAATCATGAATTGAATCATGAATCATAATTTGAATCATGAATCATGAATCATGAATCGAAATATGAATCATGATTAATGAATTGAATCATGCGTCATGAATCATGAATCATGAATTAAATTATGAAACATGAATTGAATCAAATATCATGAATCGAATCATGAATCATGAATTGAATCATGAATCATGAATCATGAATCATGAATCGAATCATGAATCATGAATCATGAATCATGAATCATGAATCATGAATTGAATCATGAATCATGAATCATGAATCGAATCATGAATCATGAATCATGAATCATGAATCATGAATCATGAATTGAATCATGAATCATGAATCATGAATCGAATCATGAATCATGAATCATGAATTGAATCATGAATCATGAATCATGAATCATGAATCATGAATGGAATCATGAATCATGAATCATGAATCGAATCATGAATCATGAATCATGAATTGAATCATGAATCATGAATTGAATCATGAATTGAATCATGAATCATGAATTGAATCATAAATCATGAATTGAATCATGAAATGAATCATGAATCATGAATTTAATCATAATTCATGAATTGAATCATGAATCATGAATTGAATCATGAATTGAATCATGAATCATGAATTGAATCATGAATCATGAATCATGAATTGAATCATGAATCATGAATTGAATCATGAATTGAATCATGAATCATGAATCGAATCATGAATCATGAATTATAAAACATGAATTGAATCATGAATCATGAATCGAATCATGAATCATGATTAATAAATTGAATCATGAGTCATGAATCATAAATCATGAATTAAATCATGAATCATGAATCATGAATCGAATCATGAATCATGAATTGAATCATGAATTAAATCATTTATCATGAATCATGAATTGAATCATGAATCAAGAATCATAAATCGAATCATGAATCATGAAATGAATCAGGAATTGAATCATGAATTGAATCATGAATCATGAATTGAATCATGAATCATGAATTGAATCATCAATCATGAATTATGAATCATAAATTGAATCATGAATCATGAATTATGAAACATGAATTGAATCAAGAATCATGAATCGAATCATGAATCATGAATTGAATCATGAATCATGAATCATGAATCATGAATTATGAATCATGAATTGAATAATGAATCATGAATCGAATCTTGAATCATGAATCATGAATTGAATCATGAATTAAATCATGAATCATGAATCATAAATTGAATCATGAATTGAATCATGAATCATGAATCATGAATTGAATCATGAATCATGAATCATGAAATGAATCAGGAATCGAATCATGAATTGAATCATGAATCATGAATTGAATCATGAATCATGAATTGAATCATCAATCATGAATTATGAATCATAAATTGAATCATGATTCATGAATTATGAATTGAATCATGAATCAAGAATCGAATCTTAAATTATGAATCATGAATTGAATCATGAATTGAATCATGAATCATGAATTGAATCAAAAATCATGAATCGAATCATGAATCTTGAATTGAATCATGAATCATGAATCATGAATCATGAATCATGAATCATGAATCATGAATCGAATCATGAATCATGAATCATGAATCATGAATCATGAATCATGAATTGAATCATGAATCATGAATCATGAATCGAATCATGAATCATGAATCATGAATTGAATCATGAATCATGAATCATGAATCATGAATTGAATCATGAATCATGAATCATGAATCATGAATCATGAATCGAATCATGAATCAAGAATCATGAATTGAATCATGAATCATGAATTGAATCATGAATTGAATCATGAATCATGAATTGAATCATAAATCATGAATTGAATCATGAAATGAATCATGAATCATGAATTGAATCATGAATTTAATCATAATTCATGAATTGAATCATGAATCATGAATTGAATCATGAATTGAATCATGAATCATGAATTGAATCATGAATCATGAATTGAATCATGAATTGAATCATGAATCATGAAATGAATCAGGAATCGAATCATGAATTGAATCATGAATCATGAATTGAATCATCAATCATGAATTGAATCATCAATCATGAATTATGAATCATAAATTGAATCATGAATCATAAATTATGAAACATGAATTGAATCAAGAATCATGAAACGAATCATGAATCATGAATTGAATCATGAATCATGAATCATGAATCATGAATTATGAATCATGAATTGAATAATGAATCATGAATCGAATCTTGAATCATGAATCATGAATTGAATCATGAATTAAATCATGAATCATGAATCATAAATTGAATCATGAATTGAATCATGAATCATGAATTGAATCATGAATCATGAATCATGAATCATGAATCATGAATTAAATCATGAATCATGAATCATAAATCATGAATTGAATCATGAATCATGAATCATGAATCGATTCATGAATCATGAATTGAATCATGAATCATGAATCATGAATTGAATCATGAATCATGAATCATGAATCATGAATTGAATCATGAATTGAATCATGAATCATGAATTGAATCATGAATCATGAATTGAATCATAAATCATGAATTGAATCATGAATTGAATCATGAATCATGAATTGAATCATGAATCAGGAATCGAATCATGGATCATGAATCATGAATTGAATCATGAATCATGAATCATGAATCATGAATTGAATCATGAATCATGAATCATGAATCAAATCATGAATCATGAATTGAATCATGAATTGAATCATGAATCATGAATCGAATCATGAATCATGAATTATGAAACATGAATTGAATCATGAATCGAATCATGAATCATGATTAATGAATTGAATCATGAGTCATGAATCTTAAATCATGACTTAAATCATGAATCATGAATCGAATCATGAATCAGGAATCAAGAATCATGAATCGAATCATGAATCTTGAATTGAATCATGAATCATGAATCATGAAATGAATCATGAATCATGAATCGAATCATGAATCATGAATCAAGAATCTTGAAACGAATCATGAATCATAAATTGAATCATGAATCTTGAATCATGAATCATGAATCTTGAATTGAATCATGAATCATGAATCATGAATTGAATCATGAATTGAATCATGAATCGAATCATGAATCATGAATTGAATCATGAAATGAATCATGAATCATGAATTGAATCATGAATTGAATCAGGAATCATGAATTGAATCATGAATCATGAATCATGAATTGAATCATGAATCATGAATCATAAAATGAATCATGAATCATGAAATGAATCAGGAATCGAATCATGAATTGAATCATAAATCAAGAATTGAATCATGAATCATGAATTGAATCATCAATCATCAATCATGAATCAAGTATTGAATCATGAATCATGAATTATGTAACATGAATTGAATCATGAATCATGAATCGAATCATGAATCATAATTAATGAATTGAATCATGAGTCATGAATCATAAATCATGAATTAAATCATGAATCATGAATCGAATCATGAATCATGAATCGAATCATGAATCATGAATCATGAATCATGAATCTAATCATGAATCATGAATTATAAATCATGAATTGAATCATGAATCATGAATTGAATCATGAATCATGAATCATGAATTGAATCATGAATCATGAATCATGAATCATGAATTGAATCATGAATCATGAATCATGAATCGAATCATGAATCATGAATTGAATCATGAATTGAATCATGAATCATGAATCGAATCATGAATCATGAATCATGAATTATGAAACATGAATTGAATCATGAATCATGAATCGAATCATGAATCATGATTAATGAATTGAATCATGAGTCATGAATCATAAATCATGACTTAAATCATGAATCATGAATCGAATCATGAATCAGGAATCAAGAATCATGAATCGAATCATGAATCATGAATTGAATCATGAATCATGAATCATGAAATGAATCATGAATCGAATCATGAATCATGAATCAAGAATCTTGAATCGAATTATGAATCATAAAATGAATCATGAATCTTGAATCATGAATCATGAATTTTGAATTGAATCATGAATCATGAATCATGAATTGAATCATGAATTGAATCAAGAATCGAATCATGAATCATGAATTGAATCATGAAATTAATCATGAATCATGAATTGAATCAGGAATCATGAATTGAATCATGAATCATGAATCATGAATTGAATCATAAATCAAGAATTGAATCATGAATCATGAATTGAATCATCAATCATCAATCATGAATCAAGTATTGAATCATGAATCATGAATCATGAATCGAATCATGAATCATGAATTGAATCATGAATTGAATCATGAATCATGAATCGAATCATGAATCATGAATTATGAAACATGAATTGAATCATGAATCATGAATCGAATCATGAATCATGATTAATGAATTGAATCATGAGTCATGAATCATAAATCATGACTTAAATCAAGAATCATGAATCGAATCATGAATCATGAATTGAATTAATGAATCATGAATCATGAAATGAATCATGAATTGAATCATGAATCATGAATCAAGAATCTTGAATCGAATCATGAATCATAAATTGAATCATGAATCTTGAATCATGAATCATGAATCTTGAATTGAATCATGAATCATGAATCATGAATTGAATCATGAATCGAATCATGAATCGAATCATGAATCATGAATTGAATCATGAAATGAATCATGAATCATGAATCGAATCATGAATCAGGAATCAAGAATCATGAATCGAATCATGAATCTTGAATTGAATCATGAATCATGAATCATGAAATGAATCATGAATCATGAATCGAATCATGAATCATGAATCAAGAATCTTGAATCGAATCATGAATCATAAATTGAATCATGAATCTTGAATCATGAATCATGAATCTTGAATTGAATCATGAATCATGAATCATGAATTGAATCATGAATTGAATCATGAATCGAATCATGAATCATGAATTGAATCATGAAATGAATCATGAATCATGAATTGAATCATGAATTGAATCAGGAATCATGAATTGAATCATGAATCATGAATCATGAATTGAATCATGAATCCAGAATCATAAAATGAATCATGAATCATGAAATGAATCAGGAATCGAATCATGAATTGAATCATAAATCAAGAATTGAATCATGAATCATGAATTGAATCATCAATCATCAATCATGAATCAAGTATTGAATCATGAATCATGAATTATGTAACATGAATTGAATCATGAATCATGAATCGAATCATGAATCATAATTAATGAATTGAATCATGAGTCATGAATCATAAATCATGAATTAAATCATGAATCATGAATCGAATCATGAATCATGAATCGAATCATGAATCATGAATCATGAATCATGAATCTAATCATGAATCATGAATTATAAATCATGAATTGAATCATGAATCATGAATTGAATCATGAATTGAATCATGAATTGAATCATGAATCATGAATCATGAATTGAATCATGAATCATGAATCATGAATCATGAATTGAATCATGAATCATGAATCATGAATCGAATCATGAATCATGAATTGAATCATGAATTGAATCATGAATCATGAATCGAATCATGAATCATGAATCATGAATTATGAAACATGAATTGAATCATGAATCATGAATCGAATCATGAATCAGGAATCAAGAATCATGAATCGAATCATGAATCATGAATTGAATTAATGAATCATGAATCATGAAATGAATCATGAATCGAATCATGAATCAAGAATCTTGAATCGAATCATGAATCATAAATTGAATCATGAATCTTGAATCATGAATCTTGAATTGAATCATGAATCATGAATCATGAATTGAATCATGAGTCATGAATCATAAATCATGACTTAAATCATGAATCATGAATCGAATCATGAATCAGGAATCAAGAATCATGAATCGAATCATGAATCATGAATTGAATTAATGAATCATGAATCATGAAATGAATCATGAATCGAATCATGAATCAAGAATCTTGAATCGAATCATGAATCATAAATTGAATCATGAATCTTGAATCATGAATCTTGAATTGAATCATGAATCATGAATCATGAATTGAATCATGAATTGAATCATGAATCGAATCATGAATCATGAATTGAATCATGAAATGAATCATGAATCATGAATTGAATCATGAATCGAATCATGAATCATGAATTGAATCATGAAATGAATCATGAATCATGAATTGAATCATGAATTGAATCAGGAATCATGAATTGAATCATGAATCATGAATCATGAATTGAATCATGAATCCAGAATCTTAAAATGAATCATGAATCATGAAATGAATCAGGAATCGAATCATGAATTGAATCATAAATCAAGAATTGAATCATGAATCATGAATTGAATCATCAATCATCAATCATGAATCAAGTATTGAATCATGAATCATGAATTATGTAACATGAATTGAATCATGAATCATGAATCGAATCATGAATCATAATTAATGAATTGAATCATGAGTCATGAATCATAAATCATGAATTAAATCATGAATCATGAATCGAATCATGAATCATGAATCGAATCATGAATCATGAATCATGAATCGAATCATGAATCATGAATCATGAATCATGAATCTAATCATGAATCATGATTTATAAATCATGAATTGAATCATGAATCATGACTTGAATCATGAATTGAATCATGAATTGAATCATGAATCATGAATCATGAATTGAATCATGAATCATGAATCATGAATCATGAATTGAATCATGAATCATGAATCATGAATCGAATGATGAATCATGAATTGAATCATAAATAATGAATCATGAATTGAATCATAATTTGAATCATGAATCATGATTTGAATCATGAATCATGAATTGAATCATGAATCATAAATCATGAATCGAATCATGAATCATGAATCATGAAATGAATCATGAATTGAATAATGAATCATGAATCGAATCATGAATCATGAATTGAATCATGAATAATGAATCATGAATCATGAATTGAATAATGAATTATGAATCATAAATCGAATCATGAATCACGAATTGAATCAGGAATCGAATCATGAATTGCATCATGAATCATGAATTGAATCATGAATCATGAATAATGAATCATAAATCATGAATTGAATCATGAATCATGAATCGAATCATGAATCATGAATTGAATCATGAATCATGAGTTGAATCATGAATTGAATCATGAATTGAATCATGATTCATGAATCATGAATCGAATCATAATTCATGAATTATGAATTGAATCATGAATTGAATCATGAATCATAAATCATGAATCATGAATCATAAATTGAATCATAAATCATGAATTGAATCATGAATTGAATCATGAATCATGAATTGAATCATGAATCATAAATCGAATCATGAATCATGATTAATGAATTGAATCATGAGTCATGAATCATGAGTCATGAATCATGGATCATGAATTAAATCATGAATCATGAATCATGAATCGAATCATGAATCATGAATTGAATTATGAATCATGAATCATGAATCGAATCATAAATAGAATCATGAATCGAATTATGAATTGATTCATGAATCATGAATTGAATCATGAATCATGAACTGAATCATAATTCATGAATCATGAATCGAATCATGAATCATGAATCATGAATCATGAATTAAATCATGAATCATTAATCGTGAATTGAATCATGAATCATGAATCATAAATCGAATCATGAATCATGAATCATGAATCATGAATTGAGTCTTGAATCATGAATCGAATCATCATTCATGAATCAAGAATCATGAATCGAATCATGAATCATGAATTGAATCATGAATCATGAATTATGAATCATGAATTGAATCATTATCATGAATCATAAATCATGAATCATGAATTGAATCATGAATCATGAATCATTAATCGAATCATGAATTATGAATTGAATCATGAATTGAATCATGAATCATGAATCGAATCATGAATTGAATCATGAATTGAATCATGAATCATGAATTATGAAACATGAATTGAATCATGAATCATGAATCGAATCATGAATCATGATTAATAAATTGAATCATGAGTCATGAATCATGAATCATGAATTAAATCATGAATCATGAATCATGAATCGAATCATGAATCATGAATCAAGAATCATGAATCGAATCATGAATTGAATCATGAATCATGAATCGAATCATGAATTATGATTAATGAATTGAAACATGAGTCATGAATCATGAATCATGAATTAAATCATGAATCATGAATCATGAATCGAATCATGAATCATGAATCAAGAATCATGAATCGAATCAAGAATCATGAATTGAATCATGAATCATGAATCGTGAATTGAATCATGAATCATGAATTGAATCTTGAATCATGAATCATGAATTGAATCATGAATTGAATCATGAATCATGAATCATAAATTGAATCATGAATCATGAATCATGAATATAATCATTAATTGAATCTTGAATCATGAATCATGAATTAAATCATAAATCATGAATCATAAATCATGAATTGAATCATGAATCATGAATCGAATCATGAATCATTAATTGAATCATGAATCATGAATCATGAATCGAATCATGAATCATGAATCGAATCATGAATCATGAATTGAATCATGAATCATGAATCATGAATCGAATCATGAATCATGAATCATGAATTGAATCATGAATCATTAATCGAATCATGAATCATTAATTGAATCATGAATTGAATCATTAATCATGAATCATGAATTGAATCATTAAACATGAATCATGAATTGAATCATTAATCATGAATCATGAATTGAATCATAATTTGAATAATGAATCATGAACTGAATCATAATTTGAATCATAAATCATGAACTGAATCATGAATTGAATCATGAATTTAATCTTGAATCATGAATTGAATCATGAATCATGAATCATGAATTGAATCATGAATCATGAGTCATAAATCGAATCATGAATCATGAATTGAATCATGAATCATGAATTGAATCATGAATGATGAATCATGAATCGAATCATAAATTGAATCATGAATCGAATCATGAATTGATTCATGAATCATGAATTGAATCATGAATCATGAATTGAATCATAATTCATGAATCATGAATCGAATCATGGATCATGAATTGAATCATGAATCATGAATTGAATCATGAATTAAATCATGAATTGAATAATGAATAATGAATCATGAATCATGAATTAAATCATGACTCATGAATCTTAATTTGAATCATGAATCATGAATTGAATCATGAATTGAATCATGTATCATGAATTTAATCATGAATCATGAATTATGAATCATGAATTGAATCATGAATCATGAATCATGAATCATGAATTGAATCATGAATCATGAATCAAATCATGAATCATAAATCATGAATTGAATCATGAATAATAAATCATGAATTAAATCATGAATCATGAATCGAATCATGAATCATGAATTGAATCATGAATCATGAATCATGAATTGAATCATGAATCATGAATTGAATCATGAATTGAATCATGAATCATGAATCGAATCATGAATCATGAATTATAAAACATGAATTGAATCATGAATCATGAATCGAATCATGAATCATGATTAATAAATTGAATCATGAGTCATGAATCATCAATCATGAATTATGAATCATAAATTGAATCATGATTCATGAATTATGAATTGAATCATGAATCAAGAATCGAATCTTAAATTATGAATCATGAATTGAATCATGAATTGAATCATGAATCATGAATTGAATCATCAATCATGAATTATGAATCATAAATTGAATCATGATTCATGAATCATGAATTGAATCATAAATCAAGAATCGAATCTTAAATTATGAATCATGAATTGAATCATGAATCATGAATTGAATCATGAATCATGAATCATGAATTGAATCATGAATCATAAATCATGAATCATGAATTGAATCATGAATCATAAATCATGAATCGAATCATGAATCATGAATCATGAATTGAATCATGAATCATGAATCGAATCAAGAATCTTGAATTGAATAATGAATTGAATCATGAATCAGGAATTGAATCATGAATTGAATCATAAATCATGAATTGAATCATGAATCATAATTTGAATCATGAATCATGAATCATGAATCGAAATATGAATCATGATTAATGAATTGAATCATGCGTCATGAATCATGAATCATGAATTAAATTATGAAACATGAATTGAATCAAAAATCATGAATCGAATCATGAATCTTGAATTGAATCATGAATCATGAATCATGAATCATGAATCGAATCATGAATCATGAATCATGAATCATGAATCATGAATCATGAATTGAATCATGAATCATGAATCATGAATCGAATCATGAATCATGAATCATGAATTGAATCATGAATCATGAATCATGAATCATGAATTGAATCATGAATCATGAATCATGAATCATGAATCATGAATCATGAATCGAATCATGAATCAAGAATCATGAATTGAATCATGAATCATGAATTGAATCATGAATTGAATCATGAATCATGAATTGAATCATAAATCATGAATTGAATCATGAAATGAATCATGAATCATGAATTGAATCATGAATTTAATCATAATTCATGAATTGAATCATGAATCATGAATTGAATCATGAATTGAATCATGAATTGAATCATGAATTGAATCATGAATCATGAATTGAATCATGAATCATGAATTGAATCATGAATCATGAATTGAATCATGAATTGAATCATGAATCATGAAATGAATCAGGAATCGAATCATGAATTGAATCATGAATCATGAATTGAATCATCAATCATGAATTGAATCATCAATCATGAATTATGAATCATAAATTGAATCATGAATCATAAATTATGAAACATGAATTGAATCAAGAATCATGAAACGAATCATGAATCATGAATTGAATCATGAATCATGAATCATGAATCGAATCATGAATCATGAATCAAGAATCATGAATCGAATCATGAATCATGAATTGAATCATGAATCATGAATCGTGAATTGAATCATGAATCATGAATTGAATCTTGAATCATGAATCATGAATTGAATCATGAATTGAATCATGAATCATGAATCATAAATTGAATCATGAATCATGAATCATGAATATAATCATTAATTGAATCTTGAATCATGAATCATGAATTAAATCATAAATCATGAATCATAAATCATGAATTGAATCATGAATCATGAATCGAATCATGAATCATTAATTGAATCATGAATCATGAATCATGAATCGAATCATGAATCATGAATCGAATCATGAATCATGAATTGAATCATGAATCATGAATCATGAATCGAATCATGAATCATGAATCATGAATTGAATCATGAATCATTAATCGAATCATGAATCATTAATTGAATCATGAATTGAATCATTAATCATGAATCATGAATTGAATCATTAAACATGAATCATGAATTGAATCATTAATCATGAATCATGAATTGAATCATAATTTGAATAATGAATCATGAACTGAATCATAATTTGAATCATAAATCATGAACTGAATCATGAATTGAATCATGAATTTAATCTTGAATCATGAATTGAATCATGAATCATGAATCATGAATTGAATCATGAATCATGAGTCATAAATCGAATCATGAATCATGAATTGAATCATGAATCATGAATTGAATCATGAATGATGAATCATGAATCGAATCATAAATTGAATCATGAATCGAATCATGAATTGATTCATGAATCATGAATTGAATCATGAATCATGAATTGAATCATAATTCATGAATCATGAATCGAATCATGGATCATGAATTGAATCATGAATCATGAATTGAATCATGAATTAAATCATGAATTGAATAATGAATAATGAATCATGAATCATGAATTAAATCATGACTCATGAATCTTAATTTGAATCATGAATCATGAATTGAATCATGAATTGAATCATGTATCATGAATTTAATCATGAATCATGAATTATGAATCATGAATTGAATCATGAATCATGAATCATGAATCATGAATTGAATCATGAATCATGAATCAAATCATGAATCATAAATCATGAATTGAATCATGAATAATAAATCATGAATTAAATCATGAATCATGAATCGAATCATGAATCATGAATTGAATCATGAATCATGAATCATGAATTGAATCATGAATCATGAATTGAATCATGAATTGAATCATGAATCATGAATCGAATCATGAATCATGAATTATAAAACATGAATTGAATCATGAATCATGAATCGAATCATGAATCATGATTAATAAATTGAATCATGAGTCATGAATCATCAATCATGAATTATGAATCATAAATTGAATCATGATTCATGAATTATGAATTGAATCATGAATCAAGAATCGAATCTTAAATTATGAATCATGAATTGAATCATGAATTGAATCATGAATCATGAATTGAATCATCAATCATGAATTATGAATCATAAATTGAATCATGATTCATGAATCATGAATTGAATCATAAATCAAGAATCGAATCTTAAATTATGAATCATGAATTGAATCATGAATCATGAATTGAATCATGAATCATGAATCATGAATTGAATCATGAATCATAAATCATGAATCATGAATTGAATCATGAATCATAAATCATGAATCGAATCATGAATCATGAATCATGAATTGAATCATGAATCATGAATCGAATCAAGAATCTTGAATTGAATAATGAATTGAATCATGAATCAGGAATTGAATCATGAATTGAATCATAAATCATGAATTGAATCATGAATCATAATTTGAATCATGAATCATGAATCATGAATCGAAATATGAATCATGATTAATGAATTGAATCATGCGTCATGAATCATGAATCATGAATTAAATTATGAAACATGAATTGAATCAAAAATCATGAATCGAATCATGAATCTTGAATTGAATCATGAATCATGAATCATGAATCATGAATCGAATCATGAATCATGAATCATGAATCATGAATCATGAATCATGAATTGAATCATGAATCATGAATCATGAATCGAATCATGAATCATGAATCATGAATTGAATCATGAATCATGAATCATGAATCATGAATTGAATCATGAATCATGAATCATGAATCATGAATCATGAATCATGAATCGAATCATGAATCAAGAATCATGAATTGAATCATGAATCATGAATTGAATCATGAATTGAATCATGAATCATGAATTGAATCATAAATCATGAATTGAATCATGAAATGAATCATGAATCATGAATTGAATCATGAATTTAATCATAATTCATGAATTGAATCATGAATCATGAATTGAATCATGAATTGAATCATGAATTGAATCATGAATTGAATCATGAATCATGAATTGAATCATGAATCATGAATTGAATCATGAATCATGAATTGAATCATGAATTGAATCATGAATCATGAAATGAATCAGGAATCGAATCATGAATTGAATCATGAATCATGAATTGAATCATCAATCATGAATTGAATCATCAATCATGAATTATGAATCATAAATTGAATCATGAATCATAAATTATGAAACATGAATTGAATCAAGAATCATGAAACGAATCATGAATCATGAATTGAATCATGAATCATGAATCATGAATCATGAATTATGAATCATGAATTGAATAATGAATCATGAATCGAATCTTGAATCATGAATCATGAATTGAATCATGAATTAAATCATGAATCATGAATCATAAATTGAATCATGAATTGAATCATGAATCATGAATTGAATCATGAATCATGAATCATGAATCATGAATCATGAATTAAATCATGAATCATGAATCATAAATCATGAATTGAATCATGAATCATGAATCATGAATCATGAATCGATTCATGAATCATGAATTGAATCATGAATCATGAATCATGAATTGAATCATGAATCATGAATCATGAATCATGAATTGAATCATGAATTGAATCATGAATCATGAATTGAATCATGAATCATGAATTGAATCATAAATCATGAATTGAATCATGAATTGAATCATGAATCATGAATTGAATCATGAATCAGGAATCGAATCATGGATCATGAATCATGAATTGAATCATGAATCATGAATCATGAATTGAATCATGAATCATGAATCATGAATCAAATCATGAATCATGAATTGAGTCATGAATTGAATCATGAATCATGAATCGAATCATGAATCATGAATTATGAAACATGAATTGAATCATGAATCGAATCATGAATCATGATTAATGAATTGAATCATGAGTCATGAATCTTAAATCATGACTTAAATCATGAATCATGAATCGAATCATGAATCAGGAATCAAGAATCATGAATCGAATCATGAATCTTGAATTGAATCATGAGTCATGAATCATGAAATGAATCATGAATCATGAATCGAATCATGAATCATGAATCAAGAATCTTGAATCGAATCATGAATCATAATTTGAATCATGAATCTTGAATCATGAATCATGAATCTAGAATTGAATCATGAATCATGAATCATGAATTGAATCATGAATTGAATCATGAATCGAATCATGAATCATGAATTGAATCATGAAATGAATCATGAATCATGAATTGAATCATGAATTGAATCAGGAATCATGAATTGAATCATGAATCATGAATCATGAATTGAATCATGAATCCAGAATCATAAAATGAATCATGAATCATGAAATGAATCAGGAATCGAATCATGAATTGAATCATAAATCAAGAATTGAATCATGAATCATGAATTGAATCATCAATCATCAATCATGAATCAAGTATTGAATCATGAATCATGAATTATGTAACATGAATTGAATCATGAATCATGAATCGAATCATGAATCATAATTAATGAATTGAATCATGAGTCATGAATCATAAATCATGAATTAAATCATGAATCATGAATCGAATCATGAATCATGAATCGAATCATGAATCATGAATCATGAATCATGAATCTAATCATGAATCATGAATTATAAATCATGAATTGAATCATGAATCATGAATTGAATCATGAATTGAATCATGAATTGAATCATGAATCATGAATCATGAATTGAATCATGAATCATGAATCATGAATCATGAATTGAATCATGAATCATGAATCATGAATCAAATCATGAATCATGAATTGAATCATGAATTGAATCATGAATCATGAATCGAATCATGAATCATGAATCATGAATTATGAAACATGAATTGAATCATGAATCATGAATCGAATCATGAATCATGATTAATGAATTGAATCATGAGTCATGAATCATAAATCATGACTTAAATCATGAATCATGAATCGAATCATGAATCAGGAATCAAGAATCATGAATCGAATCATGAATCATGAATTGAATCATGAATCATGAATCATGAAATGAATCATGAATCGAATCATGAATCATGAATCAAGAATCTTGAATCGAATTATGAATCATAAAATGAATCATGAATCTTGAATCATGAATCATGAATTTTGAATTGAATCATGAATCATGAATCATGAATTGAATCAAGAATCGAATCATGAATCATGAATTGAATCATGAATTGAATCATGAATCATGAATCATGAATTGAATCATAAATCAAGAATTGAATCATGAATCATGAATTGAATCATCAATCATCAATCATGAATCAAGTATTGAATCATGAATCATGAATTATGTAACATGAATTGAATCATGAATCATGAATCGAATCATGAATCATAATTAATGAATTGAATCATGAGTCATGAATCATAAATCATGAATTAAATCATGAATCATGAATCGAATCATGAATCATGAATCGAATCATGAATCATGAATCATGAATCATGAATCTAATCATGAATCATGAATTATAAATCATGAATTGAATCATGAATCATGAATTGAATCATGAATTGAATCATGAATTGAATCATGAATCATGAATCATGAATTGAATCATGAATCATGAATCATGAATCATGAATTGAATCATGAATCATGAATCATGAATCGAATCATGAATCATGAATTGAATCATGAATCATGAATCGAATCATGAATCATGAATTATGAAACATGAATTGAATCATGAATCATGAATCGAATCATGAATTGAATCATGAATTGAATCATGAATCATGAATCATGAATTGAATCATGAGTCATGAATCATGAATCATGAATTGAATCATGAATCATGAATCATGAATCGAATCATAAATCATGACTTAAATCATGAATCATGAATCGAATCATGAATCAGGAATCAAGAATCATGAATCGAATCATGAATCATGAATTGAATTAATGAATCATGAATCATGAAATGAATCATGAATCGAATCATGAATCATGAATCAAGAATCTTGAATCGAATCATGAATCATAAATTGAATCATGAATCTTGAATCATGAATCATGAATCTTGAATTGAATCATGAATCATGAATCATGAATTGAATCATGAATTGAATCATGAATCGAATCATGAATCATGAATTGAATCATGAAATGAATCATGAATCATGAATTGAATCATGAATTGAATCAGGAATCATGAATTGAATCATGAATCATGAATCATGAATTGAATCATGAATCCAGAATCTTAAAATGAATCATGAATCATGAAATGAATCAGGAATCGAATCATGAATTGAATCATAAATCAAGAATTGAATCATGAATTATGAATTGAATCATCAATCATCAATCATGAATCAAGTATTGAATCATGAATCATGAATTATGTAACATGAATTGAATCATGAATCATGAATCGAATCATGAATCATAATTAATGAATTGAATCATGAGTCATGAATCATAAATCATGAATTAAATCATGAATCATGAATCGAATCATGAATCATGAATCGAATCATGAATCATGAATCATGAATCGAATCATGAATCATGAATCATGAATCATGAATCTAATCATGAATCATGATTTATAAATCATGAATTGAATCATGAATCATGACTTGAATCATGAATTGAATCATGAATTGAATCATGAATCATGAATCATGAATTGAATCATGAATCATGAATCATGAATCATGAATTGAATCATGAATCATGAATCATGAATCGAATGATGAATCATGAATTGAATCATAAATAATGAATCATGAATTGAATCATAAATAATGAATCATGAATTGAATCATAATTTGAATCATGAATCATGATTCGAATCATGAATCATGAATTGAATCATGAATCATGAATCATGAATCGAATCATGAATCATGAATCATGAAATGAATCATGAATTGAATAATGAATCATGAATCGAATCATGAATCATGAATTGAATCATGAATAATGAATCATGAATCATGAATTGAATAATGAATTATGAATCATAAATCGAATCATGAATCACGAATTGAATCAGGAATCGAATCATGAATTGCATCATGAATCATGAATTGAATCATGAATCATGAATAATAAATCATAAATCATGAATTGAATCATGAATCATGAATCGAATCATGAATCATGAATTGAATCATGAATCATGAGTTGAATCATGAATTGAATCATGAATTGAATCATGATTCATGAATCATGAATCGAATCATAATTCATTAATTATGAATTGAATCATGAATTGAATCATGAATCATAAATCATGAATCATGAATCATAAATTGAATCATAAATCATGAATTGAATCATGAATTGAATCATGAATCATGAATTGAATCATGAATCATAAATCGAATCATGAATCATGATTAATGAATTGAATCATGAGTCATGAATCATGAGTCATGAATCATGGATCATGAATTAAATCATGAATCATGAATCATGAATCGAATCATGAATCATGAATCAAAAATCATGAATCATGAATTGAATTATGAATCATGAATCATGAATCGAATCATAAATAGAATCATGAATCGAATTATGAATTGATTCATGAATCATGAATTGAATCATGAATCATGAACTGAATCATAATTCATGAATCATGAATCGAATCATGAATCATGAATCATGAATCATGAATTAAATCATGAATCATTAATCGTGAATTGAATCATGAATCATGAATCATAAATCGAATCATGAATCATGAATCATGAATCATGAATTGAGTCTTGAATCATGAATCGAATCATCATTCATGAATCAAGAATCATGAATCGAATCATGAATCATGAATTGAATCATGAATCATGAATTATGAATCATGAATTGAATCATTATCATGAATCATAAATCATGAATCATGAATTGAATCATGAATCATGAATCATTAATCGAATCATGAATTATGAATTGAATCATGAATTGAATCATGAATCGAATCATGAATTGAATCATGAATTGAATCATGAATCATGAATTATGAAACATGAATTGAATCATGAATCATGAATCGAATCATGAATCATGATTAATAAATTGAATCATGAGTCATGAATCATGAATCATGAATTAAATCATGAATCATGAATCATGAATCGAATCATGAATCATGAATCAAGAATCATGAATCGAATCATGAATTGAATTATGAATCATGAATCGAATCATGAATTATGATTAATAATTTGAAACATGAGTCATGAATCATGAATCATGAATTAAATCATGAATCATGAATCATGAATCGAATCATGAATCATGAATCAAGAATCATGAATCGAATCATGAATCATGAATTGAATCATGAATCATGAATCGTGAATTGAATCATGAATCATGAATTGAATCTTGAATCATGAATCATGAATTGAATCATGAATTGAATCATGAATCATGAATCATAAATTGAATCATGAATCATGAATCATGAATATAATCATTAATTGAATCTTGAATCATGAATCATGAATTAAATCATAAATCATGAATCATAAATCATGAATTGAATCATGAATCATGAATCGAATCATGAATCATTAATTGAATCATGAATCATGAATCATGAATCGAATCATGAATCATGAATCGAATCATGAATCATGAATTGAATCATGAATCATGAATCATGAATCGAATCATGAATCATGAATCATGAATTGAATCATGAATCATTAATCGAATCATGAATCATTAATTGAATCATGAATTGAATCATTAATCATGAATCATGAATTGAATCATTAAACATGAATCATGAATTGAATCATTAATCATGAATCATGAATTGAATCATAATTTGAATAATGAATCATGAACTGATTCATAATTTGAATCATAAATCATGAACTGAATCATGAATTGAATCATGAATTTAATCTTGAATCATGAATTGAATCATGAATCATGAATCATGAATTGAATCATGAATCATGAGTCATAAATTGAATCATGAATCATGAATTGAATCATGAATCATGAATTGAATCATGAATGATGAATCATGAATCGAATCATAAATTGAATCATGAATCGAATCATGAATTGATTCATGAATCATGAATTGAATCATGAATCATGAATTGAATCATAATTCATGAATCATGAATCGAATCATGGATCATGAATTGAATCATGAATCATGAATTGAATCATGAATTAAATCATGAATTGAATAATGAATAATGAATCATGAATCATGAATTAAATCATGAATCATGAATCTTAATTTGAATCATGAATCATGAATTGAATCATGAATTGAATCATGTATCATGAATTTAATCATGAATCATGAATTATGAATCATGAATTGAATCATGAATCATGAATCATGAATCATGAATTGAATCATGAATCATGAATCAAATCATGAATCATAAATCATGAATTGAATCATGAATAATAAATCATGAATTAAATCATGAATCATGAATCGAATCATGAATCATGAATTGAATCATGAATCATGAATCATGAATTGAATCATGAATCATGAATTGAATCATGAATTGAATCATGAATCATGAATCGAATCATGAATCATGAATTATAAAACATGAATTGAATCATGAATCATGAATCATGAATCGAATCATGAATCATGATTAATAAATTGAATCATGAGTCATGAATCATAAATCATGAATTAAATCATGAATCATGAATCATGAATCGAATCATGAATCATGAATTGAATCATGAATTAAATCATTTATCATGAATCATGAATTGAATCATGAATCAAGAATCATAAATCGAATTATGAATCATGAAATGAATCAGGAATCGAATCATGAATTGAATCATGAATCATGAATTGAATCATCAATCATGAATTATGAATCATAAATTGAATCATGAATCATGAATTATGAAACATGAATTGAATCAAGAATCATGAATCGAATCATGAATCATGAATTGAATCATGAATCATGAATCATGAATCATGAATTATGAATCATGAATTGAATAATGAATCATGAATCGAATCTTGAATCATGAATCATGAATTGAATCATGAATTAAATCATGAATCATGAATCATAAATTGAATCATGAATTGAATCATGAATCATGAATCATGAATTGAATCATGAATCATGAATCATGAATCATGAATCATGAATCATGAAATGAATCAGGAATCGAATCATGAATTGAATCATGAATCATGAATCATGAATTGAATCATGAATCATGAATCATGAATCATGAATATAATCATTAATTGAATCTTGAATCATGAATCATGAATTAAATCATAAATCATGAATCATAAATCATGAATTGAATCATGAATCATGAATCGAATCATGAATCATTAATTGAATCATGAATCATGAATCATGAATCGAATCATGAATCATGAATCGAATCATGAATCATGAATTGAATCATGAATCATGAATCATGAATCGAATCATGAATCATGAATCATGAATTGAATCATGAATCATTAATCGAATCATGAATCATTAATTGAATCATGAATTGAATCATTAATCATGAATCATGAATTGAATCATTAAACATGAATCATGAATTGAATCATTAATCATGAATCATGAATTGAATCATAATTTGAATAATGAATCATGAACTGATTCATAATTTGAATCATAAATCATGAACTGAATCATGAATTGAATCATGAATTTAATCTTGAATCATGAATTGAATCATGAATCATGAATCATGAATTGAATCATGAATCATGAGTCATAAATTGAATCATGAATCATGAATTGAATCATGAATCATGAATTGAATCATGAATGATGAATCATGAATCGAATCATAAATTGAATCATGAATCGAATCATGAATTGATTCATGAATCATGAATTGAATCATGAATCATGAATTGAATCATAATTCATGAATCATGAATCGAATCATGGATCATGAATTGAATCATGAATCATGAATTGAATCATGAATTAAATCATGAATTGAATAATGAATAATGAATCATGAATCATGAATTAAATCATGAATCATGAATCTTAATTTGAATCATGAATCATGAATTGAATCATGAATTGAATCATGTATCATGAATTTAATCATGAATCATGAATTATGAATCATGAATTGAATCATGAATCATGAATCATGAATCATGAATTGAATCATGAATCATGAATCAAATCATGAATCATAAATCATGAATTGAATCATGAATAATAAATCATGAATTAAATCATGAATCATGAATCGAATCATGAATCATGAATTGAATCATGAATCATGAATCATGAATTGAATCATGAATCATGAATTGAATCATGAATTGAATCATGAATCATGAATCGAATCATGAATCATGAATTATAAAACATGAATTGAATCATGAATCATGAATCATGAATCGAATCATGAATCATGATTAATAAATTGAATCATGAGTCATGAATCATAAATCATGAATTAAATCATGAATCATGAATCATGAATCGAATCATGAATCATGAATTGAATCATGAATTAAATCATTTATCATGAATCATGAATTGAATCATGAATCAAGAATCATAAATCGAATTATGAATCATGAAATGAATCAGGAATCGAATCATGAATTGAATCATGAATCATGAATTGAATCATCAATCATGAATTATGAATCATAAATTGAATCATGAATCATGAATTATGAAACATGAATTGAATCAAGAATCATGAATCGAATCATGAATCATGAATTGAATCATGAATCATGAATCATGAATCATGAATTATGAATCATGAATTGAATAATGAATCATGAATCGAATCTTGAATCATGAATCATGAATTGAATCATGAATTAAATCATGAATCATGAATCATAAATTGAATCATGAATTGAATCATGAATCATGAATCATGAATTGAATCATGAATCATGAATCATGAATCATGAATCATGAATCATGAAATGAATCAGGAATCGAATCATGAATTGAATCATGAATCATGAATCATGAATTGAATCATGAATCATGAATTATGAATCATAAATTGAATCATGATTCATGAATTATGAATTGAATCATGAATCAAGAATCGAATCTTAAATTATGAATCATGAATTGAATCATGAATTGAATCATCAATCATGAATTGAATCATCAATCATGAATTATGAGTCATAAACTGAATCATGATTCATGAATCATGAATTGAATCATGAATCAAGAATCGAATCTTAAATTATGAATCATGAATTGAATCATGAATCATGAATTGAATCATGAATCATGAATCATGAATTGAATCATGAATCATAAATCATGAATCATGAATTGAATCATGAATCATAAATCATGAATCGAATCATGAATCATGAATCATGAATCATGAATTGAATCATGAATCATGAATCAAATTAAGAATCTTGAATTGAATCATGAATTGAATCATGAATCATGAATCAGGAATTGAATCATGAATTAAATCATAAATCATGAATTGAATCATGAATCATAATTTGAATCATGAATCATGAATCATGAATCGAAATATGAATCATGATTAATGAATTGAATCATGCGTCATGAATCATGAATCTTGAATTAAATTATGAAACATGAATTGAATCAAAAATCATGAATCGAATCATGAATCATGAATTGAATCATGAATCATGAATCATGATTTGAATCATAATTCATGAATCATGAATCATGAATCATGAATCATGAATTGAATCATGAATCATGAATCATGAATCGAATCATGAATCATGAATCATGAATTGAATCATGAATCATGAATCATGAATCATGAATTGAATCATGAATCATGAATCATGAATCATGAATGGAATCATGAATCATGAATCATGAATCGAATCATAAATAGAATCATGAATCGAATTATGAATTGATTCATGAATCATGAATTGAATCATGAATCATGAACTGAATCATAATTCATGAATCATGAATCGAATCATGAATCATGAATCATGAATCATGAATTAAATCATGAATCATTAATCGTGAATTGAATCATGAATCATGAATCATAAATCGAATCATGAATCATGAATCATGAATCATGAATTGAGTCTTGAATCATGAATCGAATCATCATTCATGAATCAAGAATCATGAATCGAATCATGAATCATGAATTGAATCATGAATCATGAATTATGAATCATGAATTGAATCATGAATCATGAATCATTAATCGAATCATGAATTATGAATTGAATCATGAATTGAATCATGAATCGAATCATGAATTGAATCATGAATTGAATCATGAATCATGAATTATGAAACATGAATTGAATCATGAATCATGAATCGAATCATGAATCATGATTAATAAATTGAATCATGAGTCATGAATCATGAATCATGAATTAAATCATGAATCATGAATCATGAATCGAATCATGAATCATGAATCAAGAATCATGAATCGAATCATGAATTGAATTATGAATCATGAATCGAATCATGAATTATGATTAATAATTTGAAACATGAGTCATGAATCATGAATCATGAATTAAATCATGAATCATGAATCATGAATCGAATCATGAATCATGAATCAAGAATCATGAATCGAATCATGAATCATGAATTGAATCATGAATCATGAATCGTGAATTGAATCATGAATCATGAATTGAATCTTGAATCATGAATCATGAATTGAATCATGAATTGAATCATGAATCATGAATCATAAATTGAATCATGAATCATGAATCATGAATATAATCATTAATTGAATCTTGAATCATGAATCATGAATTAAATCATAAATCATGAATCATAAATCATGAATTGAATCATGAATCATGAATCGAATCATGAATCATTAATTGAATCATGAATCATGAATCATGAATCGAATCATGAATCATGAATCGAATCATGAATCATGAATTGAATCATGAATCATGAATCATGAATCGAATCATGAATCATGAATCATGAATTGAATCATGAATCATTAATCGAATCATGAATCATTAATTGAATCATGAATTGAATCATTAATCATGAATCATGAATTGAATCATTAAACATGAATCATGAATTGAATCATTAATCATGAATCATGAATTGAATCATAATTTGAATAATGAATCATGAACTGATTCATAATTTGAATCATAAATCATGAACTGAATCATGAATTGAATCATGAATTTAATCTTGAATCATGAATTGAATCATGAATCATGAATCATGAATTGAATCATGAATCATGAGTCATAAATTGAATCATGAATCATGAATTGAATCATGAATCATGAATTGAATCATGAATGATGAATCATGAATCGAATCATAAATTGAATCATGAATCGAATCATGAATTGATTCATGAATCATGAATTGAATCATGAATCATGAATTGAATCATAATTCATGAATCATGAATCGAATCATGGATCATGAATTGAATCATGAATCATGAATTGAATCATGAATTAAATCATGAATTGAATAATGAATAATGAATCATGAATCATGAATTAAATCATGAATCATGAATCTTAATTTGAATCATGAATCATGAATTGAATCATGAATTGAATCATGTATCATGAATTTAATCATGAATCATGAATTATGAATCATGAATTGAATCATGAATCATGAATCATGAATCATGAATTGAATCATGAATCATGAATCAAATCATGAATCATAAATCATGAATTGAATCATGAATAATAAATCATGAATTAAATCATGAATCATGAATCGAATCATGAATCATGAATTGAATCATGAATCATGAATCATGAATTGAATCATGAATCATGAATTGAATCATGAATTGAATCATGAATCATGAATCGAATCATGAATCATGAATTATAAAACATGAATTGAATCATGAATCATGAATCATGAATCGAATCATGAATCATGATTAATAAATTGAATCATGAGTCATGAATCATAAATCATGAATTAAATCATGAATCATGAATCATGAATCGAATCATGAATCATGAATTGAATCATGAATTAAATCATTTATCATGAATCATGAATTGAATCATGAATCAAGAATCATAAATCGAATTATGAATCATGAAATGAATCAGGAATCGAATCATGAATTGAATCATGAATCATGAATTGAATCATCAATCATGAATTATGAATCATAAATTGAATCATGAATCATGAATTATGAAACATGAATTGAATCAAGAATCATGAATCGAATCATGAATCATGAATTGAATCATGAATCATGAATCATGAATCATGAATTATGAATCATGAATTGAATAATGAATCATGAATCGAATCTTGAATCATGAATCATGAATTGAATCATGAATTAAATCATGAATCATGAATCATAAATTGAATCATGAATTGAATCATGAATCATGAATCATGAATTGAATCATGAATCATGAATCATGAATCATGAATCATGAATCATGAAATGAATCAGGAATCGAATCATGAATTGAATCATGAATCATGAATCATGAATTGAATCATGAATCATGAATTATGAATCATAAATTGAATCATGATTCATGAATTATGAATTGAATCATGAATCAAGAATCGAATCTTAAATTATGAATCATGAATTGAATCATGAATTGAATCATCAATCATGAATTGAATCATCAATCATGAATTATGAGTCATAAACTGAATCATGATTCATGAATCATGAATTGAATCATGAATCAAGAATCGAATCTTAAATTATGAATCATGAATTGAATCATGAATCATGAATTGAATCATGAATCATGAATCATGAATTGAATCATGAATCATAAATCATGAATCATGAATTGAATCATGAATCATAAATCATGAATCGAATCATGAATCATGAATCATGAATCATGAATTGAATCATGAATCATGAATCAAATTAAGAATCTTGAATTGAATCATGAATTGAATCATGAATCATGAATCAGGAATTGAATCATGAATTAAATCATAAATCATGAATTGAATCATGAATCATAATTTGAATCATGAATCATGAATCATGAATCGAAATATGAATCATGATTAATGAATTGAATCATGCGTCATGAATCATGAATCTTGAATTAAATTATGAAACATGAATTGAATCAAAAATCATGAATCGAATCATGAATCATGAATTGAATCATGAATCATGAATCATGATTTGAATCATAATTCATGAATCATGAATCATGAATCATGAATCATGAATTGAATCATGAATCATGAATCATGAATCGAATCATGAATCATGAATCATGAATTGAATCATGAATCATGAATCATGAATCATGAATTGAATCATGAATCATGAATCATGAATCATGAATGGAATCATGAATCATGAATCATGAATCAAATCATGAATCATGAATCATGAATTGAATCATGAATCATGAATCATGAATCATGAATTGAATCATGAATCATGAATTGAATCATGAATTGAATCATGAATCATGATTTGAATCATGAATCATGAATCATGAATTGAATCATGAATCATGAATCATGAATCGAATCATGAATCATGAATCGAATCATGAATCATGAATTGAATAATGAATCATGAATCGAATCATGAATCATGAATTGAATCATGAATTGAATCATGAGTAATGAATCATGAATCATGAATTGAATAATGAATTATGAATCATAAATAGAATCATGAATCATGAATTTAATCAGGAATCGAATCATGAATTGCATCATGAATCATGAATTGAATCATGAATCATGAATAATGAATCATAAATCATGAATTGAATCATGAATCATGAATCGAATCATGAATCATGAATTGAATCATGAATCATGAGTTGAATCATGAATTGAATCATGAATTGAATCATGATTCATGAATCATGAATCGAATCATAATTCATGAATTATGAATTGAATCATGAATTGAATCATGAATCATGAATCATGAATCATGAATCATAAATTGAATCATAAATCATGAATTGAATCATGAATTGAATCATGAATCATGAATCATGAATTGAATCATGAATCATGAATCAAATCATCATTCATGAATCAAGAATCATGAATCGAATCATGAATCATGAATTGAATCATGAATCATGAATCATAAATCGAATCATGAATCATGAATTGAATCATGAATTGAATCATGAATCATGAATTGAATCATGAATCATAAATCGAATCATGAATCATGATTAATGAATTGAATCATGAGTCATGAATCATGGATCATGAATTAAATCATGAATCATGAATCATGAATCGAATCATGAATCATGAATCAAAAATCATGAATCATGAATTGAATTATGAATCATGAATCATGAATCGAATCATAAATAGAATCATGAATCGAATCATGAATTGATTCATGAATCATGAATTGAATCATGAATCATGAACTGAATCATAATTCATGAATCATGAATCGAATCATGAATCATGAATCATGAATCATGAATTAAATCATGAATCATTAATCGTGAATTAAATCATGAATCATGATTTATAAATCGAATCATGAATCATGAATCATAAATCATGAATTGAGTCATGAATCATGAATCGAATCATTATTCATGAATCAAGAATCATGAATCGAATCATGAATCATGAATTGAATCATGAATCATGAATCATGAATCATGAATTGAATCATTATCATGAATCATAAATCATGAATCATGAATTGAATCATGAATCATGAATCATTAATCGAATCATGAATTATGAATTGAATCATGAATTGAATCATGAATCATGAATCGAATCATGAATTGAATCATGAATTGAATCATGAATCATGAATTATGAAACATGAATTGAATCATGAATCATGAATCGAATCATGAATCATGATTAATAAATTGAATCATGAGTCATGAATCATGAATCATGAATTAAATCATGAATCATGAATCATGAATCGAATCATGAATCATGAATCAAGAATCATGAATCGAATCATGAATTGAATCATGAATCATGAATCGAATCATGAATTATGATTAATGAATTGAAACATGAGTCATGAATCATGAATCATGAATTAAATCATGAATCATGAATCATGAATCGAATCATGAATCATGAATCAAGAATCATGAATCGAATCATGAATCATGAATTGAATCATGAATCATGAATCGTGAATTGAATCATGAATCATGAATTGAATCTTGAATCATGAATCATGAATTGAATCATGAATTGAATCATGAATCATGAATCGAATCATGAATCATGAATTGAATCATGAATCATGAGTTGAATCATGAATTGAATCATGAATTGAATCATGATTCATGAATCATGAATCGAATCATAATTCATGAATTATGAATTGAATCATGAATTGAATCATGAATCATAAATCATGAATCATGAATCATAAATTGAATCATAAATCATGAATTGAATCATGAATTGAATCATGAATCATGAATCATGAATTGAATCATGAATCATGAATCAAATCATCATTCATGAATCAAGAATCATGAATCGAATCATGAATCATGAATTGAATCATGAATCATGAATCATAAATCGAATCATGAATCATGAATTGAATCATGAATTGAATCATGAATCATGAATTGAATCATGAATCATAAATCGAATCATGAATCATGATTAATGAATTGAATCATGAGTCATGAATCATGGATCATGAATTAAATCATGAATCATGAATCATGAATCGAATCATGAATCATAAATCAAAAATCATGAATCATGAATTGAATTATGAATCATGAATCATGAATCGAATCATAAATAGAATCATGAATCGAATCATGAATTGATTCATGAATCATGAATTGAATCATGAATCATGAACTGAATCATAATTCATGAATCATGAATCGAATCATGAATCATGAATCATGAATTAAATCATGAATCATTAATCGTGAATTGAATCATGAATCATGAATCATAAATCGAATCATGAATCATGAATCATAAATCATGAATTGAGTCATCAATCATGAATCGAATCATCATTCATGAATCAAGAATCATGAATCGAATCATGAATCATGAATTGAATCATGAATCATGAATCATGAATCATGAATTGAATCATTATCATGAATCATAAATCATGAATCATGAATTGAATCATGAATCATGAATCATTAATCGAATCATGAATTATGAATTGAATCATGAATTGAATCATGAATCATGAATCGAATCATGAATTGAATCATGAATTGAATCATGAATCATGAATTATGAAACATGAATTGAATCATGAATCATGAATCGAATCATGAATCATGATTAATAAATTGAATCATGAGTCATGAATCATGAATCATGAATTAAATCATGAATCATGAATCATGAATCGAATCATGAATCATGAATCAAGAATCATGAATCGAATCATGAATTGAATCATGAATCATGAATCGAATCATGAATTATGATTAATGAATTGAAACATGAGTCATGAATCATGAATCATGAATTAAATCATGAATCATGAATCATGAATCGAATCATGAATCATGAATCAAAAATCATGAATCATGAATTGAATTATGAATCATGAATCATGAATCGAATCATAAATAGAATCATGAATCGAATCATGAATTGATTCATGAATCATGAATCGAATCATGAATTGATTCATGAATCATGAATTGAATCATGAATCATGAACTGAATCATAATTCATGAATAATGAATCGAATCATGAATCATGAACATTGAATCATGAATTAAATCATGAATCATTAATCGTGAATTGAATCATGAATCATGAATCATAAATTGAATCATGAATCATGAATCATGAATCATGAATTGAGTCATGAATCATGAATCGAATCATCATTCATGAATCAAGAATCATGAATCGAATCATGAATCATGAATTGAATCATGAATCATGAATCATGAATCATGAATTGAATCATTATCATGAATCATAAATCATGAATCATGAATTGAATCATGAATCATGAATCGAATCATGAATTGAATCATGAATTGAATCATGAATCATGAATCATGAATTGAATCATGAATCATGAATTGAATCATGAATTGAATCATGAATCATGAATCGAATCATGAATCATGAATTATAAAACATGAATTGAATCATGAATCATGAATCGAATCATGAATCATGATTAATAAATTGAATCATGAGTAATGAATCATAAATCATGAATTAAATCATGAATCATGAATCATGAATCGAATCATGAATCATGAATTGAATCATGAATTAAATCATTTATCATGAATCATGAATTGAATCATGAATCAAGAATCATAAATCGAATCATGAATCATGAAATGAATCAGGAATCGAATCATGAATTGAATCATAAATCATGAATTGAATCATGAATCATGAATTGAATCATGAATCATGAATTGAATCATCAATCATGAATTATGAATCATAAATTGAATCATGAATCATGAATTATGAAACATGAATTGAATCAAGAATCATGAATCGAATCATGAATCATGAATTGAATCATGAATCATGAATCATGAATCATGAATTATGAATCATGAATTGAATAATGAATCATGAATCGAATCTTGAATCATGAATCATGAATTGAATCATGAATTAAATCATGAATCATGAATCATAAATTGAATCATGAATTGAATCATGAATCATGAATCATGAATTGAATCATGAATCATGAATCATGAATCATGAATCATGAAATGAATCAGGAATCGAATCATGAATTGAATCATGAATCATGAATTGAATCATGAATCATGAATTGAATCATCAATCATGAATTATGAATCATAAATTGAATCATGATTCATGAATTATGAATTGAATCATGAATCAAGAATCGAATCTTAAATTATGAATCATGAATTGAATCATGAATTGAATCATGAATCATGAATTGAATCATCAATCATGAATTATGAATCATAAATTGAATCATGATTCATGAATCATGAATTGAATCATGAATCAAGAATCGAATCTTAAATTATGAATCATGAATTGAATCATGAATTGAATCATGAATCATGAATTGAATCATGAATCATGAATCATGAATCATGAATTGAATCATGAATCATAAATCATGAATCATGAATTGAATCATGAATCATAAATTATGAATCGAATCATGAATCATGAATCATGAATTGAATCATGAATCATGAATCAAATCAAGAATCTTGAATTGAATCATGAATTGAATCCTGAATCATGAATCAGGAATTGAATCATGAATTGAATCATAAATCATGAATTGAATCATGAATCATAATTTGAATCATGAATCATGAATCATGAATCGAAATATGAATCATGATTAATGAATTGAATCATGCGTCATGAATCATGAATCTTGAATTAAATTATGAAACATGAATTGAATCAAAAATCATGAATCGAATCATGAATCATGAATTGAATCATGAATCATGAATCATGAATCGAATCATGAATCATGAATCATGAATCATGAATCATGAATCATGAATTGAATCATGAATCATGAATCATGAATCATGAATTGAATCATGAATCATGAATCATGAATCATGAATTATGAATCATGAATTGAATAATGAATCATGAATCGAATCTTGAATCATGAATCATGAATTGAATCATGAATTAAATCATGAATCATGAATCATAAATTGAATCATGAATTGAATCATGAATCATGAATCATGAATTGAATCATGAATCATGAATCATGAATCATGAATCATGAATCATGAAATGAATCAGGAATCGAATCATGAATTGAATCATGAATCATGAATCATGAATTGAATCATGAATCATGAATCATGAATCATGAATATAATCATTAATTGAATCTTGAATCATGAATCATGAATTAAATCATAAATCATGAATCATAAATCATGAATTGAATCATGAATCATGAATCGAATCATGAATCATTAATTGAATCATGAATCATGAATCATGAATCGAATCATGAATCATGAATCGAATCATGAATCATGAATTGAATCATGAATCATGAATCATGAATCGAATCATGAATCATGAATCATGAATTGAATCATGAATCATTAATCGAATCATGAATCATTAATTGAATCATGAATTGAATCATTAATCATGAATCATGAATTGAATCATTAAACATGAATCATGAATTGAATCATTAATCATGAATCATGAATTGAATCATAATTTGAATAATGAATCATGAACTGATTCATAATTTGAATCATAAATCATGAACTGAATCATGAATTGAATCATGAATTTAATCTTGAATCATGAATTGAATCATGAATCATGAATCATGAATTGAATCATGAATCATGAGTCATAAATTGAATCATGAATCATGAATTGAATCATGAATCATGAATTGAATCATGAATGATGAATCATGAATCGAATCATAAATTGAATCATGAATCGAATCATGAATTGATTCATGAATCATGAATTGAATCATGAATCATGAATTGAATCATAATTCATGAATCATGAATCGAATCATGGATCATGAATTGAATCATGAATCATGAATTGAATCATGAATTAAATCATGAATTGAATAATGAATAATGAATCATGAATCATGAATTAAATCATGAATCATGAATCTTAATTTGAATCATGAATCATGAATTGAATCATGAATTGAATCATGTATCATGAATTTAATCATGAATCATGAATTATGAATCATGAATTGAATCATGAATCATGAATCATGAATCATGAATTGAATCATGAATCATGAATCAAATCATGAATCATAAATCATGAATTGAATCATGAATAATAAATCATGAATTAAATCATGAATCATGAATCGAATCATGAATCATGAATTGAATCATGAATCATGAATCATGAATTGAATCATGAATCATGAATTGAATCATGAATTGAATCATGAATCATGAATCGAATCATGAATCATGAATTATAAAACATGAATTGAATCATGAATCATGAATCATGAATCGAATCATGAATCATGATTAATAAATTGAATCATGAGTCATGAATCATAAATCATGAATTAAATCATGAATCATGAATCATGAATCGAATCATGAATCATGAATTGAATCATGAATTAAATCATTTATCATGAATCATGAATTGAATCATGAATCAAGAATCATAAATCGAATTATGAATCATGAAATGAATCAGGAATCGAATCATGAATTGAATCATGAATCATGAATTGAATCATCAATCATGAATTATGAATCATAAATTGAATCATGAATCATGAATTATGAAACATGAATTGAATCAAGAATCATGAATCGAATCATGAATCATGAATTGAATCATGAATCATGAATCATGAATCATGAATTATGAATCATGAATTGAATAATGAATCATGAATCGAATCTTGAATCATGAATCATGAATTGAATCATGAATTAAATCATGAATCATGAATCATAAATTGAATCATGAATTGAATCATGAATCATGAATCATGAATTGAATCATGAATCATGAATCATGAATCATGAATCATGAATCATGAAATGAATCAGGAATCGAATCATGAATTGAATCATGAATCATGAATCATGAATTGAATCATGAATCATGAATTATGAATCATAAATTGAATCATGATTCATGAATTATGAATTGAATCATGAATCAAGAATCGAATCTTAAATTATGAATCATGAATTGAATCATGAATTGAATCATCAATCATGAATTGAATCATCAATCATGAATTATGAGTCATAAACTGAATCATGATTCATGAATCATGAATTGAATCATGAATCAAGAATCGAATCTTAAATTATGAATCATGAATTGAATCATGAATCATGAATTGAATCATGAATCATGAATCATGAATTGAATCATGAATCATAAATCATGAATCATGAATTGAATCATGAATCATAAATCATGAATCGAATCATGAATCATGAATCATGAATCATGAATTGAATCATGAATCATGAATCAAATTAAGAATCTTGAATTGAATCATGAATTGAATCATGAATCATGAATCAGGAATTGAATCATGAATTAAATCATAAATCATGAATTGAATCATGAATCATAATTTGAATCATGAATCATGAATCATGAATCGAAATATGAATCATGATTAATGAATTGAATCATGCGTCATGAATCATGAATCTTGAATTAAATTATGAAACATGAATTGAATCAAAAATCATGAATCGAATCATGAATCATGAATTGAATCATGAATCATGAATCATGATTTGAATCATAATTCATGAATCATGAATCATGAATCATGAATCATGAATTGAATCATGAATCATGAATCATGAATCGAATCATGAATCATGAATCATGAATTGAATCATGAATCATGAATCATGAATCATGAATTGAATCATGAATCATGAATCATGAATCATGAATGGAATCATGAATCATGAATCATGAATCGAATCATAAATAGAATCATGAATCGAATTATGAATTGATTCATGAATCATGAATTGAATCATGAATCATGAACTGAATCATAATTCATGAATCATGAATCGAATCATGAATCATGAATCATGAATCATGAATTAAATCATGAATCATTAATCGTGAATTGAATCATGAATCATGAATCATAAATCGAATCATGAATCATGAATCATGAATCATGAATTGAGTCTTGAATCATGAATCGAATCATCATTCATGAATCAAGAATCATGAATCGAATCATGAATCATGAATTGAATCATGAATCATGAATTATGAATCATGAATTGAATCATGAATCATGAATCATTAATCGAATCATGAATTATGAATTGAATCATGAATTGAATCATGAATCGAATCATGAATTGAATCATGAATTGAATCATGAATCATGAATTATGAAACATGAATTGAATCATGAATCATGAATCGAATCATGAATCATGATTAATAAATTGAATCATGAGTCATGAATCATGAATCATGAATTAAATCATGAATCATGAATCATGAATCGAATCATGAATCATGAATCAAGAATCATGAATCGAATCATGAATTGAATTATGAATCATGAATCGAATCATGAATTATGATTAATAATTTGAAACATGAGTCATGAATCATGAATCATGAATTAAATCATGAATCATGAATCATGAATCGAATCATGAATCATGAATCAAGAATCATGAATCGAATCATGAATCATGAATTGAATCATGAATCATGAATCGTGAATTGAATCATGAATCATGAATTGAATCTTGAATCATGAATCATGAATTGAATCATGAATTGAATCATGAATCATGAATCATAAATTGAATCATGAATCATGAATCATGAATATAATCATTAATTGAATCTTGAATCATGAATCATGAATTAAATCATAAATCATGAATCATAAATCATGAATTGAATCATGAATCATGAATCGAATCATGAATCATTAATTGAATCATGAATCATGAATCATGAATCGAATCATGAATCATGAATCGAATCATGAATCATGAATTGAATCATGAATCATGAATCATGAATCGAATCATGAATCATGAATCATGAATTGAATCATGAATCATTAATCGAATCATGAATCATTAATTGAATCATGAATTGAATCATTAATCATGAATCATGAATTGAATCATTAAACATGAATCATGAATTGAATCATTAATCATGAATCATGAATTGAATCATAATTTGAATAATGAATCATGAACTGATTCATAATTTGAATCATAAATCATGAACTGAATCATGAATTGAATCATGAATTTAATCTTGAATCATGAATTGAATCATGAATCATGAATCATGAATTGAATCATGAATCATGAGTCATAAATTGAATCATGAATCATGAATTGAATCATGAATCATGAATTGAATCATGAATGATGAATCATGAATCGAATCATAAATTGAATCATGAATCGAATCATGAATTGATTCATGAATCATGAATTGAATCATGAATCATGAATTGAATCATAATTCATGAATCATGAATCGAATCATGGATCATGAATTGAATCATGAATCATGAATTGAATCATGAATTAAATCATGAATTGAATAATGAATAATGAATCATGAATCATGAATTAAATCATGAATCATGAATCTTAATTTGAATCATGAATCATGAATTGAATCATGAATTGAATCATGTATCATGAATTTAATCATGAATCATGAATTATGAATCATGAATTGAATCATGAATCATGAATCATGAATCATGAATTGAATCATGAATCATGAATCAAATCATGAATCATAAATCATGAATTGAATCATGAATAATAAATCATGAATTAAATCATGAATCATGAATCGAATCATGAATCATGAATTGAATCATGAATCATGAATCATGAATTGAATCATGAATCATGAATTGAATCATGAATTGAATCATGAATCATGAATCGAATCATGAATCATGAATTATAAAACATGAATTGAATCATGAATCATGAATCATGAATCGAATCATGAATCATGATTAATAAATTGAATCATGAGTCATGAATCATAAATCATGAATTAAATCATGAATCATGAATCATGAATCGAATCATGAATCATGAATTGAATCATGAATTAAATCATTTATCATGAATCATGAATTGAATCATGAATCAAGAATCATAAATCGAATTATGAATCATGAAATGAATCAGGAATCGAATCATGAATTGAATCATGAATCATGAATTGAATCATCAATCATGAATTATGAATCATAAATTGAATCATGAATCATGAATTATGAAACATGAATTGAATCAAGAATCATGAATCGAATCATGAATCATGAATTGAATCATGAATCATGAATCATGAATCATGAATTATGAATCATGAATTGAATAATGAATCATGAATCGAATCTTGAATCATGAATCATGAATTGAATCATGAATTAAATCATGAATCATGAATCATAAATTGAATCATGAATTGAATCATGAATCATGAATCATGAATTGAATCATGAATCATGAATCATGAATCATGAATCATGAATCATGAAATGAATCAGGAATCGAATCATGAATTGAATCATGAATCATGAATCATGAATTGAATCATGAATCATGAATTATGAATCATAAATTGAATCATGATTCATGAATTATGAATTGAATCATGAATCAAGAATCGAATCTTAAATTATGAATCATGAATTGAATCATGAATTGAATCATCAATCATGAATTGAATCATCAATCATGAATTATGAGTCATAAACTGAATCATGATTCATGAATCATGAATTGAATCATGAATCAAGAATCGAATCTTAAATTATGAATCATGAATTGAATCATGAATCATGAATTGAATCATGAATCATGAATCATGAATTGAATCATGAATCATAAATCATGAATCATGAATTGAATCATGAATCATAAATCATGAATCGAATCATGAATCATGAATCATGAATCATGAATTGAATCATGAATCATGAATCAAATTAAGAATCTTGAATTGAATCATGAATTGAATCATGAATCATGAATCAGGAATTGAATCATGAATTAAATCATAAATCATGAATTGAATCATGAATCATAATTTGAATCATGAATCATGAATCATGAATCGAAATATGAATCATGATTAATGAATTGAATCATGCGTCATGAATCATGAATCTTGAATTAAATTATGAAACATGAATTGAATCAAAAATCATGAATCGAATCATGAATCATGAATTGAATCATGAATCATGAATCATGATTTGAATCATAATTCATGAATCATGAATCATGAATCATGAATCATGAATTGAATCATGAATCATGAATCATGAATCGAATCATGAATCATGAATCATGAATTGAATCATGAATCATGAATCATGAATCATGAATTGAATCATGAATCATGAATCATGAATCATGAATGGAATCATGAATCATGAATCATGAATCAAATCATGAATCATGAATCATGAATTGAATCATGAATCATGAATCATGAATCATGAATTGAATCATGAATCATGAATTGAATCATGAATTGAATCATGAATCATGATTTGAATCATGAATCATGAATCATGAATTGAATCATGAATCATGAATCATGAATCGAATCATGAATCATGAATCGAATCATGAATCATGAATTGAATAATGAATCATGAATCGAATCATGAATCATGAATTGAATCATGAATTGAATCATGAGTAATGAATCATGAATCATGAATTGAATAATGAATTATGAATCATAAATAGAATCATGAATCATGAATTTAATCAGGAATCGAATCATGAATTGCATCATGAATCATGAATTGAATCATGAATCATGAATAATGAATCATAAATCATGAATTGAATCATGAATTGAATCATGAATCATGAATCATGAATTGAATCATGAATCATGAATCAAATCATCATTCATGAATCAAGAATCATGAATCGAATCATGAATCATGAATTGAATCATGAATCATGAATCATAAATCGAATCATGAATCATGAATTGAATCATGAATTGAATCATGAATCATGAATTGAATCATGAATCATAAATCGAATCATGAATCATGATTAATGAATTGAATCATGAGTCATGAATCATGGATCATGAATTAAATCATGAATCATGAATCATGAATCGAATCATGAATCATGAATCAAAAATCATGAATCATGAATTGAATTATGAATCATGAATCATGAATCGAATCATAAATAGAATCATGAATCGAATCATGAATTGATTCATGAATCATGAATTGAATCATGAATCATGAACTGAATCATAATTCATGAATCATGAATCGAATCATGAATCATGAATCATGAATCATGAATTAAATCATGAATCATTAATCGTGAATTAAATCATGAATCATGATTTATAAATCGAATCATGAATCATGAATCATAAATCATGAATTGAGTCATGAATCATGAATCGAATCATTATTCATGAATCAAGAATCATGAATCGAATCATGAATCATGAATTGAATCATGAATCATGAATCATGAATCATGAATTGAATCATTATCATGAATCATAAATCATGAATCATGAATTGAATCATGAATCATGAATCATTAATCGAATCATGAATTATGAATTGAATCATGAATTGAATCATGAATCATGAATCGAATCATGAATTGAATCATGAATTGAATCATGAATCATGAATTATGAAACATGAATTGAATCATGAATCATGAATCGAATCATGAATCATGATTAATAAATTGAATCATGAGTCATGAATCATGAATCATGAATTAAATCATGAATCATGAATCATGAATCGAATCATGAATCATGAATCAAGAATCATGAATCGAATCATGAATTGAATCATGAATCATGAATCGAATCATGAATTATGATTAATGAATTGAAACATGAGTCATGAATCATGAATCATGAATTAAATCATGAATCATGAATCATGAATCGAATCATGAATCATGAATCAAGAATCATGAATCGAATCATGAATCATGAATTGAATCATGAATCATGAATCGTGAATTGAATCATGAATCATGAATTGAATCTTGAATCATGAATCATGAATTGAATCATGAATTGAATCATGAATCATGAATCGAATCATGAATCATGAATTGAATCATGAATCATGAGTTGAATCATGAATTGAATCATGAATTGAATCATGATTCATGAATCATGAATCGAATCATAATTCATGAATTATGAATTGAATCATGAATTGAATCATGAATCATAAATCATGAATCATGAATCATAAATTGAATCATAAATCATGAATTGAATCATGAATTGAATCATGAATCATGAATCATGAATTGAATCATGAATCATGAATCAAATCATCATTCATGAATCAAGAATCATGAATCGAATCATGAATCATGAATTGAATCATGAATCATGAATCATAAATCGAATCATGAATCATGAATTGAATCATGAATTGAATCATGAATCATGAATTGAATCATGAATCATAAATCGAATCATGAATCATGATTAATGAATTGAATCATGAGTCATGAATCATGGATCATGAATTAAATCATGAATCATGAATCATGAATCGAATCATGAATCATAAATCAAAAATCATGAATCATGAATTGAATTATGAATCATGAATCATGAATCGAATCATAAATAGAATCATGAATCGAATCATGAATTGATTCATGAATCATGAATTGAATCATGAATCATGAACTGAATCATAATTCATGAATCATGAATCGAATCATGAATCATGAATCATGAATTAAATCATGAATCATTAATCGTGAATTGAATCATGAATCATGAATCATAAATCGAATCATGAATCATGAATCATAAATCATGAATTGAGTCATCAATCATGAATCGAATCATCATTCATGAATCAAGAATCATGAATCGAATCATGAATCATGAATTGAATCATGAATCATGAATCATGAATCATGAATTGAATCATTATCATGAATCATAAATCATGAATCATGAATTGAATCATGAATCATGAATCATTAATCGAATCATGAATTATGAATTGAATCATGAATTGAATCATGAATCATGAATCGAATCATGAATTGAATCATGAATTGAATCATGAATCATGAATTATGAAACATGAATTGAATCATGAATCATGAATCGAATCATGAATCATGATTAATAAATTGAATCATGAGTCATGAATCATGAATCATGAATTAAATCATGAATCATGAATCATGAATCGAATCATGAATCATGAATCAAGAATCATGAATCGAATCATGAATTGAATCATGAATCATGAATCGAATCATGAATTATGATTAATGAATTGAAACATGAGTCATGAATCATGAATCATGAATTAAATCATGAATCATGAATCATGAATCGAATCATGAATCATGAATCAAAAATCATGAATCATGAATTGAATTATGAATCATGAATCATGAATCGAATCATAAATAGAATCATGAATCGAATCATGAATTGATTCATGAATCATGAATCGAATCATGAATTGATTCATGAATCATGAATTGAATCATGAATCATGAACTGAATCATAATTCATGAATAATGAATCGAATCATGAATCATGAACATTGAATCATGAATTAAATCATGAATCATTAATCGTGAATTGAATCATGAATCATGAATCATAAATTGAATCATGAATCATGAATCATGAATCATGAATTGAGTCATGAATCATGAATCGAATCATCATTCATGAATCAAGAATCATGAATCGAATCATGAATCATGAATTGAATCATGAATCATGAATCATGAATCATGAATTGAATCATTATCATGAATCATAAATCATGAATCATGAATTGAATCATGAATCATGAATCGAATCATGAATTGAATCATGAATTGAATCATGAATCATGAATCATGAATTGAATCATGAATCATGAATTGAATCATGAATTGAATCATGAATCATGAATCGAATCATGAATCATGAATTATAAAACATGAATTGAATCATGAATCATGAATCGAATCATGAATCATGATTAATAAATTGAATCATGAGTAATGAATCATAAATCATGAATTAAATCATGAATCATGAATCATGAATCGAATCATGAATCATGAATTGAATCATGAATTAAATCATTTATCATGAATCATGAATTGAATCATGAATCAAGAATCATAAATCGAATCATGAATCATGAAATGAATCAGGAATCGAATCATGAATTGAATCATAAATCATGAATTGAATCATGAATCATGAATTGAATCATGAATCATGAATTGAATCATCAATCATGAATTATGAATCATAAATTGAATCATGAATCATGAATTATGAAACATGAATTGAATCAAGAATCATGAATCGAATCATGAATCATGAATTGAATCATGAATCATGAATCATGAATCATGAATTATGAATCATGAATTGAATAATGAATCATGAATCGAATCTTGAATCATGAATCATGAATTGAATCATGAATTAAATCATGAATCATGAATCATAAATTGAATCATGAATTGAATCATGAATCATGAATCATGAATTGAATCATGAATCATGAATCATGAATCATGAATCATGAAATGAATCAGGAATCGAATCATGAATTGAATCATGAATCATGAATTGAATCATGAATCATGAATTGAATCATCAATCATGAATTATGAATCATAAATTGAATCATGATTCATGAATTATGAATTGAATCATGAATCAAGAATCGAATCTTAAATTATGAATCATGAATTGAATCATGAATTGAATCATGAATCATGAATTGAATCATCAATCATGAATTATGAATCATAAATTGAATCATGATTCATGAATCATGAATTGAATCATGAATCAAGAATCGAATCTTAAATTATGAATCATGAATTGAATCATGAATTGAATCATGAATCATGAATTGAATCATGAATCATGAATCATGAATCATGAATTGAATCATGAATCATAAATCATGAATCATGAATTGAATCATGAATCATAAATTATGAATCGAATCATGAATCATGAATCATGAATTGAATCATGAATCATGAATCAAATCAAGAATCTTGAATTGAATCATGAATTGAATCCTGAATCATGAATCAGGAATTGAATCATGAATTGAATCATAAATCATGAATTGAATCATGAATCATAATTTGAATCATGAATCATGAATCATGAATCGAAATATGAATCATGATTAATGAATTGAATCATGCGTCATGAATCATGAATCTTGAATTAAATTATGAAACATGAATTGAATCAAAAATCATGAATCGAATCATGAATCATGAATTGAATCATGAATCATGAATCATGAATCGAATCATGAATCATGAATCATGAATCATGAATCATGAATCATGAATTGAATCATGAATCATGAATCATGAATCATGAATTGAATCATGAATCATGAATCATGAATCATGAATGGGATCATGAATCATGAATCATGAATCGAATCATGAATCATGAATCATGAATCATGATTTGAATCATGAATCATGATTTGAATCATGAATCATGAATCATGAATTGAATCATGAATCATGAATCATGAATCGAATCATGAATCATGAATCATGAAATGAATCAAGAATTGAATAATGAATCATGAATCGAATCATGAATCATGAATTGAATCATGAATTGAATCATGAATGGCATCATGAATCATGAATTGAATCATGAATTATGAATCATAAATCGAATCATGAATCATGAATTGAATCAGGAATCGAATCATGAATTGCATCATGAATCATGAATTGAATCATGAATCATGAATAATGAATCATAAATCATGAATTGAATCATGAATCATGAATCGAATCATGAATCATGAATTGAATCATGAATCATGAGTTGAATCATGAATTGAATCATGAATTGAATCATGATTCATGAATCATGAATCGAATCATAATTCATGAATTATGAATTGAATCATGAATCATAAATCATGAATCATGAATCATAAATTGAATCATAAATCATGAATTGAATCATGAATTGAATCATGAATCATGAATCATGAATTGAATCATGAATCATGAATCAAATCATCATTCATGAATCAAGAATCATGAATCGAATCATGAATCATGAATTGAATCATGAATCATGAATCATAAATTGAATCATGAATCATGAATTGAATCATGAATTGAATCATGAATCATGAATTGAATCATGAATCATAAATCGAATCATGAATCATGATTAATGAATTGAATCATGAGTCATGAATCATGGATCAAGAATTAAATCATGAATCATGAATCATGAATCGAATCATGAATCATGAATCAAAAATCATGAATCATGAATTGAATTATGAATCATGAATCATGAATCGAATCATAAATAGAATCATGAATCGAATCATGAATTGATTCATGAATCATGAATTGAATCATGAATCATGAACTGAATCATAATTCATGAATCATGAATCGAATCATGAATCATGAATCATGAATTAAATCATGAATCATTAATCGTGAATTGAATCATGAATCATGAATCATAAATCGAATCATGAATCATGAATCATGAATCATGAATCGAATCATCATTCATGAATCAAGAATCATGAATCGAATCATGAATCATGAATTGAATCATGAATCATGAATCATGAATCATGAATTGAATCATTATCATGAATCATAAATCATGAAACATGAATTGAATCATGAATCATGAATCATTAATCGAATCATGAATTATGAATTGAATCATGAATTGAATCATGAATCGAATCATGAATTGAATCATGAATTGAATCATGAATCATGAATTATGAAACATGAATTGAATCATGAATCATGAATCGAATCATGAATCATGATTAATAAATTGAATCATGAGTCATGAATCATGAATCATGAATTAAATCATGAATCATGAATCATGAATCGAATCATGAATCATGAATCAAGAATCATGAATCGAATCATGAATTGAATCATGAATCATGAATCGAATTATGAATTATGATTAATGAATTGAAACATGAGTCATGAATCATGAATCATGAATTAAATCATGAATCATGAATCGAATCATGAATCATGAATCAAGAATCATGAATCGAATCATGAATCATGAATTGAATCATGAATCATGAATCGTGAATTGAATCATGAATCATGAATTGAATCTTGAATCATAAATCATGAATTGAATCATGAATTGAATCATGAATCATGAATCATAAATTGAATCATGAATCATGAATCATGAATTGAATCATTAATTGAATCTTGAATCATGAATCATGAATTAAATCATAAATCATGAATCATGAATCATGAATTGAATCATGAATCATGAATCGAATCATGAATCATGAATCGAATCATGAATCATGAATCGAATCATGAATCATGAATCATGAATCGAATCATGAATCATTAATCGAATCATGAATCATTAATTGAATCATGAATTGAATCATTAATCATGAATCATGAATTGAATCATTAAACATGAATCATGAATTGAATCATTAATCATGAATCATGAATTGAATCATAATTTGAATCATGAATCATGAACTGAATCATAATTTGAATCATAAATCATGAACTGAATCATAATTTGAATCATGAATTGAATCTTGAATCATGAATTGAATCATGAATCATGAATCATGAATTGAATCATGAATCATGAATTGAATCATGAATCGAATCATAAATTGAATCATGAATCGAATCATGAATTGATTCATGAATCATGAATTGAATCATGAATCATGAATTGAATCATAATTCATGAATCATGAATCGAATCATGAATCATGAATTGAATCATGAATCATGAATCATGAATCGAATCATGAATCATTAATCGAATCATGAATCATGAATCATGATTTGAATCATATATTGAATCATGAATCATGAATCGAATCATGGATCATGAATTGAATCATGAATCATGAATTGAATCATGAATTAAATCATGAATTGAATAATGAATAATGAATCATGAATCATGAATTAAATCATGAATCATGAATCTTAATTTGAATCATGAATCATGAATTGAATCATGAATTGAATCATGTATCATGAATTTAATCATGAATCATGAATTATGAATCATGAATTGAATCATGAATCATGAATCATGAATCATGAATTGAATCATGAATCATGAATCAAATCATGAATCATAAATCATGAATTGAATCATGAATAATAAATCATGAATTAAATCATGAATCATGAATCGAATCATGAATCATGAATTGAATCATGAATCATGAATTGAATCATGAATCATGAATCATGAATTGAATCATGAATCATGAATTGAATCATGAATTAAATCATGAATCATGAATCGAATCATGAATCATGAATTATAAAACATGAATTGAATCATGAATCATGAATCGAATCATGAATCATGATTAATAAATTGAATCATGAGTCATGAATCATAAATCATGAATTAAATCATGAATCATGAATCATGAATCGAATCATGAATCATGAATTGAATCATGAATCATGAATTGAATCATGAATTAAATCATGAATCATGAATCGAATCATGAATCATGAATTATAAAACATGAATTGAATCATGAATCATGAATCGAATCATGAATCATGATTAATAAATTGAATCATGAGTCATGAATCATAAATCATGAATTAAATCATTTATCATGAATCATGAGTTGAATCATGAATCAAGAATCATAAATCGAATCATGAATCATGAAATGAATCAGGAATCGAATCATGAATTGAATCATGAATCATGAATTGAATCATGAATCATGAATTGAATCATCAATCATGAATTATGAATCATAAATTGAATCATAAATCATGAATTATGAAACATGAATTGAATCAAGAATCATGAATCGAATCATGAATCATGAATTGAATCATGAATCATGAATCATGAATCATGAATCATGAATTATGAATCATGAATTGAATAATGAATCATGAATCGAATCTTGAATCATGAATCATGAATTGAATCCTGAATTAAATCATGAATCATGAATCATAAATTGAATCATGAATTGAATCATGAATCATGAATCATGAATTGAATCATAAATCATGAATCATGAATCATGAATCATGAAATGAATCAGGAATCGAATCATGAATTGAATCATGAATCATGAATTGAATCATGAATCATGAATTGAATCATCAATCATGAATTATGAATCATAAATTGAATCATGATTCATGAATTATGAATTGAATCATGAATCAAGAATCGAATCTTAAATTATGAATCATGAATTGAATCATGAATTGAATCATGAATCATGAATTGAATCATCAATCATGAATTATGAATCATAAATTAAATCATGATTCATGAATCATGAATTGAATCATGAATCAAGAATCAAATCTTAAATTATGAATCATGAATTGAATCATGAATTGAATCATGAATCATGAATTATGAATCATGAATTGAATCATGAATCATGAATCATGAATCATGAATTGAATCATGAATCATGAATCAAATCATGAATCATAAATCATGAATTGAATCATGAATAATAAATCATGAATTAAATCATGAATCATGAATCGAATCATGAATCATGAATTGAAATATGAATCATGAATCATGAATTGAATCATGAATCATGAATTGAATCATGAATTGAATCATGAATCATGAATCGAATCATGAATCATGAATTATAAAACATGAATTGAATCATGAATCATGAATCGAATCATGAATCATGATTAATAAATTGAATCATGAGTCATGAATCATAAATCATGAATTAAATCATGAATCATGAATCATGAATCGAATCATGAATCATGAATTGAATCATGAATTAAATCATTTATCATGAATCATGAATTGAATCATGAATCAAGAATCATAAATCGAATCATGAATCATGAAATGAATCAGGAATCGAATCATGAATTGAATCATGAATCATGAATTGAATCATGAATCATGAATTGAATCATGAATCATGAATTGAATCATCAATCATGAATTATGAATCATAAATTGAATCATGAATCATGAATTATGAAACATGAATTGAATCAAGAATCATGAATCGAATCATGAATCATGAATTGAATCATGAATCATGAATCATGAATCATGAATCATGAATTGAATAATGAATCATGAATCGAATCTTGAATCATGAATCATGAATTGAATCATGAATTAAATCATGAATCATGAATCATAAATTGAATCATGATTTGAATCATGAATCATGAATCATGAATTGAATCATGAATCATGAATCATGAATCATGAATCATGAATCATGAAATGAATCAGGAATCGAATCATGAATTGAATCATGAATCATGAATTGAATCATGAATCATGAATTGAATCATCAATCATGAATTATGAATCATAAATTGAATCATGATTCATGAATTATGAATTGAATCATGAATCAAGAATCGAATCTTAAATTATGAATCATGAATTGAATCATGAATTGAATCATGAATCATGAATTGAATCATCAATCATGAATTATGAATCATAAATTGAATCATGATTCATGAATCATGAATTGAATCATGAATCAAGAATCGAATCTTAAATTATGAATCATGAATTGAATCATGAATTGAATCATGAATCATGAATTGAATCATGAATCATGAATCATGAATCATGAATTGAATCATGAATCATAAATCATGAATCATGAATTGAATCATGAATCATAAATTATGAATCGAATCATGAATCATGAATCATGAATCATGAATTGAATCATGAATCATGAATCAAATCAAGAATCTTGAATTGAATCATGAATTGAATCATGAATCATGAATCAGGAATTGAATCATGAATTGAATCATAAATCATGAATTGAATCATGAATCATAATTTGAATCATGAATCATGAATCATGAATCGAAATATGAATCATGATTAATGAATTGAATCATGCGTCATGAATCATGAATCTTGAATTAAATTATGAAACATGAATTGAATCAAAAATCATGAATCGAATCATGAATCATGAATTGAATCATGAATCATGAATCATGAATCATGAATCGAATCATGAATCATGAATCATGAATCATGAATCATGAATCATGAATTGAATCATGAATCATGAATCATGAATCGAATCATGAATCATGAATCATGAATTGAATCATGAATCATGAATCATGAATCATGAATTGAATCATGAATCATGAATCATGAATCATGAATCATGAATGGAATCATGAATCATGAATCATGAATCGAATCATGAATCATGAATCATGAATCATGAATCATGAATTGAATCATGAATCATGAATTGAATCATGAATTGAATCATGAATCATGATTTGAATCATGAATCATGATTTGAATCATGAATCATGAATCATGAATTGAATCATGAATCATGAATCATGAATCGAATCATGAATCATGAATCATGAAATGAATCAAGAATTGAATAATGAATCATGAATCGAATCATGAATCATGAATTGAATCATGAATTGAATCATGAATTGCATCATGAATCATGAATTGAATCATGAATTATGAATCATAAATCGAATCATGAATCATGAATTGAATCAGGAATCGAATCATGAATTGCATCATGAATCATGAATTGAATCATGAATCATGAATAATGAATCATAAATCATGAATTGAATCATGAATCATGAATCGAATCATGAATCATGAATTGAATCATGAATCATGAGTTGAATCATGAATTGAATCATGAATTGAATCATGATTCATGAATCATGAATCGAATCATAATTCATGAATTATGAATTGAATCATGAATTGAATCATGAATCATAAATCATGAATCATGAATCATAAATTGAATCATAAATCATGAATTGAATCATGAATTGAATCATGAATCATGAATCATGAATTGAATCATGAATCATGAATCAAATCATCATTCATGAATCAAGAATCATGAATCGAATCATGAATCATGAATTGAATCATGAATCATGAATCATAAATCGAATCATGAATCATGAATTGAATCATGAATTGAATCATGAATCATGAATTGAATCATGAATCATAAATCGAATCATGAATCATGATTAATGAATTGAATCATGAGTCATGAATCATGGATCATGAATTAAATCATGAATCATGAATCATGAATCGAATCATGAATCATGAATCAAAAATCATGAATCATGAATTGAATTATGAATCATGAATCATGAATCGAATCATAAATAGAATCATGAATCGAATCATGAATTGATTCATGAATCATGAATTGAATCATGAATCATGAACTGAATCATAATTCATGAATCATGAATCGAATCATGAATCATGAATCATGAATCATGAATTAAATCATGAATCATTAATCGTGAATTGAATCATGAATCATGAATCATAAATCGAATCATGAATCATGAATCATGAATCGAATCATCATTCATGAATCAAGAATCATGAATCGAATCATGAATCATGAATTGAATCATGAATCATGAATCATGAATCATGAATTGAATCATTATCATGAATCATAAATCATGAAACATGAATTGAATCATGAATCATGAATCATTAATCGAATCATGAATTATGAATTGAATCATGAATTGAATCATGAATCATGAATCGAATCATGAATTGAATCATGAATTGAATCATGAATCATGAATTATGAAACATGAATTGAATCATGAATCATGAATCGAATCATGAATCATGATTAATAAATTGAATCATGAGTCATGAATCATGAATCATGAATTAAATCATGAATCATGAATCATGAATCGAATCATGAATCATGAATCAAGAATCATGAATCGAATCATGAATTGAATCATGAATCATGAATCGAATTATGAATTATGATTAATGAATTGAAACATGAGTCATGAATCATGAATCATGAATTAAATCATGAATCATGAATCGAATCATGAATCATGAATCAAGAATCATGAATCGAATCATGAATCATGAATTGAATCATGAATCATGAATCGTGAATTGAATCATGAATCATGAATTGAATCTTGAATCATAAATCATGAATTGAATCATGAATTGAATCATGAATCATGAATCATAAATTGAATCATGAATCATGAATCATGAATTGAATCATTAATTGAATCTTGAATCATGAATCATGAATTAAATCATAAATCATGAATCATGAATCATGAATTGAATCATGAATCATGAATCGAATCATGAATCATTAATTGAATCATGAATCATGAATCGAATCATGAATCATGAATCATGAATCGAATCATGAATCATGAATCATGAATCATGAATCATGAATTGAATCATGAATTGAATCATTAATCATGAATCATGAATTGAATCATTAAACATGAATCATGAATTGAATCATTAATCATGAATCATGAATTGAATCATAATTTGAATCATGAATCATGAACTGAATCATAATTTGAATCATAAATCATGAACTGAATCATAATTTGAATCATGAATTGAATCTTGCATCATGAATTGAATCATGAATCATGAATCATGAATCATGAATTGAATCATGAATCATGAATTGAATCATGAATGATGAATCATGAATCGAATCATAAATTGAATCATGAATCGAATCATGAATTGATTCATGAATCATGAATTGAATCATGAATCATGAATTGAATCATAATTCATGAATCATGAATCGAATCATGAATCATGAATTGAATCATGAATCATGAATCATGAATCGAATCATGAATCATTAATCGAATCATGAATCATGAATCATGATTTGAATCATATATTGAATCATGAATCATGAATCGAATCATGGATCATGAATTGAATCATGAATCATGAATTGAATCATGAATTAAATCATGAATCATGAATCTTAATTTGAATCATGAATCATGAATTGAATCATGAATTGAATCATGTATCATGAATTAAATCATGAATCATGAATTATGAATCATGAATTGAATCATGAATCATGAATCATGAATCATGAATTGAATCATGAATCATGAATCAAATCATGAATCATAAATCATGAATTGAATCATGAATAATAAATCATGAATTAAATCATGAATCATGAATCGAATCATGAATCATGAATTGAATCATGAATCATGAATTGAATCATGAATCATGAATCATGAATTGAATCATGAATCATGAATTGAATCATGAATTAAATCATGAATCATGAATCGAATCATGAATCATGAATTATAAAACATGAATTGAATCATGAATCATGAATCGAATCATGAATCATGATTAATAAATTGAATCATGAGTCATGAATCATAAATCATGAATTAAATCATGAATCATGAATCATGAATCGAATCATGAATCATGAATTGAATCATGAATTAAATCATTTATCATGAATCATGAATTGAATCATGAATCAAGAATCATAAATCGAATCATGAATCATGAAATGAATCAGGAATCGAATCATGAATTGAATCATGAATCATGAATTGAATCATGAATCATGAATTGAATCATCAATCATGAATTATGAATCATAAATTGAATCATAAATCATGAATTATGAAACATGAATTGAATCAAGAATCATGAATCGAATCATGAATCATGAATTGAATCATGAATCATGAATCATGAATCATGAATCATGAATTATGAATCATGAATTGAATAATGAATCATGAATCGAATCTTGAATCATGAATCATGAATTGAATCCTGAATTAAATCATGAATCATGAATCATAAATTGAATCATGAATTGAATCATGAATCATGAATCATGAATTGAATCATAAATCATGAATCATGAATCATGAATCATGAATCATGAAATGAATCAGGAAATGAATCATGAATTGAATCATGAATCATGAATTGAATCATGAATCATGAATTGAATCATCAATCATGAATTATGAATCATAAATTGAATCATGATTCATGAATTATGAATTGAATCATGAATCAAGAATCGAATCTTAAATTATGAATCATGAATTGAATCATGAATTGAATCATGAATCATGAATTGAATCATCAATCATGAATTATGAATCATAAATTAAATCATGATTCATGAATCATGAATTGAATCATGAATCAAGAATCGAATCTTAAATTATGAATCATGAATTGAATCATGAATTGAATCATGAATCATGAATTGAATCATGAATCATGAATCATGAATCATGAATTGAATCATGAATCATGAATCGAATCAAGAATCTTGAATTGAATCATGAATTGAATCATGAATCATGAATCAGGAATTGAATCATGAATTGAATCATAAATCATGAATTGAATCATGAATCATGAATGGAATCATGAATCATGAATCATGAATCGAATCATGAATCATGAATCATGAATGGAATCATGAATCATGAATCATGAATCGAATCATGAATCATGAATCATGAATTGAATCATGAATCATGAATCATGAATCATGAATTGAATCATGAATCATGAATTGAATCATGAATTGAATCATGAATCATGAATTGAATCATAAATCATGAATTGAATCATGAAATGAATCATGAATCATGAATTGAATCATGAATTTAATCATAATTCATGAATTGAATCATGAATCATGAATTGAATCATGAATTGAATCATGAATTGAATCATGAATCATGAATCATGAATTGAATCATGAATCATGAATTGAATCATGAATTGAATCATGAATCATGAATCGAATCATGAATCATGAATTATAAAACATGAATTGAATCATGAATCATGAATCGAATCATGAATCATGATTAATAAATTGAATCATGAGTCATGAATCATAAATCATGAATTAAATCATGAATCATGAATCGAATCATGAATCATGAATTGAATCATGAATTAAATCATTTATCATGAATCATGAATTGAATCATGAATCAAGAATCATAAATCGAATCATGAAATGAATCAGGAATCGAATCATGAATTGAATCATGAATCATGAATTGAATCATGAATCATGAATTGAATCATCAATCATGAATTATGAATCATAAATTGAATCATGAATCATGAATTATGAAACATGAATTGAATCAAGAATCATGAATCGAATCATGAATCATGAATTAAATCATGAATCATGAATCATGAATCATGAATTATGAATCATGAATTGAATAATGAATCATGAATCGAATCTTGAATCATGAATCATGAATTGAATCATGAATTAAATCATGAATCATGAATCATAAATTGAATCATGCATTGAATCATGAATCATGAATCATGAATTGAATCATGAATCATGAATCATGAATCATGAATCATGAATTACATCATGAATCATGAATCATAAATCATGAATTGAATCATGAATCATGAATCATGAATCGATTCATGAATCATGAATTGAATCATGAATCATGAATCATGAATTGAATCATGAATCATGAATCATGAATCATGAATTGAATCATGAATTGAATCATGAATCATGAATTGAATCATGAATCATGAATTGAATCATCAATCATGAATTATGAATCATAAATTGAATCATGATTCATGAATTATGAATTGAATCATGAATCAAGAATCGAATCTTAAATTATGAATCATGAATTGAATCATGAATTGAATCATGAATCATGAATTGAATCATGAATCATGAATCGAATCAAGAATCTTGAATTGAATCATGAATTGAATCATGAATCATGAATCAGGAATTGAATCATGAATTGAATCATAAATCATGAATTGAATCATGAATCATAATTAGAATCATGAATCATGAATCATGAATCGAAATATGAATCATGATTAATGAATTGAATCATGCGTCATGAATCATGAATCATGAATTAAATTATGAAACATGAATTGAATCAAAAATCATGAATCGAATCATGAATCATGAATTGAATCATGAATCATGAATCATGAATCATGAATCGAATCATGAATCATGAATCGAATCATGAATCATGAATTGAATCATGAATCATGAATCATGAATCATGAATTGAATAATGAATTGAATCATGAATCATGAATCGAATCATGAATCATGAATTATAAAACTTGAATTGAATCATGAATCATGAATCGAATCATGAATCATGATTAATAAATTGAATCATGAGTCATGAATCATAAATCATGAATTAAATCATGAATCATGAATCATGAATCGAATCATGAATCATGAATTGAATCATGAATTAAATCATTTATCATGAATCATGAATTGAATCATGAATCAAGAATCATAAATCGAATCATGAAATGAATCAGGAATCGAATCATGAATTGAATCATGAATCATGAATTGAATCATGAATCATGAATTGAATCATCAATCATGAATTATGAATCATAAATTGAATCATGAATCATGAATTATGAAACATGAATTGAATCAAGAATCATGAATCGAATCATGAATCATGAATTGAATCATGAATCAGGAATCATGAATCATGAATTATGAATCATGAATTGAATAATGAATCATGAATCGAATCTTGAATCATGAATCATGAATTGAATCATGAATTAAATCATGAATCATGAATCATAAATTGAATCATGCATTGAATCATGAATCATGAATCATGAATTGAATCATGAATCATGAATCATGAATCATGAATCATGAATTACATCATGAATCATGAATCATAAATCATGAATTGAATCATGAATCATGAATCATGAATCGATTCATGAATCATGAATTGAATCATGAATCATGAATTGAATCATGAATCATGAATCATGAATCATGAATCATGAATTGAATCATGAATTGAATCATGAATCATGAATTGAATCATCAATCATGAATTATGAATCATAAATTGAATCATGATTCATGAATTATGAATTGAATCATGAATCAAGAATCGAATCTTAAATTATGAATCATGAATTGAATCATGAATTGAATCATGAATCATGAATTGAATCATCAATCATGAATTATGAATCATAAATTAAATCATGATTCATGAATCATGAATTGAATCAAGAATCAAGAATCGAATCTTAAATTATGAATCAAGAATCGAATCTTAAATTATGAATCATGAATCATGAATTGAATCATGAATCATGAATCATGAATTGAATCATGAATCATGAATTGAATCATGAATCATAAATCATGAATCGAATCATGAATCATGAATCATGAATTGAATCATGAATCATGAATCGAATCAAGAATCTTGAATTGAATCATGAATTGAATCATGAATCATGAATCAGGAATTGAATCATGAATTGAATCATAAATCATGAATTGAATCATGAATCATAATTAGAATCATGAATCATGAATCATGAATCGAAATATGAATCATGATTAATGAATTGAATCATGCGTCATGAATCATGAATCATGAATTAAATTATGAAACATGAATTGAATCAAAAATCATGAATCGAATCATGAATCATGAATTGAATCATGAATCATGAATCATGAATCATGAATCGAATCATGAATCATGAATCGAATCATGAATCATGAATTGAATCATGAATCATGAATCATGAATCATGAATTGAATCATGAATCATGAATCATGAATGGAATCATGAATCATGAATCATGAATGGAATCATGAATCATGAATCATGAATTGAATCATGAATCATGAATCATGAATCATGAATTGAATCATGAATCATGAATTGAATCATGAATTGAATCATGAATCATGAATTGAATCATAAATCATGAATTGAATCATGAAATGAATCATGAATCATGAATTGAATCATGAATTTAATCATAATTCATGAATTGAATCATGAATCATGAATTGAATCATGAATTGAATCATGAATTGAATCATGAATCATGAATTGAATCATGAATCATGAATTGAATCATGAATTGAATCATGAATCATGAATCGAATCATGAATCATGAATTATAAAACATGAATTGAATCATGAATCATGAATCAAATCATGAATCATGATTAATAAATTGAATCATGAGTCATGAATCATAAATCATGAATTAAATCATGAATCATGAATCGAATCATGAATCATGAATTGAATCATGAATTAAATCATTTATCATGAATCATGAATTGAATCATGAATCAAGAATCATAAATCGAATCATGAATCATGAAATGAATCAGGAATCGAATCATGAATTGAATCATGAATCATGAATTGAATCATCAATCATGAATTATGAATCATAAATTGAATCATGAATCATGAATTATGAAACATGAATTGAATCAAGAATCATGAATCGAATCATGAATCATGAATTGAATCATGAATCATGAATCATGAATCATGAATTATGAATCATGAATTGAATAATGAATCATGAATCGAATCTTGAATCATGAATCATGAATTGAATCATGAATTAAATCATGAATCATGAATCATAAATTGAATCATGCATTGAATCATGAATCATGAATCATGAATTGAATCATGACTCATGAATCATGAATCATGAATCATGAATTAAATCATGAATCATGAATCATAAATCATGAATTGAATCATGAATCATGAATCATGAATCATGAATCGATTCATGAATCATGAATTGAATCATGAATCATGAATCATGAATCATGAATTGAATCATGAATCATGAATCATGAATCATGAATTGAATCATGAATCATGAATCGAATCAAGAATCTTGAATTGAATCATGAATTGAATCATGAATCATGAATCAGGAATTGAATCATGAATTGAATCATAAATCATGAATTGAATCATGAATCATAATTTGAATCATGAATCATGAATCATGAATCGAAATATGAATCATGATTAATGAATTGAATCATGCGTCATGAATCATGAATTAAATTATGAAACATGAATTGAATCAAAAATCATGAATCGAATCATGAATCATGAATTGAATCATGAATTGAATCATGAATCATGAATCGAATCATGAATCATGAATTATAAAACTTGAATTGAATCATGAATCATGAATCGAATCATGAATCATGATTAATAAATTGAATCATGAGTCATGAATCATAAATCATGAATTAAATCATGAATCATGAATCATGAATCGAATCATGAATCATGAATTGAATCATGAATTAAATCATTTATCATGAATCATGAATTGAATCATGAATCAAGAATCATAAATCGAATCATGAAATGAATCAGGAATCGAATCATGAATTGAATCATGAATCATGAATTGAATCATGAATCATGAATTGAATCATCAATCATGAATTATGAATCATAAATTGAATCATGAATCATGAATTATGAAACATGAATTGAATCAAGAATCATGAATCGAATCATGAATCATGAATTGAATCATGAATCATGAATCATGAATCATGAATTATGAATCATGAATTGAATAATGAATCATGAATCGAATCTTGAATCATGAATCATGAATTGAATCATGAATTAAATCATGAATCATGAATCATAAATTGAATCATGCATTGAATCATGAATCATGAATCATGAATTGAATCATGAATCATGAATCATGAATCATGAATCATGAATTACATCATGAATCATGAATCATAAATCATGAATTGAATCATGAATCATGAATCATGAATCGATTCATGAATCATGAATTGAATCATGAATCATGAATCATGAATTGAATCATGAATCATGAATCATGAATCATGAATCATGAATTGAATCATGAATTGAATCATGAATCATGAATTGAATCATCAATCATGAATTATGAATCATAAATTGAATCATGATTCATGAATTATGAATTGAATCATGAATCAAGAATCGAATCTTAAATTATGAATCATGAATTGAATCATGAATTGAATCATGAATCATGAATTGAATCATCAATCATGAATTATGAATCATAAATTAAATCATGATTCATGAATCATGAATTGAATCAAGAATCAAGAATCGAATCTTAAATTATGAATCAAGAATCGAATCTTAAATTATGAATCATGAATCATGAATTGAATCATGAATCATGAATCATGAATTGAATCATGAATCATGAATTGAATCATGAATCATAAATCATGAATCGAATCATGAATCATGAATCATGAATTGAATCATGAATCATGAATCGAATCAAGAATCTTGAATTGAATCATGAATTGAATCATGAATCATGAATCAGGAATTGAATCATGAATTGAATCATAAATCATGAATTGAATCATGAATCATAATTAGAATCATGAATCATGAATCATGAATCGAAATATGAATCATGATTAATGAATTGAATCATGCGTCATGAATCATGAATCATGAATTAAATTATGAAACATGAATTAAATCAAAAATCATGAATCGAATCATGAATCATGAATTGAATCATGAATCATGAATCATGAATCATGAATCGAATCATGAATCATGAATCGAATCATGAATCATGAATTGAATCATGAATCATGAATCATGAATCATGAATTGAATCATGAATCATGAATCATGAATGGAATCATGAATCATGAATCATGAATGGAATCATGAATCATGAATCATGAATTGAATCATGAATCATGAATCATGAATCATGAATTGAATCATGAATCATGAATTGAATCATGAATTGAATCATGAATCATGAATTGAATCATAAATCATGAATTGAATCATGAAATGAATCATGAATCATGAATTGAATCATGAATTTAATCATAATTCATGAATTGAATCATGAATCATGAATTGAATCATGAATTGAATCATGAATTGAATCATGAATCATGAATTGAATCATGAATCATGAATTGAATCATGAATTGAATCATGAATCATGAATCGAATCATGAATCATGAATTATAAAACATGAATTGAATCATGAATCATGAATCAAATCATGAATCATGATTAATAAATTGAATCATGAGTCATGAATCATAAATCATGAATTAAATCATGAATCATGAATCGAATCATGAATCATGAATTGAATCATGAATTAAATCATTTATCATGAATCATGAATTGAATCATGAATCAAGAATCATAAATCGAATCATGAATCATGAAATGAATCAGGAATCGAATCATGAATTGAATCATGAATCATGAATTGAATCATCAACCATGAATTATGAATCATAAATTGAATCATGAATCATGAATTATGAAACATGAATTGAATCAAGAATCATGAATCGAATCATGAATCATGAATTGAATCATGAATCATGAATCATGAATCATGAATTATGAATCATGAATTGAATAATGAATCATGAATCGAATCTTGAATCATGAATCATGAATTGAATCATGAATTAAATCATGAATCATGAATCATAAATTGAATCATGCATTGAATCATGAATCATGAATCATGAATTGAATCATGACTCATGAATCATGAATCATGAATCATGAATTAAATCATGAATCATGAATCATAAATCATGAATTGAATCATGAATCATGAATCATGAATCATGAATCGATTCATGAATCATGAATTGAATCATGAATCATGAATCATGAATCATGAATTGAATCATGAATCATGAATCATGAATCATGAATTGAATCATGAATCATGAATCGAATCAAGAATCTTGAATTGAATCATGAATTGAATCATGAATCATGAATCAGGAATTGAATCATGAATTGAATCATAAATCATGAATTGAATCATGAATCATAATTTGAATCATGAATCATGAATCATGAATCGAAATATGAATCATGATTAATGAATTGAATCATGCGTCATGAATCATGAATTAAATTATGAAACATGAATTGAATCAAAAATCATGAATCGAATCATGAATCATGAATTGAATCATGAATCATGAGTCATGAATCATGAATCGAATCATGAATCATGAATCATGAATCATGAATCATGAATCATGAATTGAATCATGAATCATGAATCGAATCATGAATCATGAATCATGAATTGAATCATGAATCATGAATCATGAATCATGAATTGAATCATGAATCATGAATCATGAATCATGAATCATGAATCATGAATTAAATCATGAATCATGAATCATAAATCATGAATTGAATCATGAATCATGAATCATGAATCATGAATCGATTCATGAATCATGAATTGAATCATGAATCATGAATCATGAATTGAATCATGAATCATGAATCATGAATCATGAATTGAATCATGAATTGAATCATGAATCATGAATTGAATCATGAATCATGAATTGAATCATCAATCATGAATTATGAATCATAAATTGAATCATGATTCATGAATTATGAATTAAATCATGAATCAAGAATCGAATCTTAAATTATGAATCATGAATTGAATCATGAATTGAATCATGAATCATGAATTGAATCATCAATCATGAATTATGAATCATAAATTAAATCATGATTCATGAATTGAATCATGAATCAAGAATCGAATCTTAAATTATGAATCATGAATTGAATCATGAATTGAATCATGAATCATGAATTGAATCATGAATCATGAATCATGAATCATGAATTGAATCATGAATCATAAATCATGAATCATGAATTGAATCATGAATCATAAATCATGAATCGAATCATGAATCATGAATCATGAATCATGAATTGAATCATGAATCATGAATCGAATCAAGAATCTTGAATTGAATTATGAATTGAATCATGAATCATGAATCAGGAATTGAATCATGAATTGAATCATAAATCATGAATTGAATCATGAATCATAATTTGAATCATGAATCATGAATCATGAATCGAAATATGAATCATGATTAATGAATTGAATCATGCGTCATGAATCATGAATCATGAATTAAATTATGAAACATGAATTGAATCAAAAATCATGAATCGAATCATGAATCATGAATTGAATCATGAATCATGAATCATGAATCATGAATCGAATCATGAATCATGAATCATGAATCATGAATCATGAATCATGAATTGAATCATGAATCATGAATCGAATCATGAATCATGAATCATGAATTGAATCATGAATCATGAATCATGAATCATGAATTGAATCATGAATCATGAATCATGAATCATGAATCATGAATGGAATCATGAATCATGAATCATGAATGGAATCATGAATCATGAATCATGAATTGAATCATGAATCATGAATCATGAATCATGAATTGAATCATGAATCATGAATTGAATCATGAATTGAATCATGAATCATGAATTGAATCATAAATCATGAATTGAATCATGAATTTAATCATAATTCATGAATTGAATCATGAATCATGAATTGAATCATGAATTGAATCATGAATTGAATCATGAATCATGAATCATGAATTGAATCATGAATCATGAATTGAATCATGAATTGAATCATGAATCATGAATCGAATCATGAATCATGAATTATAAAACATGAATTGAATCATGAATCATGAATCGAATCATGAATCATGATTAATAAATTGAATCATGAGTCATGAATCATAAATCATGAATTAAATCATGAATCATGAATCATGAATCGAATCATGAATCATGAATTGAATCATGAATTAAATCATTTATCATGAATCATGAATTGAATCATGAATCAAGAATCATAAATCGAATCATGAATCATGAAATGAATCAGGAATCGAATCATGAATTGAATCATGAATCATGAATTGAATCATGAATCATGAATTGAATCATCAATCATGAATTATGAATCATAAATTGAATCATGAATCATGAATTATGAAACATGAATTGAATCAAGAATCATGAATCGAATCATGAATCATGAATTGAATCATGAATCATGAATCATGAATCATGAATTATGAATCATGAATTGAATAATGAATCATGAATCGAATCTTGAATCATGAATCATGAATTGAATCATGAATTAAATCATGAATCATGAATCATAAATTGAATCATGCATTGAATCATGAATCATGAATCATGAATTGAATCATAATTCATGAATCATGAATCATGAATCATGAATTAAATCATGAATCATGAATCATAAATCATGAATTGAATCATGAATCATGAATCATGAATCATGAATCGATTCATGAATCATGAATTGAATCATGAATCATGAATCATGAATTGAATCATGAATCATGAATCATGAATCATGAATTGAATCATGAATTGAATCATGAATCATGAATTGAATCATGAATCATGAATTGAATCATAAATCATGAATTGAATCATGAATTGAATCATGAATCATGAATTGAATCATGAATCATGAATCAGGAATCGAATCATGGATCATGAATTATGAATTGAATCATGAATTGAATCATGAATCATGAATTGAATCATGAATCATGAATCATGAATCGAATCATGAATCATGAATTGAATCATGAATTGAATCATGAATCATGAATCGAATCATGAATCATGAATTATGAAACATGAATTGAATCATGAATCATGAATCGAATCATGAATCATGATTAATGAATTGAATCATGAGTCATGAATCATAAATCATGACTTAAATCATGAATCATGAATCGAATCATGAATCAGGAATCAAGAATCATGAATCGAATCATGAATCATGAATTGAATCATGAATCATGAATCATGAAATGAATCATGAATCTTGAATCATGAATCATGAATCTTGAATTGAATCATGAATCATGAATCATGAATTGAATCATGAATTGAATCATGAATCGAATCATGAATCATGAATTGAATCATGAAATGAATCATGAATCATGAATTGAATCATGAATTGAATCAGGAATCATGAATTGAATCATGAATCATGAATCATGAATTGAATCATGAATCCAGAATCATAAAATGAATTATGAATCATGAAATGAATCAGGAATCGAATCATGAATTGAATCATAAATCAAGAATTGAATCATGAATCATGAATTGAATCATCAATCATCAATCATGAATCAAGTATTGAATCATGAATCATGAATTATGTAACATGAATTGAATCATGAATCATGAATCGAATCATGAATCATAATTAATGAATTGAATCATGAGTCATGAATCATAAATCATGAATTAAATCATGAATCATGAATCGAATCATGAATCATGAATCATGAATCGAATCATGAATCATGAATCATGAATCTAATCATGAATCATGAATTATAAATCATGAATTGAATCATGAATCATGAATTGAATCATGAATTGAATCATGAATTGAATCATGAATCATGAATCATGAATTGAATCAGGAATCATGAATCATGAATCATGAATTGAATCATGAATCATGAATCGAATGATGAATCATGAATTGAATCATAAATAATGAATCATGAATTGAATCATAAATAATGAATCATGAATTGAATCATAATTTGAATCATGATTTGAATCATGAATCATGATTCATGAATTGAATCATGAATCATGAATCATGAATCGAATCATGAATCATGAATCATGAAATGAATCATGAATTGAATAATGAATCATGAATCGAATCATGAATCATGAATTGAATCATGAATTGAAAAATGAATAATGAATCATGAATCATGAATTGAATAATGAATTATGAATCATAAATCGAATCATGAATCATGAATTGAATCAGGAATCGAATCATGAATTGCATCATGAATCATGAATTGAATCATGAATCATGAATAATGAATCATAAATCATGAATTGAATCATGAATCATGAATCGAATCATGAATCATGAATTGAATCATGAATCATGAGTTGAATCATGAATTGAATCATGAATTGAATCATGATTCATGAATCATGAATCGAATCATAATTCATGAATTATGAATTGAATCATGAATTGAATCATGAATCATAAATCATGAATCATGAATCATAAATTGAATCATGAATCATAAATTGAATCATAAATCATGAATTGAATCATGAATTGAATCATGAATCATGAATCATGAATTGAATCATGAATCATGAATCAAATCATTATTCATGAATCAAGAATCATGAATCGAATCATGAATCATGAATTGAATCATGAATCATGAATCATAAATCGAATCATGAATCATGAATTGAATCATGAATTGAATCATGAATCATGAATTGAATCATGAATCATAAATCGAATCATGAATCATGATTAATGAATTGAATCATGAGTCATGAATCATGGATCATGAATTAAATCATGAATCATGAATCATGAATCGAATCATGAATCATGAATCAAAAATCATGAATCATGAATCAAAAATCATGAATCATGAATTGAATTATGAATCATGAATCATGAATCGAATCATAAATAGAATCATGAATCGAATCATGAATTGATTCATGAATCATGAATTGAATCATGAATCATGAACTGAATCATAATTCATGAATCATGAATCGAATCATGAATCATGAATCATGAATCATGAATTAAATCATGAATCATTAATCGTGAATTGAATCATGAATCATGAATCATAAATCGAATCATGAATCATGAATCATGAATCATGAATTTATGAATCGTGAATTGAATCATGAATCATGAATCATGAATCGAATCATGAATCATGAATCATGAATCATGAATTGAGTCATGAATCATGAATCGAATTATCATTCATGAATCAAGAATCATGAATCGAATCATGAATCATGAATTGAATCATGAATCATGAATCATGAATCATGAATTGAATCATTATCATGAATCATAAATCATGAATCATGAATTGAATCATGAATCATGAATCATTAATCGAATCATGAATTATGAATTGAATCATGAATTGAATCATGAATCATGAATCGAATCATGAATTGAATCATGAATTGAATCATGAATCATGAATTATGAAACATGAATTGAATCATGAATCATGAATCATGAATCATGAATTGAATCATGAATCATGAATTGAATCATGAATTGAATCATGAATCATGAATTGAATCATAAATCATGAATTGAATCATGAATTTAATCATAATTCATGAATTGAATCATGAATCATGAATTGAATCATGAATTGAATCATGAATTGAATCATGAATCATGAATCATGAATTGAATCATGAATCATGAATTGAATCATGAATTGAATCATGAATCATGAATCGAATCATGAATCATGAATTATAAAACATGAATTGAATCATGAATCATGAATCGAATCATGAATCATGATTAATAAATTGAATCATGAGTCATGAATCATAAATCATGAATTAAATCATGAATCATGAATCATGAATCGAATCATGAATCATGAATTGAATCATGAATTAAATCATTTATCATGAATCATGAATTGAATCATGAATCAAGAATCATAAATCGAATCATGAATCATGAAATGAATCAGGAATCGAATCATGAATTGAATCATGAATCATGAATTGAATCATGAATCATGAATTGAATCATCAATCATGAATTATGAATCATAAATTGAATCATGAATCATGAATTATGAAACATGAATTGAATCAAGAATCATGAATCGAATCATGAATCATGAATTGAATCATGAATCATGAATCATGAATCATGAATTATGAATCATGAATTGAATAATGAATCATGAATCGAATCTTGAATCATGAATCATGAATTGAATCATGAATTAAATCATGAATCATGAATCATAAATTGAATCATGCATTGAATCATGAATCATGAATCATGAATTGAATCATGAATCATGAATCATGAATCATGAATCATGAATTAAATCATGAATCATGAATCATAAATCATGAATTGAATCATGAATCATGAATCATGAATCATGAATCGATTCATGAATCATGAATTGAATCATGAATCATGAATCATGAATTGAATCATGAATCATGAATCATGAATTGAATCATGAATTGAATCATGAATCATGAATTGAATCATGAATCATGAATTGAATCATAAATCATGAATTGAATCATGAATTGAATCATGAATCATGAATTGAATCATGAATCAGGAATCAGGAATCGAATCATGGATCATGAATTATGAATTGAATCATGAATTGAATCATGAATCATGAATTGAATCATGAATCATGAATCATGAATCGAATCATGAATCATGAATTGAATCATGAATTGAATCATGAATCATGAATCGAATCATGAATCATGAATTATGAAACATGAATTGAATCATGAATCATGAATCGAATCATGAATCATGATTAATGAATTGAATCATGAGTCATGAATCATAAATCATGACTTAAATCATGAATCATGAATCGAATCATGAATCAGGAATCAAGAATCATGAATCGAATCATGAATCATGAATTGAATCATGAATCATGAATCATGAAATGAATCATGAATCTTGAATCATGAATCATGAATCTTGAATTGAATCATGAATCATGAATCATGAATTGAATCATGAATCGAATCATGAATCATGAATTGAATCATGAAATGAATCATGAATCATGAATTGAATCATGAATTGAATCAGGAATCATGAATTGAATCATGAATCATGAATCATGAATTGAATCATGAATCCAGAATCATAAAATGAATTATGAATCATGAAATGAATCAGGAATCGAATCATGAATTGAATCATAAATCAAGAATTGAATCATGAATCATGAATTGAATCATCAATCATCAATCATGAATCAAGTATTGAATCATGAATCATGAATTATGTAACATGAATTGAATCATGAATCATGAATCGAATCATGAATCATAATTAATGAATTGAATCATGAGTCATGAATCATAAATCATGAATTAAATCATGAATCATGAATCGAATCATGAATCATGAATCATGAATCGAATCATGAATCATGAATCATGAATCTAATCATGAATCATGAATTATAAATCATGAATTGAATCATGAATCATGAATTGAATCATGAATTGAATCATGAATTGAATCATGAATCATGAATCATGAATTGAATCAGGAATCATGAATCATGAATCATGAATTGAATCATGAATCATGAATCGAATGATGAATCATGAATTGAATCATAAATAATGAATCATGAATTGAATCATAAATAATGAATCATGAATTGAATCATAATTTGAATCATGATTTGAATCATGAATCATGATTCATGAATTGAATCATGAATCATGAATCATGAATCGAATCATGAATCATGAATCATGAAATGAATCATGAATTGAATAATGAATCATGAATCGAATCATGAATCATGAATTGAATCATGAATTGAAAAATGAATAATGAATCATGAATCATGAATTGAATAATGAATTATGAATCATAAATCGAATCATGAATCATGAATTGAATCAGGAATCGAATCATGAATTGCATCATGAATCATGAATTGAATCATGAATCATGAATAATGAATCATAAATCATGAATTGAATCATGAATCATGAATCGAATCATGAATCATGAATTGAATCATGAATCATGAGTTGAATCATGAATTGAATCATGAATTGAATCATGATTCATGAATCATGAATCGAATCATAATTCATGAATTATGAATTGAATCATGAATTGAATCATGAATCATAAATCATGAATCATAAATTGAATCATAAATCATGAATTGAATCATGAATTGAATCATGAATCATGAATCATGAATTGAATCATGAATCATGAATCAAATCATTATTCATGAATCAAGAATCATGAATCGAATCATGAATCATGAATTGAATCATGAATCATGAATCATAAATCGAATCATGAATCATGAATTGAATCATGAATTGAATCATGAATCATGAATTGAATCATGAATCATAAATCGAATCATGAATCATGATTAATGAATTGAATCATGAGTCATGAATCATGGATCATGAATTAAATCATGAATCATGAATCATGAATCGAATCATGAATCATGAATCAAAAATCATGAATCATGAATCATGAATCAAAAATCATGAATCATGAATTGAATTATGAATCATGAATCATGAATCGAATCATAAATAGAATCATGAATCGAATCATGAATTGATTCATGAATCATGAATTGAATCATGAATCATGAACTGAATCATAATTCATGAATCATGAATCGAATCATGAATCATGAATCATAATTTAAATCATGAATCATTAATCGTGAATTGAATCATGAATCATGAATCATAAATCGAATCATGAATCATGAATCATGAATTTATGAATCGTGAATTGAATCATGAATCATGAATCATGAATCGAATCATGAATCATGAATCATGAATCATGAATTGAGTCATGAATCATGAATCGAATTATCATTCATGAATCAAGAATCATGAATTGAATCATGAATCATGAATTGAATCATGAATCATGAATCATGAATCATGAATTGAATCATTATCATGAATCATAAATCATGAATCATGAATTGAATCATGAATCATGAATCATTAATCGAATCATGAATTATGAATTGAATCATGAATTGAATCATGAATCATGAATCGAATCATGAATTGAATCATGAATTGAATCATGAATCATTAATTATGAAACATGAATTGAATCATGAATCATGAATCGAATCATGAATCATGATTAATAAATTGAATCATGAATCATGAATCAAGAATCATGAATCGAATCATGAATCATGAATCATGAATCGAATCATGAATCATGAATCAAGAATCATGAATCGAATCATGAATTGAATCATGAATCATGAATCGAATCATAAATTATGATTAATGAATTGAAACATGAGTCATGAATCATGAATCATGAATTAAATCATGAATCATGAATCATGAATCGAATCATGAATCATGAATCAAGAATCATGAATCGAATCATGAATCATGAATTGAATCATGAATCATGAATCGTGAATTGAATCATGAATCATGAATTGAATCTTGAATCATGAATCATGAATTGAATCATGAATTGAATCATGAATCATGAATCATAAATTGAATCATGAATCATGAATTGAATCATTAATTGAATCTTGAATCATGATAAATGAATTAAATCATAAATCATGAATCATGAATTGAATCATGAATCATGAATTGAATCATGAATCATGAATCATGAATCGAATCATGAATCATGAATTGAATCATGAATCATTAATCGAATCATGAATCATTAATTGAATCATGAATTGAATCATTAATCATGAATCATGAATTGAATCATTAAACATGAATCATGAATTGAATCATTAATCATGAATTGAATCATAATTTGAATCAGGAATCATGAACTGAATCATAATTTGAATCATAAATCATGAACTGAATCATGAATTGAATCATGAATTTAATCTTGAATCATGAATTGAATCATGAATCATGAATCATGAATCATGAATTGAATCATGAATCATGAGTCATAAATCGAATCATGAATCATGAATTGAATCATGAATCATGAATTGAATCATGAATGATGAATCATGAATCGAATCATAAATTGAATCATGAATCGAATCATGAATTGATTCATGAATCATGAATTGAATCATGAATCATGAATTGAATCATAATTCATGAATCATGAATCGAATCATGAATCATGAATTGAATCATGAATCATGAATCATGAATCATTAATCGAATCATGAATCATGAATCATGATTTGAATCATATATCGAATCATGAATCTTAATTTGAATCATGAATCATGAATTGAATCATGAATTGAATCATGTATCATGAATGTAATCATGAATCATGAATTATGAATCATGAATTGAATCATGAATTATGAATCATGAATCATGAATTGAATCATGAATCATTAATCAAATCATGAATCATTAATTGAATCATGAATTGAATCATTAATCATGAATCATGAATTAAATCATAATTTGAATCATGAATCATGAACTGAATCATAAATTGAATCATGAATCATGAATTGAATCATGAATCATGAATCATGAATTGAATCATGAATCATGAATTAAATCATGAATCATGAATCAAATCATGAATTGAATCATTAATCATGAATCATGAATCATGAATTGAATCATAATTTGAATCATGAATCATGAACTGAATCATAAATTGAATCATGAATCATGAATTGAATCATGAATTGAATCATGAATCATGAATCATGAATTAAATCATGAATCAAGAATTAAATCAGGAATCGAATCATGAATTAAATCATGAATCATGAATTGAATCATGAATCATGATTTATGAATCATGAATTAAATCATGTATCATGAATTATGAATCATGAATTGAATCATGAATCATGAATCATGAATTGAATCATGAATTGAATCATGAATTATGAATCATGAATTATAAATTGAATTATCAATCATGAATCATGAATTAAATCATGATTTGAATCATGAATCATGAATTGAATCATGAATCATGAATCGAATCAAGAATCTTGAATTGAATCATGAATTGAATCATGAATCATGAATCAGGAATTGAATCATGAATTGAATCATAAATCATGAATTGAATCATGAATCATAATTTGAATCATGAATCATGAATCATGAATCGAAATATGAATCATGATTAATGAATTGAATCATGCGTCATGAATCATGAATCATGAATTAAATTATGAAACATGAATTGAATCAAAAATCATGAATCGAATCATGAATCATGAATTGAATCATGAATCATGAATCATGAATCATGAATCGAATCATGAATCATGAATCATGAATCATGAATCATGAATCATGAATTGAATCATGAATCATGAATCATGAATCGAATCATGAATCATGAATCATGAATTGAATCATGAATCATGAATCATGAATCATGAATTGAATCATGAATCATGAATCATGAATCATGAATCATGAATGGAATCATGAATCATGAATCATGAATGGAATCATGAATCATGAATCATGAATTGAATCATGAATCATGAATCATGAATCATGAATTGAATCATGAATCATGAATTGAATCATGAATTGAATCATGAATCATGAATTGAATCATAAATCATGAATTGAATCATGAAATGAATCATGAATCATGAATTGAATCATGAATTTAATCATAATTCATGAATTGAATCATGAATCATGAATTGAATCATGAATCATGAATCATGAATTGAATCATGAATCATGAATTGAATCATGAATTGAATCATGAATCATGAATCGAATCATGAATCATGAATTATAAAACATGAATTGAATCATGAATCATGAATCGAATCATGAATCATGATTAATAAATTGAATCATGAGTCATGAATCATAAATCATGAATTAAATCATGAATCATGAATCGAATCATGAATCATGAATTGAATCATGAATTAAATCATTTATCATGAATCATGAATTGAATCATGAATCAAGAATCATAAATCAAATCATGAATCATGAAATGAATCTGGAATCGAATCATGAATTGAATCATGAATCATGAATTGAATCATGAATCATGAATTGAATCATCAATCATGAATTATGAATCATAAATTGAATCATGAATCATGAATTATGAAACATGAATTGAATCAAGAATCATGAATCGAATCATGAATCATGAATTGAATCATGAATCATGAATCATGAATCATGAATTATGAATCATGAATTGAATAATGAATCATGAATCGAATCTTGAATCATGAATCATGAATTGAATCATGAATTAAATCATGAATCATGAATCATAAATTGAATCATGCATTGAATCATGAATCATGAATTGAATCATGAATCATGAATCATGAATTAAATCATGAATCATGAATCATAAATCATGAATTGAATCATGAATCATGAATCATGAATCATGAATCGATTCATGAATCATGAATTGAATCATGAATCATGAATCATGAATTGAATCATGAATCATGAATCATGAATCATGAATTGAATCATGAATTGAATCATGAATCATGAATTGAATCATGAATCATGAATTGAATCATAAATCATGAATTGAATCATGAATTGAATCATGAATCATGAATTGAATCATGAATCATGAATCAGGAATCGAATCATGGATCATGAATTATGAATTGAATCATGAATTGAATCATGAATCATGAATTGAATCATGAATCATGAATCATGAATCGAATCATGAATCATGAATTGAATCATGAATTGAATCATGAATCATGAATCGAATCATGAATCATGAATTATGAAACATGAATTGAATCATGAATCATGAATCGAATCATGAATCATGATTAATGAATTGAATCATGAGTCATGAATCATAAATCATGACTTAAATCATGAATCATGAATCGAATCATGAATCAGGAATCAAGAATCATGAATCGAATCATGAATCATGAATTGAATCATGAATCATGAATCATGAAATGAATCATGAATCTTGAATCATGAATCATGAATCTTGAATTGAATCATGAATCATGAATCATGAATTGAATCATGAATTGAATCATGAATCGAATCATGAATCATGAATTGAATCATGAAATGAATCATGAATCATGAATTGAATCATGAATTGAATCAGGAATCATGAATTGAATCATGAATCATGAATCATGAATTGAATCATGAATCCAGAATCATAAAATAAATTATGAATCATGAAATGAATCAGGAATCGAATCATGAATTGAATCATAAATCAAGAATTGAATCATGAATCATGAATTGAATCATCAATCATCAATCATGAATCAAGTATTGAATCATGAATCATGAATTATGTAACATGAATTGAATCATGAATCATGAATCGAATCATGAATCATAATTAATGAATTGAATCATGAGTCATGAATCATAAATCATGAATTAAATCATGAATCATGAATCGAATCATGAATCATGAATCATGAATCGAATCATGAATCATGAATCATGAATCTAATCATGAATCATGAATTATAAATCATGAATTGAATCATGAATCATGAATTGAATCATGAATTGAATCATGAATTGAATCATGAATCATGAATTGAATCAGGAATCATGAATCATGAATCATGAATTGAATCATGAATCATGAATCGAATGATGAATCATGAATTGAATCATAAATAATGAATCATGAATTGAATCATAAATAATGAACCATGAATTGAATCATAATTTGAATCATGATTTGAATCATGAATCATGATTCATGAATTGAATCATGAATCATGAATCATGAATCGAATCATGAATCATGAATCATGAAATGAATCATGAATTGAATAATGAATCATGAATCGAATCATGAATCATGAATTGAATCATGAATTGAATAATGAATAATGAATCATGAATCATGAATTGAATAATGAATTATGAATCATAAATCGAATCATGAATCATGAATTGAATCAGGAATCGAATCATGAATTGCATCATGAATCATGAATTGAATCATGAATCATGAATAATGAATCATAAATCATGAATTGAATCATGAATCATGAATCGAATCATGAATCATGAATTGAATCATGAATCATGAGTTGAATCATGAATTGAATCATGAATTGAATCATGATTCATGAATCATGAATCGAATCATAATTCATGAATTATGAATTGAATCATGAATTGAATCATGAATCATAAATCATGAATCATGAATCATAAATTGAATCATAAATCATGAATTGAATCATGAATTGAATCATGAATCATGAATCATGAATTGAATCATGAATCATGAATCAAATCATCATTCATGAATCAAGAATCATGAATCGAATCATGAATCATGAATTGAATCATGAATCATGAATCATAAATCGAATCATGGATCATGATTAATGAATTGAATCATGAGTCATGAATCATGGATCATGAATTAAATCATGAATCATGAATCATGAATCGAATCATGAATCATGAATCAAAAATCATGAATCATGAATTGAATTATGAATCATGAATCATGAATCGAATCATAAATAGAATCATGAATCGAATCATGAATTGATTCATGAATCATGAATTGAATCATGAATCATGAACTGAATCATAATTCATGAATCATGAATCGAATCATGAATCATGAATCATGAATCATGAATTAAATCATGAATCATTAATCGTGAATTGAATCATGAATCATGAATCATAAATCGAATCATGAATCATGAATCATGAATCATGAATTTATGAATCGTGAATTGAATCATGAATCATGAATCATGAATCGAATCATGAATCATGAATCATGAATCATGAATTGAGTCATGAATCATGAATCGAATTATCATTCATGAATCAAGAATCATGAATCGAATCATGAATCATGAATTGAATCATGAATCATGAATCATGAATCATGAATTGAATCATTATCATGAATCATAAATCATGAATCATGAATTGAATCATGAATCATGAATCATTAATCGAATCATGAATTATGAATTGAATCATGAATTGAATCATGAATCATGAATCGAATCATGAATTGAATCATGAATTGAATCATGAATCATGAATTATGAAACATGAATTGAATCATGAATCATGAATCGAATCATGAATCATGATTAATAAATTGAATCATGAATCATGAATCAAGAATCATGAATCGAATCATGAATCATGAATCATGAATCGAATCATGAATCATGAATCAAGAATCATGAATCGAATCATGAATTGAATCATGAATCATGAATCGAATCATGAATTATGATTAATGAATTGAAACATGAGTCATGAATCATGAATCATGAATTAAATCATGAATCATGAATCATGAATCGAATCATGAATCATGAATCAAGAATCATGAATCGAATCATGAATCATGAATTGAATCATGAATCATGAATCGTGAATTGAATCATGAATCATGAATTGAATCTTGAATCATGAATCATGAATTGAATCATGAATTGAATCATGAATCATGAATCATAAATTGAATCATGAATCATGAATCATGAATTGAATCATTAATTGAATCTTGAATCATGATAAATGAATTAAATCATAAATCATGAATCATGAATCATGAATTGAATCATGAATCATGAATTGAATCATGAATCATGAATCATGAATCGAATCATGAATCATGAATTGAATCATGAATCATTAATCGAATCATGAATCATTAATTGAATCATGAATAAAATCATTAATCATGAATCATGAATTGAATCATTAAACATGAATCATGAATTGAATCATTAATCATGAATTGAATCATAATTTGAATCAGGAATCATGAACTGAATCATAATTTGAATCATAAATCATGAACTGAATCATGAATTGAATCATGAATTTAATCTTGAATCATGAATTGAATCATGAATCATGAATCATGAATCATGAATTGAATCATGAATCATGAGTCATAAATCGAATCATGAATCATGAATTGAATCATGAATCATGAATTGAATCATGAATGATGAATCATGAATCGAATCATAAATTGAATCATGAATCGAATCATGAATTGATTCATGAATCATGAATTGAATCATGAATCATGAATTGAATCATAATTCATGAATCATGAATCGAATCATGAATCATGAATTGAATCATGAATCATGAATCATGAATCGAATCATGAATCATTAATCGAATCATGAATCATGAATCATGATTTGAATCATATATCGAATCATGAATCTTAATTTGAATCATGAATTGAATCATGAATTGAATCATGTATCATGAATGTAATCATGAATCATGAATTATGAATCATGAATTGAATCATGAATTATGAATCATGAATCATGAATTGAATCATGAATCATTAATCAAATCATGAATCATTAATTGAATCATGAATTGAATCATTAATCATGAATCATGAATTAAATCATAATTTGAATCATGAATCATGAACTGAATCATAAATTGAATCATGAATCATGAATTGAATCATGAATTGAATCATGAATCATGAATCATGAATTGAATCATGAATCATGAATCATGAATTAAATCATGAATCATGAATCAAATCATGAATTGAATCATTAATCATGAATCATGAATTGAATCATAATTTGAATCATGAATCATGAACTGAATCATAAATTGAATCATGAATCATGAATTGAATCATGAATTGAATCATGAATCATGAATCATGAATTAAATCATGAATCAAGAATTAAATCAGGAATCGAATCATGAATTAAATCATGAATCATGAATTGAATCATGAATCATGATTTATGAATCATGAATTAAATCATGTATCATGAATTATGAATCATGAATTCAATCATGAATCATGAATCATGAATTGAATCATGAATTGAATCATGAATTATGAATCATGAATTATAAATTGAATTATCAATCATGAATCATGAATTAAATCATGATTTGAATCATGAATCATGAATCATGAATCAAATCATGAATCATGATTTGAATCATGAATCATGAATCATGAATTGAATCATAAATCATAAATCGAATCATGAATCATGAATCATGAATTGAATCTTGAATCATGAATCATGATTAATGAATTAAATCATGAATCATGAATCGAATCATGAATCGAATCATGAATCATGAATTGAAGCATGAATCATGAATCATGAATCAAATCATGAATCATGAATCATGAATCATGAATTATAAATCATGAGTCATGTATCATGAATCAAATTATGAATCATGCATCATGAATTGAATCATGAATCATGAATTATAAATCATGAATCATGATTTATAAATTGAATCATGAATCATGAATTGAATCATGAATTGAATCATGAATCATGAATCGAATCATGAATCATGAATCAAGAATCATAAATCGAATTATGAATCATGAAATAAATCATGAATCATGAATCGAATTATGAATCATGAATTGAATCATGAATCATGAATTGAATCATTAATTGAATCATGATTTATAAATCATGAATTGAATCATGAATCATGAATCATGAATTGAATCATGAATCAAGAAACATAAATAGAATCATGATTCAAGAATCATAAATCGAATAATGAATCATGAAATGAATCAGGAATCGAATCATGAATTGAATCATGAATCATTAATTGAATCATGAATTATAAATCATGAATTGAATCATGAATCATGAATCATGAATTGAATCATGAATCAAGAAACATAAATAGAATCATGATTCAAGAATCATAAATCGAATCATGAATCATGAAATGAATCAGGAATCGAATCATGAATTGAATCATGAATCATGAATTGAATCATGAATCATGAATTGAATCATGAATCATGAATTGAACCATGAATCATGATTAATGAATCAAATCATGAATCATGAATCATGAATCATGAATCGAATCATGAATCATGAATCATAAATTGAATCATGAATCGAATCTTGAATCATGAATCATGAATTGAATCATGAATTGAATCATTAATTGAATCATGAATCATGAATCATGAATTGAATCATGAATCATGAATCATGAATTGAATCATGAATCATGAATCAAGAATCATAAATTGAATCATGAATCAAGAATCATAAATCGAATCATGAATCATGAAATGAATCAGGAATCGAATCATGAATTAAATCATGATTCATGAATTGAATAATGAATCATGAATTGAATCATGAATCATAAATCATGAATCATGAATTGAATCATGAATCATGAATTATGAAACATGAATTGAATCATGAATCATGAATCGAATCATGAATCATGATTAAGGAATTGAATCATGAGACATGAATCATAAATCATGAATTAAATCATGAATCATGAATCGAATCATGAATCATGAATTAAATCATGAATCATGAATTAAATCATGATTTGAATCATGAATCATGAATCAAATCATGAATCATGATTTAAATCATTAATCATGAATCATGAATTGAATCATGAATCATAAATCGAATCATGAATCATGAATCATAAATTGAATCTTGAATCATGAATCATGATTAATGAATTAAATCATGAATCATGAATCATGAATCGAATCATGAATCGAATCATGAATCATGAATTGAATCATGAATCATGAATCATGAATCGAATCATGAATCATGAATCATGAATCATGAATTATAAATCATGAGTCATGTATCATGAATCAAATCATGAATCATGAATCATGAATTGAATCATGAATCATGAATTATAAATCATGAATCATGATTTATAAATTGAATCATGAATCATGAATTGAATCACGAATCATAAATCATGAATCATGAATTGAATCATGAATCATGAATCGAATCATGAATCATGAATCAAGAATCATAAATCGAATTATGAATCATGAAATAAATCATGAATCATGAATCGAATTATGAATCATGAATTGAATCATGAATCATGAATTGAATCATGAATCATGAATCATGAATTGAATCATGAATCAAGAAACATAAATAGAATCATGATTCAAGAATCATAAATCGAATCATGAATCATGAAATGAATCAGGAATCGAATCATGAATTGAATCATGAATCATTAATTGAATCATGAATTATAAATCATGAATTGAATCATGAATCATGAATCATGAATTGAATCATGAATCAAGAAACATAAATAGAATCATGATTCAAGAATCATAAATCGAATCATGAATCATGAAATGAATCAGGAATCGAATCATGAATTGAATCATGAATCATGAATTGAATCATGAATCATGAATTGAACCATGAATCATGATTAATGAATCAAATCATGAATCATGAATCATGAATCATGAATCGAATCATGAATCATGAATCATGAATTGAATCATGAATTGAATCATTAATTGAATCATGAATCATGAATCATGAATTGAATCATGAATCATGAATTGAATCATGAATCATGAATCAAGAATCATAAATTGAATCATGAATCAAGAATCATAAATCGAATCATGAATCATGAAATGAATCAGGAATCGAATCATGAATTAAATCATGATTCATGAATTGAATCATGAATCATGAATTGAATCATGAATCATAAATCATGAATCATGAATTGAATCATGAATCATGAATTATGAAACATGAATTGAATCATGAATCATGAATCGAATCATGAATCATGATTAAGGAATTGAATCATGAATCATGAATCGAATCATGAATCATGATTAAGGAATTGAATCATGAGACATGAATCATAAATCATGAATTAAATCATGAATCATGAATCATGAATCGAATCATGAATCATGAATTGAATCATGAATCATGAATTGAATCATGAATCATGAGTTGAATCATGAATTGAATCAAGGATTGATTCATGAATCATGTATTAAATCATGAATCATGAATTAAATCATGAATCATGAATCATAAATCGAAAAATGAATCAAGAATTAAATCAGGAATCGAATCATGAATTAAATCATGAATCATGAATCGAATCATGAATCGAATCATGAATCATGAATTGAATCATGAATCATGAATCATGAATCGAATCATGAATCGAATCATGAATCATGAATCGAATCATGAATCATGAATTGAATCATGAATCATGAATTATAAATCATGAATCATGATTTATAAATTGAATCATGAATCATGAATTGAATCACGAATCATAAATCATGAATCATGAATTGATTCATGAATCATGAATTATGAATCGAATCATGAACCATAAATCATAAATCAAATCATGAATCAAGAATCATGAATAGAATCATGAATCATGAATTGAATCATGAATCATGAATCGAATCATGAATCATGAATCAAGAATCATGAATCGAATTATGAATCATGAAATAAATCATGAATCATGAATCGAATTATGAATCATGAATTGAATCATGAATCATGAATTGAATCATTAATTGAATCATGAATTATAAATCATGAATTGAATCATGAATCATGAATCATGAATTGAATCATGAATCAAGAAACATAAATAGAATCATGATTCAAGAATCATAAATCGAATCATGAATCATGAAATGAATCAGGAATCGAATCATGAATTGAATCATGAATCATGAATTAAATCATGAATCAAGAATTAAATCAGGAATCGAATCATGAATTAAATCATGAATCATGAATTGAATCATGAATCATGATTTATGAATCATGAATTGAATCATGTATCATGAATTATGAATCATGAATTGAATCATGAATCATGAATCATGAATTGAATCATGAATTGAATCATGAATTATGAATCATGAATTATAAATTGAATTATCAATCATGAATCATGAATTAAATCATGATTTGAATCATGAATCATGAATCATGAATCAAATCATGAATCATGATTTGAATCATGAATCATGAATCATGAATTGAATCATGAATCATAAATCGAATCATGAATCATGAATCATGAATTGAATCTTGAATCATGAATCATGATTAATGAATTAAATCATGAATCATGAATCATGAATCGAATCATGAATCGAATCATGAATCATGAATTGAATCATGAATCATGAATCATGAATCGAATCATGAATCATGAATCATGAATCATGAATTATAAATCATGAGTCATGATTTATAAATTGAATCATGAATCATGAATTGAATCACGAATCATAAATCATGAATCATGAATTGAATCATGAATCATGAATCGAATCAAGAATCATAAATCGAATTATGAATCATGAAATAAATCATGAATCATGAATCGAATTATGAATCATGAATTGAATCATGAATCATGAATTGAATCATTAATTGAATCATGATTTATAAATCATGAATTGAATCATGAATCATGAATCATGAATTGAATCATGAATCAAGAAACATAAATAGAATCATGATTCAAGAATCATAAATCGAATCATGAATCATGAAATGAATCAGGAATCGAATCATGAATTGAATCATGAATCATTAATTGAATCATGAATCATGAATTGAACCATGAATCATGATTAATGAATCAAATCATGAATCATGAATCATGAATTGAATCATGAATCATGAATCATAAATTGAATCATGAATCGAATCTTGAATCATGAATCATGAATTGAATCATGAATTGAATCATTAATTGAATCATGAATCGAATCATGAATCATGAATTGAATCATGAATCATGAATTGAATCATGAATCATGAGTTGAATCATGAATTGAATCAAGGATTGATTCATGAATCATGTATTAAATCATGAATCATGAATTAAATCATGAATCATGAATCATAAATCGAATCATGAATCAAGAATTAAATCAGGAATCGAATCATGAATTAAATCATGAATCATGAATTGAATCATGAATCATGATTTATGAATCATGAATTGAATCATGTATCATGAATTATGAATCATGAATTGAATCATCAATCATGAATCATGAATTGAATCATGAATTGAATCATGAATTATGAATCATGAATTATAAATTGAATTATCAATCATGAATCATGAATTGAATCATGAATCATGAATCATGAATTGAATCATGAATCATGAATCGAATCATGAATCATGATTTGAATCATGAATCATGAATTGAATCATGAATCATAAATCGAATCATGAATCATGAATCATGAATTGAATCTTGAATCATGAATCATGATTAATGAACTAAATCATGAATCATGAATCGAATCATGAATCGAATCATGAATCATGAATTGAATCATGAATCATGAATCATGAATCGAATCATGAATCGAATCATGAATCATGAATCGAATCATGAATCATGAATCATGAATTGAATCATGAATCATGAATTATAAATCATGAATCATGATTTATAAATTGAATCATGAATCATGAATTGAATCACGAATCATAAATCATGAATCATGAATTGATTCATGAATCATGAATTATGAATCGAATCATGAACCATAAATCATAAATCAAATCATGAATCAAGAATCATGAATAGAATCATGAATCATGAATTAAATCATGAATCATGAATCGAATCATGAATCATGAATCAAGAATCATGAATCGAATTATGAATCATGAAATAAATCATGAATCATGAATTGAATCATTAATTGAATCATGAATTATAAATCATGAATTGAATCATGAATCATGAATCATGAATTGAATCATGAATCAAGAAACATAAATAGTATCATGATTCAAGAATCATAAATCGAATCATGAATCATGAAATGAATCAGGAATCGAATCATGAATTGAATCATGAATCATTAATTGAATCATGAATTATAAATCATGAATTGAATCATGAATCATGAATCATGAATTGAATCATGAATCAAGAAACATAAATAGAATCATGATTCAAGAATCATAAATCGAATCATGAATCATAAAATGAAGCAGGAATCGAATCATGAATTGAATCATGAATCATGAATTGAATCATGAATCATGAATTGAACCATGAATCATGATTAATGAATCAAATCATGAATCATGAATCATGAATCATGAATCGAATCATGAATCAGGAATCATAAATTGAATCATGAATCGAATCTTGAATCATGAATCATGAATTGAATCATGAATTGAATCATGAATCATGAATCATGAATTGAATCATGAATCATGAATCATGAATTGAATCATGAATCATGAATCATGAATTGAATCATGAATCATGAATCAAGAATCATAAATTGAATCATGAATCAAGAATCATAAATCGAATCATGAATCATGAAATGAATCAGGAATCGAATGATGAATTAAATCATGATTCATGAATTGAATCATGAATCATGAATTGAATCATCAATCATAAATCATGAATCATGAATTGAATCATGAATCATGAATTATGAAACATGAATTGAATCATGAATCATGAATCGAATCATGAATCATGATTAAGGAATTGAATCATGAGACATGAATCATAAATCATGAATTAAATCATGAATCAAGAATCATGAATCGAATCATGAATCATGAATTGAATCATGAATCATGAATCATGAATCATGAATCGAATCATGAATCATGAATCATGAATCATGAATCATAAATTGAATCATGAATCATGAATCGAATCTTAAATCATGAATTGAATCATAAATCATGAATCATGAATCATGAATCATGAATCATAAATTGAATCATGAATCATGAATCGAATCTTAAATCATGAATTGAATTATAAATCATGAATCATGAATCATGAATTGAATCATGAATCATGAATTATGAAACATGAATTGAATCATGAATCATGAATCGAATCATGAATCATGAATTGAATCATGAATCATGAATCATGAATCATGAATCATGAATCGAATCATGAATCATGAATCATGAATCATGAATTGAATCATGAATCATGAATCGAATCATGTATCATGTATCATGAATCATGAATCATGAATTAAATCATGAATCATGAATAATAAATCGAATCATGAATCTTGAATTGAATCAGAAATCGAATCATGAATCATGAATTGAATCATGAATCATGAATCATGAATCATAAATCATGAATCATGAATCATGAATTATGAATCATAAATTGAATCATGAATCATGAATCATGAATCATAAATTGAATCATGAATTGAATCATGAATCATGAATCATGAATCATGAATTGAATCATGAATCATGAATCATAAATTGAATCATCAATCATGAATCATGAATTGAATCATCAATCATGAATCATGAATCATGAATTGAATCATGAATTGAATCATGAATCATGAATTGAATTATGAATCATGAATCGAATCATGAATCATGAATCATGATTTTAATCATGAATCATGAATCATGAATCATGAATCATGAATCATGAATTAAATCATGAATCATGAATCATGAAACGAATCATGAATCATGAATTGAATCATGAATTGAATCATGAATCATGAATTGAATTATGAATCATGAATCGAATCATGAATCATGAATTTAATCATGAATCATGAATCATGAATCATGAATTAAATCATGAATCATGAATCATGAAACGAATCATGAATCATGAATTGAATCATGAATCATGAATCATGAATCAAATCATGAATTATGAATCATGAATCATGAATCATGAATTGAATCATGAATCATAAATCGAATCTCGAACTATGAATCATGAATTGAATCTTGAGTTGAATCATGAATCATGAATCATGAATCATAAATTGAATCATGAATCATGAATTGAATCATGAATTGAATCATGAATTGAATCATGAATTGAATCATGAATCATGAATCGAATTATAAATCATGAATCATGAATCATGAATCATGAATTGAATCATGAATTGAATCTCGAATCATGAATCATGAATTGAATCAGGAAACGGATCATGAATTGAATTATGAATCATGAATTGAATCATGAATCATGAATTAAATCATGAATCATGAATTATGAATCATGAACTGAATCATGAATCATTAATCATGAATTGAATCATGAATCATAAATCATGAATCATGAATTGAATCATGAATTGAATCATGAATCATGAATCATAAATCATGAATTGAATCATGAATCATGAATTGAATCATGAATCATGAAATGAATCATGAATTATGAAACATGAATTGAATCATGAATCATGAATTGATTCATGAATTTAATCATGAATCATAAATCATGAATTTAATCATGAATCATAAAGTGAATAAATAATCATGAATCATAAATCATGAATTGAATCATGAATCATGAATTGATTCATTAATTGAATCATGAATCATGAATCATGAATTGAATCATGAATTGAATCATGAATCATGAATCATGAATCATAAATTGAATCATCAATCATGAATCATGAATTGAATCATGAATCATGAATCATGAATTGAATCATGAATTGAATCATGAATCATGAATCATGAATCATAAATTGAATCATCAATCATGAATCATGAATTGAATCATGAATTGAATCATGAATCATGAATCATGAATCATGAATCATAAATTGTATCATCAATCATGAATCATGAATTGAATCATGAATTGAATCATGAATCATGAATTGAATCATGAATCATGAATCGAATCATGAATCATGATTTGAATCATGAATCATGAATCATGAATTGAATCATGAATCATAAATTGAATCATGAATCATGAATTGAATCTTGAATCATGAATCATGATTAATGAATTAAATCATGAATCATGAATCATGAATCGAATCATGAATCATGATTTAAGAATTATGAATTGAATCATGAATCATGAATTGAATCATGAATCATGAATCATGAATCATGAATTGAATCATGAATCATGATTTAAGAATTATGAATTGAATCATGAATCATGAATTGAATCATGAATCATGAATCATGAATCATGAATTGATTCATGAGTCATGTATCATGAATCGAATCATGAATCATGAATCATGAATTGAATCATGAATCATGAATTATAAATCATGAATCATGATTTATAAATTGAATCATGAATCATGAATTGAATCATGAATTGAATCACGAATCATAAATCATGAATCATGAATTGATTCATGAATCATGAATTATGAATCGAATCATGAACCATAAATCATGAATCAAATCATGAATCAAGAATCATGAATAGAATCATGAATCATGAATTGAATCATGAATCATGAATCGAATCATGAATCATGAATCAAGAATCATGAATCGAATTATGAATCACGAAATAAATCATGAATCATGAATCGAATCATGAATCATGAATTGAATCATGAATCATGAATTGAATCATAAAATGAATCATGAATTATAAATCATGAATTGAATCATGAATCATGAATCATGAATTGAATCATGAATCAAGAAACATAAATAGAATCATGATTCAAGAATCATAAATCGAATCATGAATCATGAAATGAATCAGGAATCGAATCATGAATTGAATCAAGAATCATGAATTGAATCATGAATCATGAATTGAACCATGAATCATGATTAATGAATCAAATAATGAATCATGAATCATGAATCATGAATCGAATCATGAATCATGAATCATAAATTTAATCATGAATCGAATCTTGAATCATGAATCATGAATTGAATCATGAATTGAATCATTAATTGAATCATGAATCATGAATCATGAATTGAATCATGTATCATGAATCATGAATTGAATCATGAATCATGAATCATAAATTGAATAATGAATCATGAATCAAGAATCATAAATTGAATCATGAATCAAGAATCATAAATCAAATCATGAATCATGAAATAAATCAGGAATCGAATCATGAATTGAATCATGAATCATGAATTGAATCATGAATCATGAATTGAATCATCAATCATAAATCATGAATCATGAATTGAATCATGAATCATGAATTATGAAACATGAATTGAATCATGAATCATGAATCGAATCATGAATCATGATTAAGGAATTGAATCATGGGACATGAATCATAAATCATGAATTAAATCATGAATCATGAATCATGAATCGAATCACGAATCATGAATCAAGAATCATGAATCGAATCATGAATCATGAATATAATCATGAATCATGAATCATGAATCATGAATCATAAATTGAATCATGAATCATGAATCGAATCTTAAATCATGAATTGAATCATGAATCATGAATCATGAATCATGAATCATGAATTGAATCATGAATCATAAATCATGAATCGAATCATGTATCATGTATCATGAATCATGAATCATGAATTAAATCATGAATCATGAATAATAAATCGAATCATGAATCATGAATTGAATCATGAATCATGAATCATAAATCATGAATCATGAATTGAATAATGAATCATGAATTATGAATCATGAATTGAATCATGAATCATGAATTATGAATCATAAATTGAATCATGAATCATGAATCATGAATTGAATCATGAATTGAATCATGAATCATGAATCATGAATTAAATCATGAATCATGAATCATAAATCATGAATTGAATCATGAATTGAATCATGAATCATGAATTGAATTATGAATCATGAATCGAATCATGAATCATGAATCATGAATTTAATCATGAATCATGAATCATGAATCATGAATTAAATCATGAATCATCAATCATGAATTGAATCATGAATTGAATCATGAATCATGAATTGAATTATGAATCATGAATCGAATTATGAATCATGAATCATGAATTTAATCATGAATCATGAATCATGAATCATGAATTAAATCATGAATCATGAATCATGAAACGAATCATGAATCATGAATTGAATCGAGAATCATGAATCATGAATCAAATCATGAATTATGAATCATGAATCATGAATCATGAATTGAATCATGAATCATAAATCGAATCTTGAACTATGAATCATGAATTAAATCATGAGTTGAATCATGAATCATGAATCATGAATCATAAATTGAATCATGAATTATGAATTGAATCATGAATTGAATCATGAATTGAATCATGAATCATGAATCGAATCATGAATAATGAATCATGAATCGAATTATAAATCATGAATCATGAATCATGAATTGAATCATGAATCGAATCTTAAATTAAGAATCATGAATTGAATCATGAATTGAATCTCGAATCATGAATCATGAATTGAATCAGGAAACGGATCATGAATTGAATTATGATTCATGAATTGATGTATGAATCATGAATTAAATCATGAATCATGAATTATGAATCATGAACTGAATCATGAATCATAAATCATGAATCATGAATTGAATCATGAATTTAATCATGAATCATAAATCATGAATTGAATCATGAATCATGAATTGAATCATGAATCATGAATCATGAATCATGAATTGAATCATGAATCATGAATTATGAAACATGAATTGAATCATGAATCATGAATTGAATCATGAATTTAATCATGAATCATGAATCATAAATCATGAATTTAATCATGAATCATGAATTGAATCATGAATCATGAATCATAAATCATGAATTAAATCATGAATTATGAATTGAATCATGAATTAAATCATAAATCATGAATCATAAATTGAATCATGAATCATAAATTGAATCATCAATCATGAATCATGAATTGAATCATGAATCATGAATCATGAATTGAATCATGAAATGAATCATGAATCATGAATCGAATCATGAATCATGAATCATGAATTTAATCATGAATCATGAATCATGAATTAAATCATGAATCATGAATCATGAATCGAATCATGAATCATGAATTTAATCATAATTCATGAATCATGAATCAAATCATGAATTATAAATCATGAATCATAATTCATGAATTGAATCATGAATCATAAATCGAATCTTGAACTATGAATCATGAATTGAATCATGAGTTGAATCATGAATCATGAATCATAAATTGAATCATGAATCATGAATTGAATCATGAATTGAATCATGAATTAAATCATGAATCATGAATCGAATCATGAATCATGAATTAATGAATTGAAATTAATGAATAATGAATCATGAATCGAATTATGAATCATGAATCATGAATCATGAATCATGAATTGAATCATGAATCATGAATCGAATCTTGAATTAAGAATCATGAATTGAATCATGAATTGAATCTCGAATCATGAATCATGAATTGAATCAGGAAACAGATCATGAATTGAATTATGAATCATGAATTGAATCATGAATCATGAATTATGAATCATGAACTGAATCATGAATCATTAATCATGAATAGAATCATGAATCATAAATCATGAATCATGAATTGAATCATGGATTTAATCATGAATCATGAATCATAAATCATGAATGGAATCATGAATTGAATCATGAATCATGAATCATGAATCATGAATTGAATCATGAATCATGAATTATGAAACGTGAATTAAATCATGAATCATGAATTGAATCATGAATTTAATCATGAATCATGAATCATAAATCATGAATTGAATCATAATTCATGAATTGAATCATGAATCATGAATCATAAATCATGAATTGAATCTTGAATCATGAATCATGATTCATGAATCATGAATCATAAATTGAATCATGAATTGAATCATGAATCATAAATTGAATAATGAATCATGAATCATGAATTGAATCATTAATTGAATCATGTATCATGAATCATGAATTGAATCATAAATCATGAATCATGAATCATGAATTGAATCATGAATCATGAATCGAATCATGAATCATGAATTGAATCATGAATCATGAATCATGAATCAAATCCTGAATCATGAATCAAGAATCATGAATCGAATCATGAATCATGAATTGAATCATGATTCATGATTCGATTCATGATTCATGATTCAATTCATGATTCATGAATCGAATCATGAATTGAATCATGAATTGAATCATTAATCATGAATCATGAATTATGAATTTAATCATAATTTGAATCATGAATCATGAATTGAATCATGAATTGAATTATGAATTGAATCATGAATCATGGATCATGAATTAAATCATGAATCATGAATCATGAATCTTGAATTGAATCATGAATCATAAATCGAATCATGAATCATGAATTGAATCAGGAATCAAATCATGAATTGAATCTTGAATCATGAATTGAATCATGAATCATGAATCATGAATTGAATCATGAATCATTAATCATGAATTGAATCATGAATCATGAATTGAATCATGAATTGATTCATGAATCATGAATTAAATCATGAATCATGAATTGAATCATGAATCATGAATTAAATCATAATTAATGAATCATGAATCGAATCATGAATCATGAATCATGAATTGAATCATGAATCATGATTTGAATCATATATTGAATCATGAATCATGAATCGAATCATGAATCATGATTAATGAATTAAATCATGAGTCATGAATCATGAATCATGAATTAAATCATGAATCATGAATCATGAATCGAATCATGAATCATGAATCAAGAATCCTGAATCGAATCATGAATCATGAATTGAATCATGAATAATGAATCATGAATCATGAATTGAATCATGAATCATGAATCGAATCTTGAATTAAGAATCATGAATTGAATCATGAATTGAATCTCGAATCATGAATCATGAATTGAATCAGGAAACGGATCATGAATTGAATTATGAATCATGAATTGAATCATGAATCATGAATTATGAATCATGAACTGAATCATGAATCATTAATCATGAATTGAATCATGAATCATAAATCATGAATCATGAATTGAATCATGAATTTAATCATGAATCATGAATCATAAATCATGAATTGAATCATGAATCATGAATTGAATCATGAATCATGAATCATGAATTAAATCATGAACCATGAATTATGAATTGTGAATTGAATCATGAATCATGAATTGAATCATGAATTTAATCATGAATCATGAATCATAAATCATGAATTGAATCATGAATCATGAATTGAATCATGAATCATGAATCATAAATCATGAATTGAATCTTGAATCATGAATTATGATTCATGAATCATGAATCATGAATTGAATCATTAATTGAATCATGTATCATGAATCATGAATTGAATCATAAATCATAAATCATGATTCATGAATCATATCATGAATCATGAATCATGAATCAAATCATGAATCATGAATCAAGAATCATGAATCGAATCATGAATCATGAATTGAATCATGATTCATGATTCGATTCATGATTCATGATTCAATTCATGATTCATGAATCGAATCATGAATTGAATCATGAATTGAATCATTAATCATGAATCATGAATTATGAATTTAATCATAATTTGAATCATGAATCATGAATTGAATCATGAATTGAATTATGAATTAAATCATGAATCATGAATCATGAATTAAATCATGAATCATGAATCATGAATCTTGAATTGAATCATGAATCATGAATCATAAATCGAATCATGAATCATGAATTGAATCAGGAATCAAATCATGAATTGAATCTTGAATCATGAATTGAATCATGAATCATGTATCATGAATCGAATCATGAATCATGAATCATGAATTGAATCATGAATCATGAATTATAAATCATGAATCATGATTTATAAATTGAATCATGAATCATGAATTGAATCACGAATCATAAATCATGAATCATGAATTGATTCATGAATCATGAATTATGAATCGAATCATGAACCATAAATCATAAATCAAATCATGAATCAAGAATCATGAATAGAATCATGAATCATGAATTGAATCATGAATCATGAATCGAATCATGAATCATGAATCAAGAATCATAAATCGAATTATGAATCATGAAATAAATCATGAATCATGAATCGAATTATGAATCATGAATTGAATCATGAATCATGAATTGAATCATTAATTGAATCATGATTTATAAATCATGAATTGAATCATGAATCATGAATCATGAATTGAATCATGAATCAAGAAACATAAATAGAATCATGATTCAAGAATCATAAATCGAATCATGAATCATGAAATGAATCAGGAATCGAATCATGAATTGAATCATGAATCATTAATTGAATCATGAATTATAAATCATGAATTGAATCATGAATCATGAATCATGAATTGAATCATGAATCAAGAAACATAAATAGAATCATGATTCAAGAATCATAAATCGAATCATGAATCATGAAATGAATCAGGAATCGAATCATGAATTGAATCATGAATCATGAATTGAATCATGAATCATGAATTGAACCATGAATCATGATTAATGAATCAAATCATGAATCATGAATCATGAATCATGAATCGAATCATGAATCATGAATCATAAATTGAATCATGAATCGAATCTTGAATCATGAATCATGAATTGAATCATGAATTGAATCATTAATTGAATCATGAATCATGAATCATGAATTGAATCATGAATCATGAATCATGAATTGAATCATGAATCATGAATCAAGAATCATAAATTGAATCATGAATCAAGAATCATAAATCGAATCATGAATCATGAAATGAATCAGGAATCGAATCATGAATTAAATCATGATTCATGAATTGAATCATGAATCATGAATTGAATCATGAATCATAAATCATGAATCATGAATTGAATCATGAATTATGAATTATGAAACATGAATTGAATCATGAATCATGAATCGAATCATGAATCATGATTAAGGAATTGAATCATGAGACATGAATCATAAATCATGAATTGAATCATGAATCATGAATCATGAATCGAATCATGAATCATGAATTGAATCAAGAATCATGAATTGAATCATGAATCATGAGTTGAATGATGAATTGAATCAAGGATTGATTCATGAATCATGTATTAAATCATGAATCATGAATTAAATCATGAATCATAAATCATAAATCGAATCATGAATCAAGAATTAAATCAATAATCGAATCATAAATTAAATCATGAATCATGAATTGAATCATGAATCATGATTTATGAATCATGAATTGAATCATGTATCATGAATTATGAATCATGAATTGAATCATGAATCATGAATCATGAATTGAATCATGAATTGAATCATGAATTATGAATCATGAATTGAATCATGAATTGAATCATGAATTATGAATCATGAATTATAAATTGAATTATCAATCATGAATCATGAATTGAATCATGAATTGAATCATGAATCATGAATCATGAATTGAATCATGAATCATGAATCGAATCATGAATCATGATTTGAATCATGAATCATGAATCATGAATTGAATCATGAATCATAAATCGAATCATGAATCATGAATCATGAATTGAATCTTGAATCATGAATCATGATTAATGAATTAAATCATGAATCATGAATCGAATCATGAATCATGATTTATGAATCATGAATTGAATCATGTATCATGAATCATGAATTGAATCATGAATTATGAATCATGAATTGAATCATGAATTGAATCATGAATTATGAATCATGAATTATAAATTGAATTATCAATCATGAATCATGAATTAAATCATGATTTGAATCATGAATCATGAATCATGAATCAAATCATGAATCATGATTTGAATCATGAATCATGAATCATGAATTGAATCATGAATCATAAATCGAATCATGAATCATGAATCATGAATTGAATCTTGAATCATGAATCATGATTAATGAATTAAATCATGAATCATGAATCATGAATCGAATCATGAATCGAATCATGAATCATGAATTGAATCATGAATCATGAATCGAATCATGAATCATGAATCATGAATCATGAATTATAAATCATGAGTCATGTATCATGAATCAAATCATGAATCATGAATCATGAATTGAATCATGAATCATGAATTGAATCATGAATCATGAGTTGAATCATGAATTGAATCAAGGATTGATTCATGAATCATGTATTAAATCATGAATCATGAATTAAATCATGAATCATGAATCATAAATCGAATCATGAATCAAGAAGTAAATCAGGAATCGAATCATGAATTAAATCATGAATCATGAATTGAATCATGAATCATGATTTATGAATCATGAATTGAATCATGTATCATGAATTATGAATCATGAATTGAATCATCAATCATGAATCATGAATTGAATCATGAATTGAATCATGAATTATGAATCATGAATTATAAATTGAATTGTCAATCATGAATCATGAATTGAATCATGAATCATGAATCATGAATTGAATCATGAATCATGAATCGAATCATGAATCATGATTTGAATCATGAATCATGAATCATGAATTGAATCATGAATCATAAATCGAATCATGAATCATGAATTGAATCTTGAATCATGAATCATGATTAATGAATTAAATCATGAATCATGAATCGAATCATGAATCGAATCATGAATCAAGAATTGAATCATGAATCATGAATCATGAATCGAATCATGAATCGAATCATGAATCATGAATCGAATCATGAATCATGAATCATGAATTGAATCATGAATCATGAATTATAAATCATGAATCATGATTTATAAATTGAATCATGAATCATGAATTGAATCACGAATCATAAATCATGAATCATGAATTGATTCATGAATCATGAATTATGAATCGAATCATGAACCATAAATCATAAATCAAATCATGAATCAAGAATCATGAATAGAATCATGAATCATGAATTAAATCATGAATCATGAATCGAATCATGAATCATGAATCAAGAATCATGAATCGAATTATGAATCATGAAATAAATCATGAATCATGAATCGAATTATGAATCATGAATTGAATCATGAATCATGAATTGAATCATTAATTGAATCATGAATTATAAATCATGAATTGAATCATGAATCATGAATCATGAATTGAATCATGAATCAAGAAACATAAATAGAATCATGATTCAAGAATCATAAATCGAATCATGAATCATGAAATGAATCAGGAATCGAATCATGAATTGAATCATGAATCATTAATTGAATCATGAATTATAAATCATGAATTGAATCATGAATCATGAATCATGAATTGAAATTATGAATCAAGAAACATAAGTAGAATCATGATTCAAGAATCATAAATCGAATCATGAATCATGAAATGAAGCAGGAATCGAATCATGAATTGAATCATGAATCATGAATTGAATCATGAATCATGAATTGAACCATGAATCATGATTAATGAATCAAATCATGAATCATGAATCATGAATCATGAATCGAATCATGAATCAGGAATCATAAATTGAATCATGAATCGAATCTTGAATCATGAATCATGAATTGAATCATGAATTGAATCATTCATTGAATCATGAATCATGAATCATGAATTGAATCATGAATCATGAATCATGAATTGAATCATGAATCATGAATTGAATCATGAATCATGAATCAAGAATCATAAATTGAATCATGAATCAAGAATCATAAATCGAATCATGAATCGAATCTTGAATCATGAATCATGAATTGAATCATGAATTGAATCATTCATTGAATCATGAATCATGAATCATGAATTGAATCATGAATCATGAATCATGAATTGAATCATGAATCATGAATTGAATCATCAATCATAAATCATGAATCATGAATTGAATCATGAATCATGAATTATGAAACATGAATTGAATCATGAATCATGAATCGAATCATGAATCATGATTAAGGAATTGAATCATGAGACATGAATCATAAATCATGAATTAAATCTTGAATCAAGAATCATGAATCGAATCATGAATCATGAATTGAATCATGAATCATGAATCATGAATCATGAATCGAATCATGAATCATGAATCATGAATCATGAATCATAAATTGAATCATGAATCATGAATCGAATCTTAAATCATGAATTGAATCATAAATCATGAATCATGAATCATGAATCATAAATTGAATCATGAATCATGAATCGAATCTTAAATCATGAATTGAATTATAAATCATGAATCATGAATCATGAATTGAATCATGAATCATGAATTATGAAACATGAATTGAATCATGAATCATGAATCGAATCATGAATCATGAATTGAATCATGAATCATGAATCATGAATCATGAATCATGAATCGAATCATGAATCATGAATCATGAATTGAATCATGAATCATGAATCGAATCATGTATCATGTATCATGAATCATGAATCATGAATTAAATCATGAATCATGAATAATAAATCGAATCATGAATCTTGAATTGAATCAGAAATCGAATCATGAATCATGAATTGAATCATGAATCATGAATCATGAATCATAAATCATGAATCATGAATCATGAATTATGAATCATAAATTGAATCATGAATTGAATCATGAATCATGAATTATGAATCATAAATTGAATCATGAATCATGAATCATGAATCATAAATTGAATCATGAATTGAATCATGAATCATGAATCATGAATCATGAATTGAATCATGAATCATGAATCATAAATTGAATCATCAATCATGAATCATGAATTGAATCATCAATCATGAATCATGAATCATGAATTGAATCATGAATTGAATCATGAATCATGAATTGAATTATGAATCATGAATCGAATCATGAATCATGAATCATGATTTTAATCATGAATCATGAATCATGAATCATGAATCATGAATTAAATCATGACGAGTCATGAATCATGAATTGAATCATGAATTGAATCATGAATCATGAATTGAATTATGAATCATGAATCGAATCATGAATCATGAATTTAATCATGAATCATGAATCATGAATCATGAATTAAATCATGAATCATGAATCATGAAACGAATCATGAATCATGAATTGAATCATGAATCATGAATCATGAATCAAATCATGAATTATGAATCATGAATCATGAATCATGAATTGAATCATGAATCATAAATCGAATCTCGAACTATGAATCATGAATTGAATCTTGAGTTGAATCATGAATCATGAATCATGAATCATAAATTGAATCATGAATCATGAATTGAATCATGAATTGAATCATGAATTGAATCATGAATCATGAATCGAATCATGAATCATGAATTGAAATTAATGAATAATGAATCATGAATCGAATTATAAATCATGAATCATGAATCATGAATCATGAATTGAATCATGAATTGAATCTCGAATCATGAATCATGAATTGAATCAGGAAACGGATCATGAATTGAATTATGAATCATGAATTGAATCATGAATCATGAATTAAATCATGAATCATGAATTATGAATCATGAACTGAATCATGAATCATTAATCATGAATTGAATCATGAATCATAAATCATGAATCATGAATTGAATCATGAATTGAATCATGAATCATGAATTATGAAACATGAATTGAATCATGAATCATGAATTGAATCATGAATTTAATCATGAATCATAAATCATAAATTTAATCATGAATCATAAAGTGAATAAATAATCATGAATCATAAATCATGAATTGAATCATGAATCATGAATTGATTCATTAATTGAATCATGAATCATGAATCATGAATTGAATCATGAATTGAATCATGAATCATGAATCATGAATCATAAATTGAATCATCAATCATGAATCATGAATTGAATCATGAATTGAATTATGAATCATGAATTGAATCATGAATCATGAATCGAATCATGAATCATGATTTGAATCATGAATTGAATCATGAATTGAATCATGAATTGAATCATGAATCATGAATCATGAATCATGAATCATAAATTGTATCATCAATCATGAATCATGAATTGAATCATGAATTTAATCATGAATCATGAATTGAATCATGAATCATGAATCGAATCATGAATCATGATTTGAATCATGAATCATGAATCATGAATTGAATCATGAATCATAAATTGAATCATGAATCATGAATTGAATCTTGAATCATGAATCATGATTAATGAATTAAATCATGAATCATGAATCATGAATCGAATCATGAATCATGATTTAAGAATTATGAATTGAATCATGAATCATGAATTGAATCATGAATCATGAATCATGAATCATGAATTGATTCATGAGTCATGTATCATGAATCGAATCATGAATCATGAATCATGAATTGAATCATGAATCATGAATTATAAATCATGAATCATGATTTATAAATTGAATCATGAATCATGAATTGAATCATGAATTGAATCACGAATCATAAATCATGAATCATGAATTGATTCATGAATCATGAATTATGAATCGAATCATGAACCATAAATCATGAATCAAATCATGAATCAAGAATCAAGAATCATGAATCGAATTATGAATCATGAAATAAATCATGAATCATGAATCGAATCATGAATCATGAATTGAATCATGAATCATGAATCGAATCATGAATCATGAATCAAGAATCATGAATCGAATTATGAATCATGAAATAAATCATGAATCATGAATCGAATCATGAATCATGAATTGAATCATGAATCATGAATTGAATCATAAAATGAATCATGAATTAAAAATCATGAATTGAATCATGAATCATGAATCATGAATTGAATCATGAATCAAGAAACATAAATAGAATCATGATTCAAGAATCATAAATCGAATCATGAATCATGAAATGAATCAGGAATCGAATCATGAATTGAATCAAGAATCATGAATTGAATCATGAATCATGAATTGAACCATGAATCATGATTAATGAATCAAATCATGAAATATGAATCATGAATCATGAATCGAATCATGAATCATGAATCATAAATTGAATCATGAATCGAATCTTGAATCATGAATCATGAATTGAATCATGAATTGAATCATTAATTGAATCATGAATCATGAATCATGAATTGAATCATGAATCATGAATCATGAATTGAATCATGAATCATGAATCATACATTGAATAATGAATCATGAATCAAGAATCATAAATTGAATCATGAATCAAGAATCATAAATCAAATCATGAATCATGAAATAAATCAGGAATCGAATCATGAATTGAATCATGAATCATGAATTGAATCATGAATCATGAATTGAATCATCAATCATAAATCATGAATCATGAATTGAATCATGAATCATGAATTATGAAACATGAATTGAATCATGAATCATGAATCGAATCATGAATCATGATTAAGGAATTGAATCATGGGACATGAATCATAAATCATGAATTAAATCATGAATCATGAATCATGAATCGAATCACGAATCATGAATCAAGAATCATGAATCGAATCATGAATCATGAATATAATCATGAATCATGAATCATGAATCATGAATCATAAATTGAATCATGAATCATGAATCGAATCTTAAATCATGAATTGAATCATGAATCATGAATCATGAATCATGAATCATGAATTGAATCATGAATCATAAATCATGAATCGAATCATGTATCATGTATCATGAATCATGAATCATGAATTAAATCATGAATCATGAATAATAAATCGAATCATGAATCATGAATTGAATCAGAAATCGAATCATGAATCATGAATTGAATCATGAATCATTAATCATAAATCATGAATCATGAATTGAATAATGAATCATGAATTATGAATCATGAATTGAATCATGAATCATGAATTATGAATCATGAAATAAATCATGAATCATGAATCGAATCATGAATCATGAATTGAATCATGAATCATGAATTGAATCATAAAATGAATCATGAATTATAAATCATGAATTGAATCATGAATCATGAATCATGAATTGAATCATGAATCAAGAAACATAAATAGAATCATGATTCAAGAATCATAAATCGAATCATGAATCATGAAATGAATCAGGAATCGAATCATGAATTGAATCAAGAATCATGAATTGAATCATGAATCATGAATTGAACCATGAATCATGATTAATGAATCAAATCATGAATCATGAATCATGAATCATGAATCGAATCATGAATCATGAATCATAAATTGAATCATGAATCGAATCTTGAATCATGAATCATGAATTGAATCATGAATTGAATCATTAATTGAATCATGAATCATGAATCATGAATTGAATCATGAATCATGAATCATGAATTGAATCATGAATCATGAATCATACATTGAATAATGAATCATGAATCAAGAACCATAAATTGAATCATGAATCAAGAATCATAAATCAAATCATGAATCATGAAATAAATCAGGAATCGAATCATGAATTGAATCATGAATCATGAATTGAATCATGAATCATGAATTGAATCATCAATCATAAATCATGAATCATGAATTGAATCATGAATCATGAATTATGAAACATGAATTGAATCATGAATCATGAATCGAATCATGAATCATGATTAAGGAATTGAATCATGGGACATGAATCATAAATCATGAATTAAATCATGAATCATGAATCATGAATCGAATCACGAATCATGAATCAAGAATCATGAATCGAATCATGAATCATGAATATAATCATGAATCATGAATCATGAATCATGAATCATAAATTGAATCATGAATCATGAATCGAATCTTAAATCATGAATTGAATCATGAATCATGAATCATGAATCATGAATCATGAATTGAATCATGAATCATAAATCATGAATCGAATCATGTATCATGTATCATGAATCATGAATCATGAATTAAATCATGAATCATGAATAATAAATCGAATCATGAATCATGAATTGAATCAGAAATCGAATCATGAATCATGAATTGAATCATGAATCATTAATCATAAATCATGAATCATGAATTGAATAATGAATCATGAATTATGAATCATGAATTGAATCATGAATCATGAATTATGAATCATGAAATAAATCATGAATCATGAATCGAATCATGAATCATGAATTGAATCATGAATCATGAATTGAATCATAAAATGAATCATGAATTATAAATCATGAATTGAATCATGAATCATGAATCATGAATTGAATCATGAATCAAGAAACATAAATAGAATCATGATTCAAGAATCATAAATCGAATCATGAATCATGAAATGAATCAGGAATCGAATCATGAATTGAATCAAGAATCATGAATTGAATCATGAATCATGAATTGAACCATGAATCATGATTAATGAATCAAATCATGAATCATGAATCATGAATCATGAATCGAATCATGAATCATGAATCATAAATTGAATCATGAATCGAATCTTGAATCATGAATCATGAATTGAATCATGAATTGAATCATTAATTGAATCATGAATCATGAATCATGAATTGAATCATGAATCATGAATCATGAATTGAATCATGAATCATGAATCATACATTGAATAATGAATCATGAATCAAGAACCATAAATTGAATCATGAATCAAGAATCATAAATCAAATCATGAATCATGAAATAAATCAGGAATCGAATCATGAATTGAATCATGAATCATGAATTGAATCATGAATCATGAATTGAATCATCAATCATAAATCATGAATCATGAATTGAATCATGAATCATGAATTATGAAACATGAATTGAATCATGAATCATGAATCGAATCATGAATCATGATTAAGGAATTGAATCATGGGACATGAATCATAAATCATGAATTAAATCATGAATCATGAATCATGAATCGAATCACGAATCATGAATCAAGAATCATGAATCGAATCATGAATCATGAATATAATCATGAATCATGAATCATGAATCATGAATCATAAATTGAATCATGAATCATGAATCGAATCTTAAATCATGAATTGAATCATGAATCATGAATCATGAATCATGAATCATGAATTGAATCATGAATCATAAATCATGAATCGAATCATGTATCATGTATCATGAATCATGAATCATGAATTAAATCATGAATCATGAATAATAAATCGAATCATGAATCATGAATTGAATCAGAAATCGAATCATGAATCATGAATTGAATCATGAATCATTAATCATAAATCATGAATCATGAATTGAATAATGAATCATGAATTATGAATCATGAATTGAATCATGAATCATGAATTATGAATCATAAATTGAATCATGAATCATGAATCATGAATTGAATCATGAATTGAATCATGAATCATGAATCATGAATTAAATCATGAATCATGAATCATAAATCATGAATTGAATCATGAATTGAATCATGAATCATGAATTGAATTATGAATCATGAATCGAATCATGAATCATGAATCATGAATTTAATCATGAATCATGAATCATGAATCATGAATTAAATCATGAATCATCAATCATGAATTGAATCATGAATTGAATCATGAATCATGAATTGAATTATGAATCATGAATCGAATCATGAATCATGAATCATGAATTTAATCATGAATCATGAATCATGAATCATGAATTAAATCATGAATCATGAATCATAAAACGAATCATGAATCATGAATTGAATCATGAATCATGAATCATGAATCAAATCATGAATTATGAATCATGAATCATGAATCATGAATTGAATCATGAATCATAAATCGAATCTTGAACTATGAATCATGAATTAAATCATGAGTTGAATCATGAATCATGAATCATAAATTGAATCATGAATTATGAATTGAATCATGAATTGAATCATGAATTGAATCATGAATCATGAATCGAATCATGAATAATGAATCATGAATCGAATTATAAATCATGAATCATGAATCATGAATTGAATCATGAATCGAATCTTAAATTAAGAATCATGAATTGAATCATGAATTGAATCTCGAATCATGAATCATGAATTGAATCAGGAAACGGATCATGAATTGAATTATGATTCATGAATTGATGTATGAATCATGAATTAAATCATGAATCATGAATTATGAATCATGAACTGAATCATGAATCATAAATCATGAATCATGAATTGAATCATGAATTTAATCATGAATCATGAATCATAAATCATGAATTGAATCATGAATCATGAATTGAATCATGAATCATGAATCATGAATCATGAATTGAATCATGAATCATGAATTATGAAACATGAATTGAATCATGAATCATGAATTGAATCATGAATTTAATCATGAATCATGAATCATAAATCATGAATTTAATCATGAATCATAAATTGAATCATGAATCATGAATCATAAATCATGAATTAAATCATGAATTATGAATTGAATCATGAATTAAATCATAAATCATGAATCATAAATTGAATCATGCATCATAAATTGAATCATCAATCATGAATCATGAATTGAATCATGAATCATGAATCATGAATTGAATCATGAAATGAATCATGAATCATGAATCGAATCATGAATCATGAATCATGAATTTAATCATGAATCATGAATCATGAATCATGAATTAAATCATGAATCATGAATCATGAATCGAATCATGAATCATGAATTTAATCATGAATCATGAATCATGAATCAAATCATGAATTATGAATCATGAATCATAATTCATGAATTGAATCATGAATCATAAATCGAATCTTGAACTATGAATCATGAATTGAATCATGAGTTGAATCATGAATCATGAATCATAAATTGAATCATGAATCATGAATTGAATCATGAATTGAATCATGAATTAAATCATGAATCATGAATCGAATCATGAATCATGAATTAATGAATTGAAATTAATGAATAATGAATCATGAATCGAATTATGAATCATGAATCATGAATCATGAATCATGAATTGAATCATGAATCATGAATCGAATCTTGAATTAAGAATCATGAATTGAATCATGAATTGAATCTCGAATCATGAATCATGAATTGAATCAGGAAACAGATCATGAATTGAATTATGAATCATGAATTGAATCATGAATCATGAATTATGAATCATGAACTGAATCATGAATCATTAATCATGAATAGAATCATGAATCATAAATCATGAATCATGAATTGAATCATGAATTTAATCATGAATCATGAATCATAAATCATGAATGGAATCATGAATTGAATCATGAATCATGAATCATGAATCATGAATCATGAATTGAATCATGAATTTAATCATGAATCATGAATCATAAATCATGAATTGAATCATAATTCATGAATTGAATCATGAATCATGAATCATAAATCATGAATTGAATCTTGAATCATGAATCATGATTCATGAATCATGAATCATAAATTGAATCATGAATTGAATCATGAATCATGAATTGAATTATGAATCATGAATTGAATCATAAATCATGAATCATGAATCATGAATTGAATCATGAATCATGAATCGAATCATGAATCATGAATTGAATCATGAATCATGAATCATGAATCAAATCATGAATCATGAATCAAGAATCATGAATCGAATCATGAATCATGAATTGAATCATGATTCATGATTCGATTCATGATTCATGATTCAATTCATGATTCATGAATCGAATCATGAATTGAATCATGAATTGAATCATTAATCATGAATCATGAATTATGAATTTAATCATAATTTGAATCATGAATCATGAATTGAATCATGAATTGAATTATGAATTGAATCATGAATCATGAATCATGAATTAAATCATGAATCATGAATCATGAATCTTGAATTGAATCATGAATCATAAATCGAATCATGAATCATGAATTGAATCAGGAATCAAATCATGAATTGAATCTTGAATCATGAATTGAATCATGAATCATGAATCATGAATTGAATCATGAATCATTAATCATGAATTGAATCATGAATCATGAATTGAATCATGAATTGATTCATGAATCATGAATTAAATCATGAATCATGAATTGAATCATGAATCATGAATTAAATCATAATTAATGAATCATGAATCGAATCATGAATCATGAATTGAATCATGAATCATGAATCATGAATCAAATCATGAATCATGAATCGAATCATGAATCATGAATCATGATTTGAATCATATATTGAATCATGAATCATGAATCGAATCATGAATCATGATTAATGAATTAAATCATGAGTCATGAATCATGAATCATGAATTAAATCATGAATCATGAATCATGAATCGAATCATGAATCATGAATCAAGAATCATGAATCGAATCATGAATCATGAATTGAATCATGAATAATGAATCATGAATCATGAATTGAATCATGAATCATGAATCGAATCTTGAATTAAGAATCATGAATTGAATCATGAATTGAATCTCGAATCATGAATCATGAATTGAATCAGGAAACGGATCATGAATTGAATTATGAATCATGAATTGAATCATGAATCATGAATTATGAATCATGAACTGAATCATGAATCATTAATCATGAATTGAATCATGAATCATAAATCATGAATCATGAATTGAATCATGAATTTAATCATGAATCATGAATCATAAATCATGAATTGAATCATGAATCATGAATTGAATCATGAATCATGAATCATGAATTGAATCATGAACCATGAATTATGAAACGTGAATTGAATCATGAATCATGAATTGAATCATGAATTTAATCATGAATCATGAATCATAAATCATGAATTGAATCATGAATCATGAATTGAATCATGAATCATGAATCATAAATCATGAATTGAATCTTGAATCATGAATTATGATTCATGAATCATGAATCATGAATTGAATCATTAATTGAATCATGTATCATGAATCATGAATTGAATCATAAATCATAAATCATGATTCATGAATCATATCATGAATCATGAATCATGAATCAAATCATGAATCATGAATCAAGAATCATGAATCGAATCATGAATCATGAATTGAATCATGATTCATGATTCGATTCATGATTCATGATTCAATTCATGATTCATGAATCGAATCATGAATTGAATCATGAATTGAATCATTAATCATGAATCATGAATTATGAATTTAATCATAATTTGAATCATGAATCATGAATTGAATCATGAATTGAATTATGAATTAAATCATGAATCATGAATCATGAATTAAATCATGAATCATGAATCATGAATCTTGAATTGAATCATGAATCATGAATCATGAATCATGAATCTTGAATTGAATCATGAATCATGAATCATAAATCGAATCATGAATCATGAATTGAATCAGGAATCAAATCATGAATTGAATCTTGAATCATGAATTGAATCATGAATCATGTATCATGAATCGAATCATGAATCATGAATCATGAATTGAATCATGAATCATGAATTATAAATCATGAATCATGATTTATAAATTGAATCATGAATCATGAATTGAATCACGAATCATAAATCATGAATCATGAATTGATTCATGAATCATGAATTATGAATCGAATCATGAACCATAAATCATAAATCAAATCATGAATCAAGAATCATGAATAGAATCATGAATCATGAATTGAATCATGAATCATGAATCGAATCATTAATCATGAATCAAGAATCATAAATCGAATTATGAATCATGAAATAAATCATGAATCATGAATCGAATTATGAATCATGAATTGAATCATGAATCATGAATTGAATCATTAATTGAATCATGATTTATAAATCATGAATTGAATCATGAATCATGAATCATGAATTGAATCATGAATCAAGAAACATAAATAGAATCATGATTCAAGAATCATAAATCGAATCATGAATCATGAAATGAATCAGGAATCGAATCATGAATTGAATCATGAATCATTAATTGAATCATGAATTATAAATCATGAATTGAATCATGAATCATGAATTGAATCATGAATCAAGAAACATCAATAGAATCATGTTTCAAGAATCATAAATCGAATCATGAATCATGAAATGAATCAGGAATCGAATCATGAATTGAATCATGAATCATGAATTGAATCATGAATCATGAATTGAACCATGAATCATGATTAATGAATCAAATCATGAATCATGAATCATGAATCATGAATCGAATCATGAATCATGAATCATAAATTGAATCATGAATCGAATCTTGAATCATGAATCAAGAATTGAATCATGAATTGAATCATTAATTGAATCATGAATCATGAATCATGAATTGAATCATGAATCATGAATCATGAATCATGAATTGAATCATGAATCATGAATTGAATCATGAATCATGAATCATGAATCGAATCATGAATCATGAATTGAATCAAGAATCATGAATTGAATCATGAATCATGAGTTGAATGATGAATTGAATCAAGGATTGATTCATGAATCATGTATTAAATCATGAATCATGAATTAAATCATGAATCATGAATCATAAATCGAATCATGAATCAAGAATTAAATCAATAATCGAATCATAAATTAAATCATGAATCATGAATTGAATCATGAATCATGATTTATGAATCATGAATTGAATCATGTATCATGAATTATGAATCATGAATTGAATCATGAATCATGAATCATGAATTGAATCATGAATTGAATCATGAATTATGAATCATGAATTGAATCATGAATTGAATCATGAATTATGAATCATGAATTATAAATTGAATTATCAATCATGAATCATGAATTGAATCATGAATTGAATCATGAATCATGAATCATGAATTGAATCATGAATCATGAATCGAATCATGAATCATGATTTGAATCATGAATCATGAATTATGAATTGAATCATGAATCATAAATCGAATCATGAATCATGAATTGAATCTTGAATCATGAATCATGATTAATGAATTAAATCATGAATCATGAATCATGAATCGAATCATGAATCATGAATTGAATCATGAATCATGAATCATGAATCGAATCATGAATCATGAATTATAAATCATGAATCATGATTTATAAATTGAATCATGAATCATGAATTGAATCACGAATCATAAATCATGAATCATGAATTGATTCATGAATCATGAATTATGAATCGAATCATGAACCATAAATCATAAATCAAATCATGAATCAAGAATCATGAATAGAATCATGAATCATGAATTGAATCATGAATCATGAATCGAATCATGAATCATGAATCAAGAATCATGAATCGAATTATGAATCATGAAATAAATCATGAATCATGAATCGAATTATGAATCATGAATTGAATCATGAATCATGAATTGAATCATTAATTGAATCATGAATTATAAATCATGAATTGAATCATGAATCATGAATCATGAATTGAATCATGAATCAAGAAACATAAATAGAATCATGATTCAAGAATCATAAATCGAATCATGAATCATGAAATGAATCAGGAATCGAATCATGAATTGAATCATGAATCATGAATTGAATCATGAATCATGAATTGAACCATGAATCATGATTAATGAATCAAATCATGAATCATTAATCATGAATCATGAATCGAATCATGAATCATGAATCATAAATTGAATCATGAATCGAATCTTGAATCATGAATCATGAATTGAATCATAAATTGAATCATTCATTGAATCATGAATCATGAATTGAATCATGAATCATGAATCATGAATTGAATCATGAATCATGAATTATGAATTGAATCATGAATCATGAATCAAGAATCATAAATTGAATCATGAATCAAGAATCATAAATCGAATCATGAATCATGAAATGAATCAGGAATCGAATCATGAATTAAATAATGATTCATGAATTGAATCATGAATCATGAATTGAATCATCAATCATAAATCATGAATCATGAATTGAATCATGAATTGAATTATGAATTAAATCATGAATCATGAATCATGAATTAAATCATGAATCATGAATCTTGAATTGAATCATGAATCATGAATCATAAATCGAATCATGAATCATGAATTGAATCAGGAATCAAATCATGAATTGAATCTTGAATCATGAATTGAATCATGAATCATGTATCATGAATCGAATCATGAATCATGAATCATGAATTGAATCATGAATCATGAATTATAAATCATGAATCATGATTTATAAATTGAATCATGAATCATGAATTGAATCACGAATCATAAATCATGAATCATGAATTGATTCATGAATCATGAATTATGAATCGAATCATGAACCATAAATCATAAATCAAATCATGAATCAAGAATCATGAATAGAATCATGAATCATGAATTGAATCATGAATCATGAATCGAATCATGAATCATGAATCAAGAATCATAAATCGAATTATGAATCATGAAATAAATCATGAATCATGAATCGAAATATGAATCATGAATTGAATCATGAATCATGAATTGAATCATTAATTGAATCATGATTTATAAATCATGAATTGAATCATGAATCATGAATCATGAATTGAATCATGAATCAAGAAACATAAATAGAATCATGATTCAAGAATCATAAATCGAATCATGAATCATAAAATGAATCAGGAATCGAATCATGAATTGAATCATGAATCATTAATTGAATCATGAATTATAAATCATGAATTGAATCATGAATCATGAATCATGAATTGAATCATGAATCAAGAAACATAAATAGAATCATGATTCAAGAATCATAAATCGAATCATGAATCATGAAATGAATCAGGAATCGAATCATGAATTGAATCATGAATCATGAATTGAATCATGAATCATGAATTGAACCATGAATCATGATTAATGAATCAAATCATGAATCATGAATCATGAATCATGAATCGAATCATGAATCATGAATCATAAATTGAATCATGAATCGAATCTTGAATCATGAATTGAATCATGAATTGAATCATTAATTGAATCATGAATCATGAATCATGAATTGAATCATGAATCATGAATCATGAATCATGAATTGAATCATGAATCATGAATTGAATCATGAATCATGAATCAAGAATCATAAATTGAATCATGAATCAAGAATCATAAATCGAATCATGAATCATGAAATGAATCAGGAATCGAATCATGAATTAAATCATGATTCATGAATTGAATCATGAATCATGAATTGAATCATGAATCATAAATCATGAATCATGAATTGAATCATGAATTATGAATTATGAAACATGAATTGAATCATGAATCATGAATCGAATCATGAATCATGATTAAGGAATTGAATCATGAGACATGAATCATAAATCATGAATTGAATCATGAATCATGAATCATGAATCGAATCATGAATCATGAATTGAATCAAGAATCATGAATTGAATCATGAATCATGAGTTAAATGATGAATTGAATCAAGGATTGATTCATGAATCATGTATTAAATCATGAATCATGAATTAAATCATGAATCATGAATCATAAATCGAATCATGAATCAAGAATTAAATCAATAATCGAATCATAAATTAAATCATGAATCATGAATTGAATCATGAATCATGATTTATGAATCATGAATTGAATCATGTATCATGAATTATGAATCATGAATTGAATCATGAATCATGAATCATAAATCGAATTATGAATCATGAAATAAATCATGAATCATGAATCGAAATATGAATCATGAATTGAATCATGAATCATGAATTGAATCATTAATTGAATCATGATTTATAAATCATGAATTGAATCATGAATCATGAATCATGAATTGAATCATGAATCAAGAAACATAAATAGAATCATGATTCAAGAATCATAAATCGAATCATGAATCATAAAATGAATCAGGAATCGAATCATGAATTGAATCATGAATCATTAATTGAATCATGAATTATAAATCATGAATTGAATCATGAATCATGAATCATGAATTGAATCATGAATCAAGAAACATAAATAGAATCATGATTCAAGAATCATAAATCGAATCATGAATCATGAAATGAATCAGGAATCGAATCATGAATTGAATCATGAATCATGAATTGAATCATGAATCATGAATTGAACCATGAATCATGATTAATGAATCAAATCATGAATCATGAATCATGAATCATGAATCGAATCATGAATCATGAATCATAAATTGAATCATGAATCGAATCTTGAATCATGAATCATGAATTGAATCATGAATTGAATCATTAATTGAATCATGAATCATGAATCATGAATTGAATCATGAATCATGAATCATGAATCATGAATTGAATCATGAATCATGAATTGAATCATGAATCATAAATCAAGAATCATAAATTGAATCATGAATCAAGAATCATAAATCGAATCATGAATCATGAAATGAATCAGGAATCGAATCATGAATTAAATCATGATTCATGAATTGAATCATGAATCATGAATTGAATCATGAATCATAAATCATGAATCATGAATTGAATCATGAATTATGAATTATGAAACATGAATTGAATCATGAATCATGAATCGAATCATGAATCATGATTAAGGAATTGAATCATGAGACATGAATCATAAATCATGAATTGAATCATGAATCATGAATCATGAATCGAATCATAAATCATGAATTGAATCAAGAATCATGAATTGAATCATGAATCATGAGTTGAATGATGAATTGAATCAAGGATTGATTCATGAATCATGTATTAAATCATGAATCATGAATTAAATCATGAATCATGAATCATAAATCGAATCATGAATCAAGAATTAAATCAATAATCGAATCATAAATTAAATCATGAATCATGAATTGAATCATGAATCATGATTTATGAATCATGAATTGAATCATGTATCATGAATTATGAATCATGAATTGAATCATGAATTGAATCATGAATTATGAATCATGAATTGAATCATGAATTGAATCATGAATTATGAATCATGAATTATAAATTGAATTATCAATCATGAATCATGAATTGAATCATGAATTGAATCATGAATCATGAATCATGAATTGAATCATGAATCATGAATCGAATCATGAATCATGATTTGAATCATGAATCATGAATCATGAATTGAATCATGAATCATAAATCGAATCATGAATCATGAATCATGAATTGAATCTTGAATCATGAATCATGATTAATGAATTAAATCATGAATCATGAATCATGAATCGAATCATGAATCATGAATTGAATCATGAATCATGAATCATGAATCAAATCATGAATCATGAATTATAAATCATGAATCATGATTTATAAATTGAATCATGAATCATGAATTGAATCACGAATCATAAATCATGAATCATGAATTGATTCATGAATCATGAATTATGAATCGAATCATGAACCATAAATCATAAATCAAATCATGAATCAAGAATCATGAATAGAATCATGAATCATGAATTGAATCATGAATCATGAATCGAATCATGAATCATGAATCAAGAATCATGAATCGAATTATGAATCATGAAATAAATCATGAATCATGAATCGAATTATGAATCATGAATTGAATCATGAATCATGAATTGAATCATTAATTGAATCATGAATTATAAATCATGAATTGAATCATGAATCATGAATCATGAATTGAATCATGAATCAAGAAACATAAATAGAATCATGATTCAAGAATCATAAATCGAATCATGAATCATGAAATGAATCAGGAATCGAATCATGAATTGAATCATGAATCATGAATTGAATCATGAATCATGAATTGAACCATGAATCATGATTAATGAATCAAATCATGAATCATTAATCATGAATCATGAATCGAATCATGAATCATGAATCATAAATTGAATCATG